>JAEAOA010001942.1:1055000-1057500 GCA_016746295.1 Potamilus streckersoni
CTATCTATCTATCTATCTATCTATCTATCTATCTATCTATCTATCTATCTATCTATCTATCTATCTATCTATCTATCTCTCTATCTATCTCTCTCTCTCTCTATCTATCTATCTATCTATCTATCTATCTATCTATCTATCTATCTATCTATCTATCTATCTATCTATCTATCTATCTATCTATCTATCTATCTATCTATCTATCTATCTATCTATCTATCTGCCTAACGAATTACCTACCTACCTACACATAAAAGAACAGGAAAATCAACATCCTGAACGAAAACAAGTTTGTTATCATCGTAGAAGATAAAGCTAACAGCTGACTCATCGCCAGCTACAGGGTAGGTATTGTAACCTATTGATATAATTCTTTCCCTGCGGAAAACATTACTAATTACTTTGCTGACAGGCGAACGTATGAGAAAGCCTTTGCGATTCACTACCTACACTTTTATAGTTATATCTCTTGAAATGAATTGCTCTTTATCTAGGTTTCCTGGTAGTTTTAGAGCAAGATTACATACATACATACATACATACATACATACATACATACATACATACATACATACATACATACATACATACATACATACATACATACATACATACATACATACATACATACATACATACATACATACATACATACATACATACATACATACATACATGCATGTGCATACATACATACATACATACATACATACATACATACATACATACATACATACATACATACATACATACATACATACATACATACATACATACATACATACATACATACATACATACATACATACATACATACATACATACATACATACATACATACATACATACATACATACATACATACATACATACATACATACTTTTCTCCTTATGGAATGTATCTTTATTCAGTTGAGCGTAGAATACACCTACACTTTTCATACTCTCATGAATAAGTTTCTGGACAATATCAAAGAAATTCCCGCGACACTTATTCGATTTGATTAATGGAATACGTTTTTATCTGTACACAAGACTATTCAAAGTCAGTAAAGAATCTTGAATCTAATTAACTGGTCTTACTAGGTATTAACGTTGTCAATTTCCACTATGAAAATGATATTATTCTTCGGATGGAATTCAGCTTTCTATACTACTACTACTACTACTACTACTACTACTACTACTACTACTACTACTACTACTACTACTACTAATAATAATAATAATAATAATAATAATAATAATAATAATAATAATAATAATAATAATAATAATAATAATAATAATAATAATAATAATGCTAGCTTAACCAAGCTACTAGACTTGATAAGTAAAAAAAAAAATTCAAACAAATGCGCGTAAGCATTAAAGCGTTTCCGATTTATACTACTTAAGAATTATGAGATCCGATTGTCAAGTTAAAAAAAAAGTCCAACGTGTAAAAAATTGAACATAGTTAATTATTTTTGTTAAAAATGATGTAATATGTTTGCATCGTATATAACAATCATTTCGGTTATCGGAGTGCTTTTTAGTGTTATTTATGAAAGAAAGAATAATATTGGCAAGGGTGTTAAATTCTGCGAAAATTTGCGTTTCTACTGAGTAGAACTTAATGTTGTCTGCACTATAATGAAAACCATCTAACGAGTCAGATCTTGTTTGGCACGTCACTTCTGCAACTGTTATTCAGGACCTTTCAAATGAGAATGCCGGGAAAATGTTCTGGTTGTATAATTTCATAAATGAAGAAAGACCGACGATAGACGTATAAGCCATAGTAGTAAATTAACAGGAACCAATTTTGCGCGTACCCAATTTGTTTTTTTTTTGTTTTTGTTTTTTTTTTTTGTTCGTTTGGTTTTTTTTTATATATATATATATATATTATTTTAGGGAGCGGTCTAAATTTAAACACGTGCCTGTCTCGTTTATTCCGTTTTTAAGATAAGATCAACAGCAGACCAAATAAATAGATAGTCCTATTGGAGCGTACTTGTACTGAACATATAACGCACAAATCACCATTGTGTTACAATGTCTAGCCAGTCAATATTTATAGTAAGCTTGTGGAGAAAAAAAATTAACGTGTCAGACAAAATACTGTCTGTAGATAGTTTCACGTACAAGATGGGTAACTTTTCCAATATTTTAAACGTGAATTTTTCAATAATTATTGTAAAAATGTATTTTTGAAATCATGATTATTGTTTTAAAAATATTTTTCAGAAAATTAATAGCGCATTCAACATTTAGCACGATAGAGGTTTGTAATCTGTACAGAACAAACACTGATTATCTTATAAATTAAAGTGCAATCTTCCTTGCCGATAAAAGGTTATAAAAAGCGTATGATTAACACGATGCTTAACATTGATAAAATCGATTGAGTATGATTATATTTTTAGTTAATGCACAAATTAAATATACACAAATGTATGTAAGCAATCTCTCAAGTTTTGCCCGTAATATTTAACTTTCTAAATAACAATGTCAA
>JAEAOA010001942.1:1662500-2007500 GCA_016746295.1 Potamilus streckersoni
TTTGTTTCAGCTTTTATTCTTAATTACCATTTACCCTTCACTCTTTTTTCTGCTGATGTTTTCAGTAAAAGAGTTCCTTTGTTGCATTTTTCAATGCCAAGCAATAACTTTTTATGCTAAGTTTGTTAAGATGTTATCACTAGACATCAACAGTAGTTTTCAACTGCAAAACTCTGAAGACATTATGATGCCCAACTGCAGACATCAAGAGAAGCCTCAGATTTTTAAATTGCCAAATTGAAAGCTTTAGTTTAAAATCATGTTAAAATTTGAATCACCTGTAGAAATTTTGGCAATAACTATCAACTATAATGATATTCTGTGAATTGTCAATATTCCTAATATTCACTCTATCATATATTTAGCAGCTTTGACGACCAACCTGAGAATTTTCCACTATAGTTGTCTCACAAATTTGTTTTAATGACCAAATACTGACCATTACCTGCTGCTGATGTATCATATGATAAATTTAAGTTTTGTGACCAAATTAGCATGCAGCAATTCAGTACTATTCTCACAGATGTTTATAAAAGAAGCTTGATGTCTCAAAATACTAATTTATTCTGCAATTTATAGAAATATTTTATCAAAATTAAGAAAAGTCCTTTACAGGACACTCTCTCATCTACAAACTGAAAAGATTACTCCTGGTCTATGATCAGAAGATCCAACTAAATCATAGAATCATCATATCATCCACAACAACAGAATATATATTCTTTGGAGACAGTCAAAGATAGATATTTATGTTTTAAAAAGTACACAAAAAAGTGTTATGCATAACGAGTTTAGTTCCAGAAATAGAAGTATATATAGATAGGAAGAATAGATTTAAAGACAACCTTGCAAAAAACATACAAATATATGTATTTAAGATGAACAACTGAATTTTTTCATCAAGGCATATGTATTGTGTTTAGAGTTATGCTATGGAAATGATAGTGTGAATGATGGATGCACAAAATGTAAAGAATATTAAAATACAAGAATTGTAAATAGCAAATGACACATCTAGTATAATATCTGTGCCAAGTACCATAGATGAATCTTGAACAGTTTTGTTAATGTTGTTGTTGTTGGGCTTAACGCCATTTTTCAGCACACAATAGGCTATTCATGGCAGCCAGTATTAATGGTGGATGAAGGAACGGGGAAATCACCAGAAAGAACCACCGACCCACGAGAAGCTACCGGCAAGCTTTCTCACAAATCCACATTCGCTGAATCCTAGACTTGAACTCACACAGACAGAGGTGAGATGGCAGTGATCCGTAACGGACAGAGCTTTAGACCACTTGGGGCCCCTTATTAACATTGTTTTGGATTGATGGACAAATTCGTTTAAACCTAACAATGCCAAAACTGTACAATTATGAATAGCATAAGGCACACCTGGATCAAAAGTCTATTTTCAAAGAGATATGGTCTATTTTCAGCAATATATTTTGAATGTTTTTTTTTATTTTGCACCTGAAATAAATGTGTGAAGTGATGGCTGGACAACTGACAAAAATGTATAAAGTCTTTAAATTGAGGAACTTCAAATTGCAAAAGGTACATCTACACCACTAGTCTAATATAAGTACCACACCTACACCACTAGTCTATGTACCACATCTAAACTACTAGTCAAATATAAGTACCACATCTATACCAATGGTCTAATATAAGTATAACATTTACACAACTAGTCTAATGTAAGTATATCATCAACACCACTAGTCTAATAAAAGTACCACATCTAGACTGCTGGTCTAATAAAAGTACCACATCTAGACTCCTGGTCTAATATAAGTACCACATCTACACTACTAGTCCAATATAAGTACCTCATCTACACCACTGGTCTAATATAAGTACCACATCTACACTATACCACTGGTCTGATGTAATTACCACACCTACATCACTGGTCTAATATAAGTACCACATCTACACTATACCACTGGTCTGATGTAATTACCACACCTACATGACTGGTCTAATATAAGTACCACATCTATACCACTGGTCTAATATAAGTGCCACATCTACACTACTAGTTTAATGAAAGAACCTCATCTACACCACTAGTGTATTATAGTACATCTATACCACTGGTCTAATATAGAAAAAATACCATATCTACACTATTAGTTTAATGGAAGTACCGCACCTACACCATTGGCCTAATATAAGTACCACACATATACCACTGGTCTAATATAAGTATCACATCTACATTACTAGTCTAATGTAAGTATCACATCTACACCACAGGTCTAATACCACATCTACACAACTAATCTAATTAAAGTACTAAATTCATAGAGATTCATAAAATTATTTGGTTTTGGTGATCTGCCCTGGTAAAGAAAGTGTATATAATACTTCATCCATACAGATCAGGAGAAATAAAATTCTATGACTTTTTAATAATCAGTTTCAGTTTTCATGGATTTCTCTCAGTATCAAGTGGTCTACTTCCAGTTAATAATTTTAATACAAGAAACACAATAAAGATATAAATAAATATAATGAAATATAAAATGCAAATGATAATACATTGTTAAACACTGATCCTTATAACTGCTCTACTTTCTCCTCCAGCTGCAACTCTTGTGCTTTCATTTGCATTTCTTTTCCTTTCCTTTTCTTCCGAGTCTATTGGACTAGGACATTAATGTGATTTTCCCTTTCTATATCTACTTCATTTGCCACTTTGTCCTCTGCCTGGAAATGGCAACTGACATCCATTGCACTTCAGCCTTCACCACACCAATGCTTTTTATACAACCTATTATTGAAACTGCACCCCTACTGTCAATTGATGAATTTACAGAATCTGCTAACAAAGTTTTGACTCCGGCTTTTATGATGTAGAAAACATCACTGACAAAGAAATAATGAGGCTTGCATTGACCCCATGAACACTGATACTAAAACAGCACTCATTATTTCATTAGTTCCAACATGAGGCAGCAATGCACATTCTGCAGAGTAGATGCTATTCACACAGCCACTTTGCACCCGAATTGGGGGAGACTGCTAACAAAGCCAACATTAACCTGATAAGGAAAGAATGTTATCAATAGATGGAGAGAGGGATGGATAGGCAGAAAAAAAAAAAAACCACTAAAATTATTTTAATTGAATTCTGAATAACAAAAGGGCATATCTGGACACTAGTATCAGGACATTCCCTACGTGTTGGTAGTCAATTAGTTTAATTGCCTAAATCTGCCAGAGCAGTTGGCTACGTTTTGCTGCTACCTGTATCAATGTTGAGGAAACACCACCAAACCAGTTACATTTAAAATCTTTACCTGTTCCTCCATTTTAGGTCTAATATGTGTATCTATTTTAACATTGTTTTTTTTAAACTGAGGACCAGGTTTACTATCCAGACTGCCAAACCATTTTTTCTGCAGACTGCTAGTTGCAAAAACTTACTTGTGCAAAAGTTTTGGACAATTTCACCAATCACAGAAAGCTAAGAAGTTAGTGACATATCTGAAATTCTCATTTGAAATAAATGAAATTTGCCCGTTAAAATTTATCTTCATTGTTTTATTTTGTTATCCTCCTAAATATAATGCACATAAATACAGAGAGAGAGAGAGAGAGAGAGAGAGAGAGAGAGAGAGAGAGAGAGAGAGAGAGAGAGAGAGAGAGAGAGAGAGAGAGAGAGAGATTGAACTTGGCACTGCATATTTATTTCTGTATTTTAAAGATAAATATTTATTGTTTTAAATAACTGGATCAACTTATGCATGCTTGGATTCTGCCAGCAGTAAAACCCCTTTCTATAATGTGTCCCAGGTATTACGACATACATCTATCACCAAGGAAATGCCTGAAATCAAATATGTAACAGTTTGAAATATGTAGAAAATACATTTTTATATGATCTTGGTGGTTATGTTTGCAAAAAACAACTCTGGTTTTTGGCAAGAGTGTCAATTCTATGAGCCATGTTGCTGATGATGATGGTAATACAGAAGTATTATATCACCGTTCTCAACAGATCATTCATCTACATCTAGTCTTCAATAAGAAACATTTCCACTGTAGTTCAAAGCAATCTCTTTTGGTTTGAAATAAACAAAATACTTGGATCAGAGGTTGGAAAAAACTGTGCTACTTAAAATGACAAGACAGATACATTATGGGAGATATTATAATTGTTGCAACAAATCTGAATAAAGCAAAACAAGACGTAATCAAATATGCACATTTGACAATGCTTGACTTTGCAGGGCAGTATATGACCATAGCATTGGGTATGAAACAACCATTGCTTTGAGGATGAAATGACTCATTTGGAAAAGACTTGGGTACAGAATGACCTGATTCAGTTAAGAGTGAGTATCAGTATATGGCTGATGATGGCTCTCATAATTATCAAGTATTATCACATCAAATGTGCACAGAACACCTTGAACTTAAATAATATCATAGTTGATACCGATCAAACATGACATTATAAAACAATGACCTAACTTATTAAGGTTTAATATGCTGACAACATTTGATTAAATGCTTTAAATTAAATCATTCTATACAATTTTAATGCATGTCATCATCTGCATAAAATACACAAATTATCAGATTAGTGACAGCTCTTTACTTGATCATTTTCTTTCCTAAGCATACATTCAATCACATGTACATAAAGAGAACATACACAAGTAGACAGTAACTTTGATTTACTGTGCAAAAGTCGACATTTTACTGATTTTGGAAAAACCTCCAGTGGCTGGGTCAATGTCAATAATTACAATATCATAATGATGATTATAATTTTACAATGAAAACTTACATTAATATATTGTATTTTCAAAATGTAAGCAACAAACAGAAATTATAAGAAAAATATAATTAATCAAAGGTGACAATGTTGACAAATATGTCTTTAAAAGATGTAATAAAGTATCAAAATAAACAAAACAAGTTCACAACAGTATTTATATTCATACCACAATAATGAATATGGTGAAAATAAAAACTGATCCATGTTTCAAATATATTTAATTAGCATTACCACCTTTATATGTAATCCATCCCCCTTGTCTGTACCTCTCTACTCATGTACAATGGGGTCCAAACATACAGGCTGCATATAAATGATGGCAAAGTTACAGCTGGACATTGACAGTTAGAAGTTAGAAAAAGGAGGGGAAAAACAGTTTAATGGTTCAGAAATTGTTCACTCTACTCTCTAAATTATCTTTATCCGAGAAAACACTGCATATTAATCACTGCTTTTCTGTATGTGAATGTTTGCATCAATTTTTATTAACAACCAAACATGATTTCCTTTTTTCAAAAACAAGGACATTTATTTTATGAAACAATAAGCATCAACATTGAAATCTGACGTTTTTATTATTGTTCTATTAGTAAATTACTGATGCCACAATTTCATTGTAAGTATTTGTGAAATTTCTGTTATCTTTTAGGAAATCTCTTAGTAAAAATTTGGGAAGTTCAAGTTTTCCACAAACTCATTTCTACTATTACATATATGTAATTTAATTACTTTTGTGTTAGTCTTAAATTTTTATTTTATTTCATGTTACATGTTATTGTAAAGATAACTTTATTCATTGGATTTTTGGGGGTAAAATTCAGTTGAGTTCTATTTTGTTACATTGTATTTTTAGGTGACCTTGATTCAAAAATGGTAAACAATTTTTTTATGTCTATACTAGAGTGAAACTTATTGGTTGTAATCAAGGTCATACATGGGTTGTGTGTCAGCTCTGTTGTAAACAACTTTTGACATTTTCTTAATATTGAATCTCATAAAAAGATTTGTTAGGTTGAATCAAATTCATCCATGGCATACGTGTCAACCAGCTTATAGTCTTACTACACCATTCTAACTAATTAGCCATGTGACCCCATCACATGACCTAAAACTGCATTTAACGTTTTATAGTGATTTAATTTTGTAAATTTATACCTTCTGAGCTCAAAGGTATTTTGTGTTGTGACCAGTTTGATTTAAGTTTTTTAGTTTTTGGAATAAGTACTTAATTTCTCTAGAAAACATACATAAGTCTTTTTGATCAAAATTCTTGGACAAAGACATTTATTGGAAATTATTCGGAATTCTACAGTTTTATCTTTGGCATTGGAATAAATATATCTTGGATAATTTCACCAACATGTATATTACTCATTAGTGAAGACAGTCCTCACAAGTTTTGCACCTTTTTACATATCAATTACATCTAATCAACATTTATGTGGACTGTGAAAGTTCATTCTCTATGATGAAAGAATCAGCGGTTTGTTAAGGAACAGACTGATACAGAAAGTTTTGATTTACTATATGACTTAGTACAGGAGGACTTATCCAAAGGACTTTAATTTTAACGTGACAGTGCAAATATATATGAGAGTGAAGAAATGATGGATATCGTTTATTTTAAATTTTAATACAAATGAGTTGGATATTATATCATGTTATAACTTCAGGAAATAAAAATACTATGTAGTAATACATTCAGTTTTATACTCGCTGATGCACATTATTTAAAGATCTTGTATTATGACTTTATGGTCTTAAGTAACAGAAAAGAGTGAAAACAAACAAGTTTTGTAAATTTCAAAAGATTTTGGTTCTCCAGATCAATTCCCTCATTGAATGTGCTACTGTGCATGTAGTCTCATATGTACTAATGGAATGATGTGATGTATTGAAAGTCTTGATTTATCACAATAATATAATCCAAAATGTCCTTCACTGAATTCAATATGATTCTAACTTAATGATTTAGTTCAAGAAGTATTAACGAGCATGCTGTAATTCATGTGAATTCTGAATAAATATATTCAGTGTTTTCCTTTACTCTCATTTGTGCTTCAAAAATCCCCACATTTGACCAGTTTTGATACCAGTTTTTTATTTTTCTCATTCTGACCACCATCAGTTCTGACAACAAAGCTTTTTTTTACTCTCCATCTTGCACCCCTCGAATACACTTATATTCCAACCAAATTAAAAAATGAACACAACAATAAGATTGATTCCACTTTGGATTTTAAGGCAGAAATGAGTAACTTTTCAAGTAAACAACATTGGTATAAAAATCTGTGACACAGCAATAGCGAGAGGATGGAGGTCAGCCTCCTCACTAAAACATTATAAGTTGTCAAACAGTTTAGGAATTCCAAGTGGAAAACTGATGTCCTAGACTCAGATTAAAATAATGTTTACCAACATTAAAAATGACTGGAATATTTATTACATAATTACAGAGAAATAGTACCTATGTATTATGTTGTTTACAAAATGTCATGGGTCAGGTAAATCGTTAACTTGATTTTGGACTATGCACTGTTAAAAAATACTGATGTACTTAAAATATAATCATGGAGGAAAACCACAAAAAATACAAATTAAATATACATACATAATTACATGATACTAATGTGTGCTTTCCACAATGCAGGGTTCTCAAGAGGATAGAAAGGCAAATAAAAAAGTACATAGTCATTATTTTATATCAGATCTGGATTAAATTCACAGCCTCATTATCACATTAAAGATAAATTAATTTTCTTTATTTGTCCAAGTACTTTATATCATACTGCAAACTAGTTATTCAAATGTTAGTTTCTTAACTTTTTACTGTTCTTTGACTTAAAAAAATGTTCGTAAAACATTGATGTCATTGAAGTCTTTAAGAACAGGATGTTCCATTATTTTGATAAATGTATTAACTGTTTCACTGTATGGAATTTTGCGAATTTTCTGAAAAGGATATGGGACAGTCCAGCTCTTTTTGCACAGCATGGCAACCCTCAATAACAATTAAACAATCCAGGTTAATTTCATGACTGCTACAAGCTGATGGATCTTACCCTATTGTAGCATGCTATTAAAACACAAATCTGGATATAACATGACATTGGTGTTTTTCTTGCACACAAAAATATTTTTCTTTCTTAAAAGTATAGAAAAAAGTAATGTGTGTGTGTGTTTGTGTGCAATTTGGATTTCTAACACAGCTTTAACAATTTAAGTCATATCATTACGATGTCTGCAGTGTAGTAGTTTATAGCAATGTCTAGCAATGGGGTAGCATGCTAGACATGTAGCATGATGTCCAACCCAGTCACATTATCCTCACACCAGGCTGACCAGTCCTAACACTAACCTCTTAATGCTGAGTGCCTAGCAAGACAGCTGTTCATACCATTTTTTTTATGTGTTTGGTATGACTCAGATGGGGTTTGAACCCATGACCTCCAAAATCCGAGACAGATGCTCTAATCACTAGGCCATTGCAGCAATCTAAAAATAATGCATTAAAAGTGTATTATCACTTTGGGGAAGTGTCTACATATTAATTATAATATAAGATGATCATGAAAAGGTTCCTGAAATTTTATATATATATGTTTTTCTAATAAACAAAATATAATTTTTTCATTAAAAGTACAAAAAGTCAAGTGTAAAAAGTTTATTCAGTGATCACAATGGGCTTTACCAATGTCAAAAATTGCTATTTATTTTCTTCCTTACTGACAACAAAATATACCATTTGGACATTTCTTTTTGCAACATTATTGACTGTTTAAACTTGTATAAACAACCTTGGGTTTGGAGTGGCACCATTCAGAGGCACCATCAAAGGAAGGCAACAATCTGATATGCACTGGACCTATTGTGAAATAAACACATTCTTGTTTATAATGATAAACCATCTTAACAGTGCATTGTGATATGATAATCTGCTTATGCTGGCATCTGGCATGAGACTTCATATGGTGATACACTAAAACTCAAGCTACTGGGATTAGTTACATTAGCCAACCTATAAAAGCTGGAACAGTAACTGCCACAATCAACCAAACAATGACTAATTCCTTACTTTGTACCCAGAAGAAAATAGTATTTCTGAAACTTCAAAGAAAGCTATTACCGTTGAACCACCAATTGTTTCTCTATACATACTAAGCAAATGAAACCAAAAATTCTGTCTCAATGTGCTAAAATTATCTAATTGTGTGGCCACAATAAGAAATAGGCATTTATTTCATCTTCCAAAGCTGTCCTTTAGTGATGACTTAAAACACATGCACGCTTCATCAAAAAAAGCCTGCAACAATTGTCAATAAATACAGAGAACCTTTCATCAGAGGAAGTCAGAACAAAACTTGAATAAAAGCAATGGAATCTGATGGATTTTCCAATTTGACTGGAACAAGTTTATTGTGCCATGAAAATTTCTTTTTTGCATGAAAAAAGTTATGCTGATAATAGTTACCAATGGCAGCATAAAACAAATTAAAATTTTCAACTTTTTAAAACCGTTCATATCTGGTTATTATGTTAGATGATGATGGGGTATCTTGCAAAGATTTTTGTTCAACCTTTTAATTTGTTCATGGGTAGCGTCAGCAAGATGACAGATATATCCTGCTGACCAAAATTTAGGCCAATTTTAAGTACATGTAGCATGTAAATATTTATAGCCATTCCTACTAGTAACAATTTCATAGTAAATTGTTTAGGGACAATCAGATATTGATCAAATATTTTTTAAACAATATATATTTTATTTTCTAGCGAGCTATAACTGATACATAATTTTATGACGTGATCTATACTCAGATGTAAGGAGTTTCAAATTCATGGATGTTTTGTACACATGTACAATACTCAACAGATTATAAATTGTACTACACAAGTGTAAGTTGTCAATAAAAAAGCTTATTTCAGACTACTTTGCTTCATTTAAGCAAAAGCACACATTTTTCTGTGACCACTTTCATTAGCTCCCTTTCTGTCCTGGCCATTTTTTGGTACATGCATCATTTTCTTCAGATAAGTGACTTGGTTGGTTATGACATGGTTGGGTTTTATGGACACAACTGCCATGTTATTGCAAGGTCATACTCTTTCCATTTTTAGTGAAAGGGTTGCTTTCCAGCAGTCTTACACTCTACACCACTCACCAAATGCTTTAAAGGAATCATCTGCAAGGAGTCCACTAGGGTTGTACAACTAAGTTTTGCACAAGGATGGAAAAAGTCTATGAGGCACAATAGTACAAATGCGAATGAGCAAAAATCATCATTTGCATAAAGTAGGACAAATAATATTGCAAATAATACACCTGAGAATGAAAATTAATGTGCTTCTGGCCTATACAGCATCTGTGTTGATAATAAATATCACAAATCAACACCACAACAGTAGAGTAATCCATAACCTTAGTTTCCTCTGACCCTTCCTACCTTATTTTATATATTCTGACATTTGCAAATGCTGGAATTCGCTGCCAAGACAGTTAGCCCCTTTTTATCAGACCTAGTAAATATGCAAAACCTTACAAAAAAACTATACCAACATGAAATCAATATAAATATAATTTTCTCCGAAATTTTTCTATTTGTGTATGTCCTTACTCCACTTATAGATGAGAAAACTACAGTGTCAATGAAACATGACCTGGTACTGGCCATTTTTATTGTATAATTGTATAAAACATTGAAAGATAATTTAATATTAAACGTAAGTCACATGTCTGTAAAACGAGTTAAAACATATCTAAATCTCAACATATTTGTTCCAAGAAGAATAAGAGATTCTTTCACTATTGCAGCAACCCCAAAATCCTGATTCCGTAAGCAATGTGCACAAGTCAATGCAGCAGTCATGTGATGCCAACAAAACATTACTGATAAGTGTTCTATGCTTCATAAATTTTGCTTTCTACAGGTGCAGTGAATTCCAACTGTTTCATAATCAAATGACCTTGATACTGAACCCAACATAAATATCAAAATATCTAGAATGGAGTGGGAATGGTCAGAGGAAACCTGAACTAAGTAATCCCTCTGCATTAATGTCACTATCAGTTACTAACTTCATACACAGAGCTAACACCATTGGTTCAAAAGTTCACTTAAAAAAGTAAACAGTTAAGTTGTTTACATGCACCTCATAAAATGTATAATTTTTGTAGTTTGGTTTGAGTGAAAGCTTTCAACTATAGAATAGTTTATTGATCACATAACTATGGTTATCTGTAAATAGAAAGGGGCAAAATTCAAACCAAGCGTGTCCCTTGGCAAAAACATGGTTATTAATTTGAACAAAACAAAATCAAAGTTTGGTTTGGCATCAATGAACCAGAAAAACTGGAGCTTCAGTCTGTTTTGCTGGCTTGATGCTTGCACCAGTAATTAGTCACACACAACACAGCATCAGAAGGAGAGTCCCCTTATCTCTTTGATGGCTTCAGGCAATGCTTTGACAATAAAACTGTGTAATGAACATGGCTTCCAAATTCCCTCACATGCTAAGCTGCAACTGCATCTATTACTATGTTTCAATAATTTGATAACCACAGAAACTCCAGCCCTAACTATAAGTTGTTTATTTTAACAAACTAGGAAGGCAGTATTATACCATATCTATAAACCATTACACCACCTGAATCCATCAGAGCCAGGCTGACTGGTGCAGTGTTGCTATTGCCAGTATTTGATCAAAGTTTGCAGACTTATAAGACTACAACTGCATGAAAAGAACTGACCAGTTTCCTATAGACTTTGTTGATGAGACAGTTAACTTTTAAAAAATTAAAACACATTATAGTTTTTTTGGTACATGAATACAGACAGCCTAAATTTTTTCTAGTACAAGGACAAATTATACCAGCAAAAACCAGCATATTTCAGTGTAATAGAATCTTTGCACATGGTTCTCAGTTTTTAAACTCCATGGAGTCAGCATTTAATATGCATTCTGAGCCCATCCTAATTGTAGCCTTTAATTGTGCTCTATTTTTGTCTTTTTAAACACTAGAATCATTCCACATCACAAGTCTGTTTACCCCAAAAATGAAAACATAAATCATTGTTATGGGTCAAAGTAGTTTTCTGCATGCTTTCACAAAATGTCTACTGTAAAGCCCTAGACTAAATCATATGTACTGATGTAGCCATGATTTTGATTACTTTATCATTATTATTTGTATCTCCATAATAATGACTGAATAATATTGTCCAACTCAAACTATGATAAAGTTTTGATTAGCCTACTTTCATTAGATATGTGACCCATTCAAACACCATAACAACAACAATAGGCTTCATTCATTTGCCAAACAATTGCATGCACTTAAATACAAAGTTAATAGTTGTCATTTTATCAGAAAAGGATTAAAAGATAATTAACACTAGCTTCATGACTGTCTACCAAATCAGAGCCATCTACATATTCACCATGGCTGACCAAATTATTATAATGGTAGCATCATTGGAGACAATGAAATGCATCACAGGAACACATTACAACTGAAAACTGTGTCCTTTAAAATTTTCATGCATATTCCTGATACCCCTGCCAGCAATATGAAACATTACTGGGAAGAACAGAGAAGATAATGGCAACATAAAAATATACAATATGTAATATGTATAAAATCACAACATAATAATAAACAGAACAACAAACTTGTTGATTAAAATAAAGTCTTCTTTAAAATAAGAAATAGATAATATGTGGTTTCCTTTGACCTGTACTAACAGTTTATGACACATGAATTTCATACCTGACATATGCTCTATGCATCAGTTTAACCATCAAAGACATTTTGCCTTAAGTGTAAGTTGTTGTTGCTGTGGGGGGTTTAATGCCATTTTTCAGCACACAATAGGCTATACATGGTGGCCAGTATTAATGGTGTAGGAAGAAATTGGGAAATCACTGGAAAGAACCACTGACCCACGAGAAGCTACTGGCAAGCTTTCTCACATATCCACATTCGATGAATCCTAGACTTGAACCCATGCTGACAGAGGTGAGATAGCAGTGATCCATAACAGACAACGTTTTAGACCACTTGGAACCCTCCTTAAGTGTAAGACATCATATTATAACCTTTGAGATTCTTGCTGAACAACAATACAAATGCACTTGTGTGACCCACTAATAAATATGCATTGTTCTCCTGAGAGTCTATTAAGTCTTCTTCGATTTTTCAATAAGAAACATTGATGTCAACATTGATAAGTTTTTTTGAGAAAATAATCAAATTGTTTGACAATGAGATAATTAAACACCTCTTTATAGAGTAAGCTTGTATATCTTCTGTGTGACTAGAAATTAAACATTTGATTGGAGTTAGTATAACATGTTTGTTTTCATGATGCTATACTAACCAACTCCAAAACTTTTGTGTAATTAAGAATTTCAGTTCATTCTTATCAATTGGCTGTGCTTCTGGTTTCTGGTCTGTGAAGAACTTTGTATTTGATCATCTCTAATACTATAGTTATGATGTATGCATCATTCTATTGTTGACTGCATGACAATCTGTTATATCAAACTCCATTTTCAAATTTAAGTATCATATGGGTTTGAAACTTGGTAGGCTATGAATTTAATTTCTCGAACCTGTATGATAGTATTGTTTGTATTAAACTATATATTATATATATATATATATATATATATATATATATATATATATATATATATATATATATATATATATAATGGATTAAAAAGAATAATCTGACTTATTTCTCTGAGAAACATCAATGGGACGCTAACATATTAATCAGACTGTAATAATAAACATGGTTAAAAGAAATGGAAATTCACTAGTTCAAAACTGACACAAATATTCAGGGATTTTTGGAAGAAAATGAGTTTATTGCTTTGTCTCTGGTGATTAACAGATTATGATGTATCAAGCAAAGCCATTATCAGTAATACCACATATTTATAAACCCAACATTTCATATTTCCTTTTGATTGATATTTATTGATATTTTATGTTAAAATTGTGTTGTTTATTGAAGAATACCCTTTTGATGCTTTTATATTTGACAATAGCTGTGAGTTTTAAAAGTGTCTTCTTTCTCCACATGGTTCTCATAACTCTTGGGTTTCAGATTTGATTACTCTATGTCTTCAATTTTGACTTTTGGAAATTTCAGTCTAGCACTCACAAGCAGGCCTGATAAAATGTATGGCTGATTCAATCCAATTACATTTTAAATATTTTTAAGCTGATTCATTAACAAAATTTAGTATTTATTTCATGAAATGTGTGGATAATTTGCACATTTTGCCATTATTCCAAATTTTCCATCACTAAACTTAGCAAAATGTTAACAATTGATTCAATGTATTAAATATACTCAATACTAGGCAAACTGGATGGGTTCCCATTTTAATCAAGTGACATTTGATAAATTATATCTTCCATGCAGATGAAACTTTGTAATTAAAACATCTATTTGTTTTCGTCCAGAGTTAATAAATATATATTCCAATTTGGTATTTTTGTTGGTTTGTTGTTTAATGCCATTACTCAATGTAAAGATGGGCTATAACTGGTGGGGGAATAACCTGGGAAAACCCCTTAAGAACCACTGATCCAGGGGAAGCTGGCAGCTTTCTCACATTGGCCAAGCTCGAGACTCAAACCCACGCAGGCAAAAGTAAGATAACAGTTTGCCTTAAAGGAGAGTACTTTTAACCATATGGCCACCAGGTACCCAAATGTTCCAAACATCTTAATAAAAGTAAAATCATATCTTGTATAACATCAATGCAAACATTAAGTACTGTAAAAACAGGAAAATCAGGATAAAATGTGATTCTTATTTTCCCACAGCAGACTCTAGGTCTGAGCACGTCATGTTGGAATTGACCTTAATAACATTTTCTTACGGCACCCAACACTTAACTTGCTCTTTGTCACGTTTGTTTTTGTGCACATTTTTAGAACATTCACCAGTCAATGAAAAAAAAACTTTAGGCTCATGACTAATTTATTACGTATTTTCCTTAATCAATGTCAATAATTTTGTGCACCGAATTCAAGCAAACTTGCTTTATAATTTTGGTCTTTGGATTCCAAGGACAGAACCACTTATGTTCATACTGTTCAAGTTCTAAAATATATTAACTGATAATGTCCACTTAATCTACCTCAGAACTCAAATTTCTCTTAAGAAGCCCAGCAACATTTTTGACGCTTATTCTGCCAGTAACAAATCTTAGAGCATTTAATAAGTACATTTTGTCAGCGAAATTTTCAGCTTAATTCTACAAAGCAGAGGACGGAAAGTTTCCATTGGGACATATTCGGCTGAATTCCTAAATGAAAAATTTTGTTCCAAATGTAAATGATGGCGGCTAGTCTGGTTCCCTAACCTCTCTCCACTACGTTGCTCTTCGTTATGGTGGCGCTCACCAGTTATTATGTACTTTTGAGAGAGTAATAAATGTAAGATGAAGTTGTTTGCATTTTAAACATGCACAGTGGAGAGAATGTTGGCATACCTATATACTACTTTCATGTAATGTGGATGAAATTTCTTTGGATATTGTACTTTTAGAAATTTTAAATGATCTTAGGACACTGATAACTAAAATGACTGCTCCCTTGTGCTCCAAAAATCAACCTAAATTTGTCTAAAGTACACTATTCTTGGCAGCTATTAAAATATGGAAAATGAATTTTGCCAAACTAGATAATACCAGCTTCTAAAAGTGCAATGACTGAATTACCAAATACATAAATGTAAAAAAAGTTATCGGCTCTTTTTTTTTTTTTTTTTTTTTTTTACAATTTACGTCTGAAGTTCGAGAAGTGAAAATGAGCAAGTAGAGCTAGCACTTTCTTGAAAGATGCACATCTGGAGTAAGGCCAAGCTGCGTACTCTCTAACCCATATTACACCCATCAATCATACATCAAAATAAAGGGAATTAAAGATTCTTTGAACAATACCTAAGATATACAAAGTCTCTTTAAATAACCAGTATAACTAGTGAGGAAACCCAGGGAAACTCTTTTTCTTTAAAGTTTTAACCCTATGATAAATATGAAACTCTAGAGCGCCACCTTAAAAATAAATATAAACATTTATGCAATTATTTTTCTTATTTTCATATTATTATGTATGATGTTCTTAGTAATTGTACATTAACAATGATTTTATTCATGAAAATAAGCTAATTATGCTTATTTTTGCTCCAGCATACATAATTTACTATGAGGCATGTTTGGTTGAGTAGTGACCTTCATTATGGGGAAATTAGAAGTCTTAGAATATAGGAAAAAAGTCAACTTAAATTGAAAAATGTTGTAATAAGTAAAAGAAATACATAGTAAAAATGTTTCATTTCATTTATTTGCAATGAAATTAAAAAATAAATGATAAAGCAAATTTGCTTTCTTCCATATCAAATAATTAGTTAATATTTTACACTTTGACCTTTGACCTTTATGAACCTCACCTGTTATACCCCTTTTATAACTGTAAAATTTTATTGTTGACATCTCAGGAATAAATGTGGCTAGTTTCATGTTCCAGTCTATCAGAATAACACTGGTTGCTATGTTGACAAAATGCAATGCGCATTTTTAAAATAGTTCACTTTTTATCATAAGGAGGGGGGGCTGTACCGGATTAAGACTCAAACTCTAATAAATGCTGTTCTGAGGGGGAAAATACAAGACAATTATTACAAAGGACTGTTT
The DNA here is from genome assembly GCA_016746295.1 of Potamilus streckersoni. Classification (NCBI taxonomy): domain Eukaryota; kingdom Metazoa; phylum Mollusca; class Bivalvia; order Unionida; family Unionidae; genus Potamilus; species Potamilus streckersoni. Next base: position 1,679,014 of record JAEAOA010001942.1, read on the forward strand.
TGATGCTTGTGACTTAAATATTTCAGTCATACAATCAAAATTAAATCATACAATAATGATATCTATATACTCTTGATGGTGGCGCTCACCAGTTATTATGTACTTTTGAGAGAGTGATGTATGTAAGATGAAGTTGTTTGCATTTTAAACATGCACAGTGGAGAGAATGTTGGCATACCTATATACTACTTTCATGTAATGTGGATACAATTTCTTTGGATATTGTACTTTTGGAAATTTTAAATGATCTTAGGACACTGATAACTAAAATGACTGTTCCCTTGTGCTCCAAAAATCAACCTAAATTTGTCTAAAGTACACTATTCTTGGCAGCTATTAAAATATGGAAAATGAATTTTGCCAAACTAGATAATACCAGCTTCTAAAAGTGCAATGACTGAATTACCAAATACATAAAATGTAAGAAAAGTTATCGGCTCTTTTTTTTTTTTTTTTTTTTTTTTACAAATTACGTCTGAAGTTCGAGAAGTGAAAAATGAGCAAGTAGAGCTAGCACTTTTTTGAAAGATGCACATCTGGAGTAAGGCCAAGCTGTGTACTCTCTAACCCATATTACACCCATCAATCATACATTAAAATAAAGGGAATTAAAGGTTCTTTGAACAATAACTAAGATAAACAAAGTCTCTTTTAAATAACCAGTATAACTAGTGAGGAAACCCGGGGAAACTGTTTTTCTTTAAAAGTTTAACCCTATGTTAAATACGAAACTGTAGAGCGACACCTATAACGTACATTTTGTCTTTTTAACAAAGAGCAACGTAGTGGTGAGACGTCAGGAAACCAGACTAGATGGCGGCTTGTTCGCCAAACAAATACTATATATAACGCAGCATCTGATTAGTTAGCAGAAAGTTAATCTTTTGAATTTAATTAATAAATATTTAGTTTCACACGTCAGTTGAAGTTTGTTAACTTAAATTAATCACATGTATTCACAGTATATCATATTTTCAGGGTATTTATTTATTTGCAGGGCAATAAAAATGAGTAATTATCTGTTAGGCTCTGTTCCTAAACAGCCAATCAAAATGAATTGTCTATTGGCAGTTGGAAAGAGCACAGCAAATATTTTTGGAAGTTACACGCGACCAATTTTAAGGCAAAAATGTTGTACCTAGAGGATTATTTAGAGAGTTGGTTTCTTTCGTAATACATTTTGTGCATAGTATAACATATATTCTTCACAAATATTAAGGGAATCATTAATATTACCTCTTAATTATCGTCACAAAGCTAATGAATGGAATTAGGTTTAAATCGGTGTAGATAGTAATTGATAACGGTTGAATTATATCCCGACATGTACTTGAATGAGATTGAACTGTGTGTGGAAAGTCAACATTTTTTTTTTAAGGACGTCCTCAAATTTGAAACGTATTTTTTTCATAATGGTAGAATAGGAAAAAATTTGAAAATGAAAAAGAACAATGATTTAATGAATAAAAGATTTTTTTACAATTTTTCTGATTTGCAGTTTTTCCCTTGTATTACAGAAAGGAGTTAATTGTGAGAGTTCAGTTAAGGCTTCTTAATTGTGAGAGTTCAGTTAAGGCTTCAGAGAGTGAAATATTGATTTTATAAATTAATTTTGAAAATATTTTGTTTTTATCAAATTTTTTTTCTCCAAATAGTTTGAGCAAATTATATATAAATCAGTTTCCTTGGACCTGAACCACCCCATTTTTGATATTTGGACAGTCATGTTAGGGTGTGAGGTCAGGGTACATTGCCTATCAAAATGTTGGAATTCATTGACTCTGTGCGGTGCCAGCATAGGGTAACTGCTTACTAGTTGGCCTAGCAAACTAGAATGACCTTTGAGATGTACATGCATGAAATCATTAGGAATATATTTTCTCAGAAATTGTGAGTATAGGTTGGGTCCGCATGACATCACAAGCTTAGCAACCTACTTTCCCCCATATTGACCTACTTTCCACCATATTGCAGAGGTGAAAATAATTGCTTAGTAACAGTATGATATCATTAGCTATGTTCGATAATCCAACCGTTTTGGTTTACCTTTATTTTGTTTATTATTTCTGTTTTCTGTTCAGATGTGCTGCATAGCCTTTTGTACAAGCAGGATATTAAACAATGAATGTATGTCTATCAAATATTTTTATAGACATAATATATTTTAGGCTGATAAGGGTGGCAGTGGTGTGTATGTGTCACATACATTTGTACACGACTATATTTTCCAATTAGTGTCAAGACATTTTGAAGGCTCTGTTTACTTATATAGTTTTATATTGTATACTTTTTATTTATAAAATGACAAATATAAATGCAATGATCGTGAGATCAATTGCCATTTTTGCTATGTCTTACGGTTACAAAGAGATACTGGATAGCGACGCTAATTCATGATGTTTACAGAAACTTAACGTTATTGTAATTAATAAATGTCCCTATAAAGTACCAGCGGATATAATGTAACGAAATGTTATGAAGTGACATGGCCCAATGTTTGAAACTATCTTACAGGTACACTGGTAAGTCTTTTCTTTTAAACAAAAGATTTTGCTCAGTTGTATAACTTTTTCTGAAATCTTTTTTTTTCTTTAACCAAACTTTAACAAAATCTGAAATTTTCAGTCAGTATTACCTATGATTTCCATTATAATTATTTTTTCCATTATAATTATTCTTTCATTACCTGTGATTTCCATTATAATTATTCTTTCATTGTCCTGTTAACCCTTGATTAGTAAGCACTAAAAGTTGTGTATTTTTCAACTAATGTACATTAATTCACAGTGTTTATAATAGGCCATAACCAATTAGCATTTTTCTACTGATTTCCGATTCCGGACTTTAGGCATGAAATTTTTCTGATTCCGGATATGATTCAGTTAATCGGAAATGCTAAATTGAAAGGTTTTTCAAATTATATATTTAAACCGTGTTGCACACGTTTTGCACATCACACCGACGTTACAAGGGGAAGGATATGGCAGGACTATAGCAAAATACAACGAAGTTCAAAGCCATAAAGAATCCATGAAATTTTTTTTATTTTTGTAAAATGCACTGAAACATTATAAACTATTATTATTCTCCTGGTATGAACAAAATATGTTATATAGATATCATTTATTCATTTGTTTAACCATAATGATCTGTAGTACAGCTAAGATTCTGAACTATCTGGAACTGGACAATTTTTTGTGGGCATGCACATTGGAACTAAGAGAAGTAATTTTAAGCGCTACAATCAGCAACTCTGTTGCAACCGTGAAATGACATATAGAAATTCAACTTTATAATTTTTATTATCCAAATCGGTCGGTCATTCCTGCCTTGTCCGACTCTGATTAATCAGAAGTTCATACTATCCAGCAGAATCTGATTTCCGGATAAAAAGTCGGTTATGTCCTAGTTTATAATATTTTTTCTCTTTTTTTTTGGCAAGGAGTGTACACCAAAAAGTCAATGAAAAACTGCACAAGTCTTGTGGCACACAACTTTTTACTATTAGGATGGGTGCAAAGATTATATTATATGCAGCCTGAGAAAAGCAAGAATTTTGTGTTAAAGGCTGATGTCAAGTCATCATGGAGATTGACAGATGAATCTCATCATCCATGGAATCTAAAACACAATTGTGACATTGCCTCAAAAAAATGTGTCCTTTAATATAAAAAGGACTGCATAAACTGAAAGTCTCTAGCTTTCCCTCGCCTCTTGCATCAGAAGTAAGAACAATCCCATCACATAGATTTGTAAGAATGGCACATGTTCTGACAATTTTAACAACACTTGAACGAATGTCATCATGTGCTTTTGACTTAATTGAATTCATAAACTGATTTGACAGTCCTTTGAAATTCCTGACTTCATTAATCCAATCTCTCTCTCTCTCTCTCTCTCTCTCTCTCTCTCTCTCTCTCTCTCTCTCTCTCTCTCTCTCTGAATTCTAACTGATGATAGTTTTAAGATTGTTCCACTTCATGGGCAGTAAGCTGTTTTTTTTTCCCTTTGCAAATGATGGCAAGATCAACAAAGCAGAACATTCAGTTGCCATTTCTTTATGAAGAGTAATACTTTGTCTGCCAAAATCCGATCCCCATGGTAATTAAATGCTCTGCAGGTATATCCTGATTTGCATGATATTTCACTTAAGGAGGGTTCCGAGTGGCCAAGTGGTCTAAAACATTGTCTGTTATGGATCACTGCCATCTCACCTCTCCATGCCTTGGATAGAAACACAATTGATCCCAAGGAATTACATGCAACAAGAAACTTCACTGTTGTGTGTTGTTTTTTTTTTTGTTGTTTTGTTTTGGTTTTTTTTGTAGCTACTTTAGTACTCAGCTTTATCTTTCTACACTTTTGGGTTTTCAGTGAAGATTTCAAAACAGTTAATTATATTCATCAAACGCAGAAAGTGCATCATGAAAACACTGGAAAAGTGGTAAAAATAGTATCTCGGCTTGGCCAGTGAATCATAAACTTGAAAAACGACAAATTTTCATTTTGCATTTGTGCACTGACCAACATTGCAAATCTTATGAATATCTTAAAATGTTGTATAACTGACTCCCACGCATAACTCGAGTCACAAAAACAAGATTGCGGTTGTTTTCACATCGGCAGTTGTAACTAAGCAAAAAGTGCCAGGATTCCAGACCAAACCAAGAGCATTTGTTAAATTGTTAATCTTCTGACAGATGACACAAAACTACAGCATTGATCAAATTTGACCTGGATCTCGCCATTTTCATTACTGGTCACGCGACTACATAACTCATGCAACAATATCAGAAGTCCAGTAGTCATGTGATATAAAAAATAACCATTTTCCAATGTTTTTATGTAAAATTCAAATTTTTTAAAATAAAAGTTATATAATGTTTGTAAAAAAATGTAATACTTCTCAACATATTTATTCTCAGAAAGGTGACCAGGAACCTGTTGGCATTACAGCAAGGCAGAGAAAACCTGATTCATCAAGTATTGAGCACCTGTCATCGATATTATTGTTAGTATTGCGTATTGCATGACTAACGCATTGATGTACTCTCAGCTTGCTGAATCTGGTTTTCTCCAAGTTTCTGGGAACTGACAGATTTCTGGTTGTTTTCAGAATCAATATTTTGAGAAGTTTATGTTCTTTTGTTTTTCTATAAAGATGACATGACTTTCATATTTTTAACTTGTTTTCCTACAACCTTGGAAAATGGTTTATTTTGTTGATATCACGTAAATATTGGCTCTCTGATGTCATTGTCGTTTAGGTTATAAGAGTATAAGATTTGTATGGTCATGTGACTAGTAATGCAGATGTCTTGTTCCAGGTCAAATTTCATTGTCACTGTAGTCATGTCTGTCAGCGGATTAAAGACAATAAATGCTACACTCATAATTTCTGAGAAAATCTGGTTACCCTCTGCCAACACTGCATGGTGTCAGTGAATTCCAACATTTCAATAGGCAGTAGACTCTGACTCTATACCACAATAAATGTCCAAATATCAAAAATGGGGTGGATAGGCTTGGAGGAAACTCACATTAACAATATACCAGTACCATATGGCAGTTTCATGTCTTGATAGATTTGTAAAGAAATTTTCAAAGGTGCAAAGTAGTACATGAATTGAACAGTGCTTGTTTAAACAGATATGACCAATCTGGAAATCTGCTAGAGTTGCTTGTCTTCATAAACAGTAAATTTGATGTTTTTTAAATTAGATGGGCAAAATTTTCAGAGAGAATTCTTTGTTTTGCAGTACAAAATATCAATATAGCCAGACGTCTGGGGACCCTCTAAGTTTAGATCAGGCCTGTCTTGTATTCTGAGGAAGGTGCCCATTGGGCTTGTCGAAAAAAATCTTATTTGCGGCAAAATGGCCTGAGGAATCTTTTGATCATGTTGATGAAATGTGTAAATGTATTTTCAAGATGTTGTAATACCTGCCATAAAACAGCACAATCTAAATCAGATCACTGTCCTGCATGAAATTGAGATCTGATTTTAATCCAATAAAAATATGATTTTGTGATCTCAAACCCTGACAGTCATGTTTTTAGAAAACAAGATTTTCAGTAATCTTCAAAAAAAGCCCCCCCCCCAACGAAACACCACTTTCATTATATGCCTGTTACAATCAGCATGTGTGAACAGTAAATAGTCCTGATCTGAACAGATGTAAAATTGTACCTTGGGCAGTTTAAATATTGGCAATTAAAGGCAAATAGGTCAGGTATAAACCAGTATTTCACATATTACTTAACTCAAAATAGCTAGTGAGATGTGGTTGAAGCTGCAGTGGATGTGCCCATTGTTCTAATTTGCATAGGTAGGAACAGGAAGTAGAACAACTCAATATAGGTAAAGAGATGTTAGATGCATATGCAAGAACAAAAGTTATTACATATCATTGCCTTGAATATAAATGTTTTAGCTATATGTATTTTATTATTTACAAGTTTGGTAATAACATTAAGATTTCTTTGAAGTCTAATTTTACTGCAGATATAGAATGGAAATCACGATCATTTCATTTGCAGGAATAGTGTTCAACTGGAATCCAAATCTGAAGACAATTTATGAAGCAATTGGCTATTAGCAAAACCTAACAAAAGTAAATTCCAGAACTTTTGGTTGAAGGGGTTTTTGATTGTAAAGCATGGCAGCTAAAAAAAAAAAGGATATATAAGGGGGGGGGGCTATTAATTCTTTGCACATCCTGCAAACAACACTAATGACACTTGCATTACCTTCAAACCTCTTTGATCCCTATTGAATTTATATTCAAATGGTAGCTATTGCAACAATATTTGACAATATTTAGAAAGAGAAAATTCTGGGCATGTGAAAATTTAACTCCATGCTGGGGAACTTCAATTGGTGCTTGTGAGTTTTTTAAGTCTCCAGCTCTCAGTCGGTGTCTAAAAACAATTTCTTTGACCACTGTTTAATAAAATTTTAATTGTTTGCAAGTGGCAAAATATAAGAATCTAATGTAAATTTCATTTGTTCCTTGAGGTGTTTAATGATCTTTGTGCATTTAAACATTGCAAATCTGTTTAAAAATTATCTGAATGTCTATAAGCACTTTTTAAATGTACAAGTTAAATACACTACTTGCTTTTTTAATACTTTTATGAAGCAAATTAAGATACAGTTGCATGAAAATGATCCATATGTATTTAATTTTGTTTTGTTTCTTCAGGTTGTCACCAAATTTATGCAACATATTTCTCCCACATCTACCATTCATTTCTGTTATTTTTATTCTTGTGTGAAAAAAATGAGACAGGGAACTTAGTAACCAACCAAAATAGTTATTGCAAATGCAAGCACATGACATCAGGTTTTTAAGCTTAAATAGCTACAGACAAACCTATCCTAATGGTAACCATTACTAAGTGGTCACCTGTTCACATTGGCAATTCTAAATCCCCCTCAACTTAACTCTAGTTATATGGAATGGTGAAACTGCCCACAGTGGTTGGTAAACAGGTGCTTCCTAACCAAACAATAGTTTTCCCCTGGCTTAAGTGGTATGTAGAGCATATATCTATATGCAAATAGAATTTTTACTTCATATGGAATGCATTATTTTGATAAAGGGATATCAGGTAAATTGAAGTATAGGTATTTTTTATCTTGTTTATACATGTAACTCTATTCATGTTGACAATGTAAAAAGCTTTCATCGTATCAGATTTGAAGGTGATGCTTTGCTTTAGTGCCACATATTTGTTAGTCACCAGGAAGTTGGAGTAAATTGCCTTGTTCCAGGACATGGTAACTAACCCTAGCAAGACTGATTGTAGGACTTTAACCCGCACAGTTTCTGATACGAGTCCAGCATGCTTGCCACTGAGTTATCATGGCTCAGTTTTAATTATTAAGGTAGATGTTGAAGCAATTAATTTTTGCAGGATGGTGGAAAAGTTGTCACAGCAGAAATGGAAGTTGCCATTTGTGCCACTGTAATGGATCAAGTTAGATATCTTCATCTATTGGCATGCTAGTTAAAGCTATTTGCAAATAAAGTTCATCACTGAGAAGAGATACAAGTTATATCTCTTTTCATTAGGGTCAGGGATAATTCATTCTTCATATATGTATATATATAAAGGCAGCCTCCAGTTCCTTCCAGATTATTTTATCCTGTCGCCATCATACTAAGTAATGGATAACATATTAACATAAAGAAGTCATTCTAGATATGTTCATTATTTAGGTACTTTATTATACTTTATTTATCATTTAATAGCTACTTTTATGTGTTGAAATGTTTGCTTCATGCCTTATGCACTTGTATTGACTATTGGTGTGTCACACAGATATATGTTACATTGTGTCACACAGATATATGTTACATTCATTTCTGATTGGTGGTTATTGTTTGTTCAAGACCAGAATAAAACAGTAACCACAAATCAGAACTGTAGTTTATTCACTGCATGACACACCAAAAATAATGGCATCCACAGTGAATATAAATGGATAAATGACAACATAGAAACTTCACAGAAAAGTATTTTTTAAATGACCTGTAAAGTACTTAAAACATACATAAGTAACAAGGTTGAGCTGTCATCTTTTAAACTGATGTATTTAATTAGCTACCGAATATGCCACTGAGATAAAAAAAAAATTAGCACAGAATTGGCAGATTGCAAACCAATTGCATTATCTTCACCTTGTTAATTTGTAGAAGGGGAAGAGATGTCAAAAATTTCCTTGTTACCTTATAGAATTGAAACCTGTGTCCATGACAGTTTTATATGTGCAATTTCTACAATGTGAAGGATTTTGTTGTTAATCTCCATCCTCATACTTGGACTTGTTCTAGACACATTTTTTCCGTGATGAGGAAATGGCAATATATCATGTGTTTCGAGGTTAAGTTTTAAGAGAGGACATGAAATTAATAGCAAAATGTTTTAAAAACATTGATGCAGTGCAGAACAAGTGCCATGGGCACCTGATCAAATAGATCAGCCTGAAATGGTCTTTAAGGCAGAATAAAATTCACTGACATCTAAATGGTTGTTTAGTCAGGAGTATTTTTTTTATCATGTCAAGGATGAGAGTGGCTTATGAACTGATCATAATTTTATGTCTGACTGTAATCTGCATGCTGGAGGCACAAGTAATATGTCGACAAGAAATGGCTTTGCCCTTGTACCAAAAAACCTTCTATAGATTAAAAGAACATTAAGTTCATATGCATATCAGTAATATATGATAGGCTGTGTATCACAAATCCTATTGATATGCTGCAGTGATTTATTGTTTTACCCCAGCTTTATGGACTTTAAATTATAAACATTGCAGAAATGAGAAATGGGAAATAAAATTTAGAAATTTGTTGTGGAAAGGTCATAGAGAAAAAATCCCATTTGTTATGCTGGTTGATTTTGATAACTACAGTACCATATCTCACATTAATTTAAGCATATCATTTTGTTATGAAACAATGAGATTTGAATTCAGAACTCATTATGAAAAAGTGATACTTAAATTTCACATACTGTATTAAACAGGATAGATTTGATTTTTTAGTTTGCATTACTACTCCTACTATTGTTGTTGACATCACTAAAATGCATGCATTTTGCTCTAGTGCAAGTTGCAAAGGAAATATCATTTTCTAGAGTAGGGCTGATTATTGTTGGTTACCAATAAAAATGCAGCTTTAAAACAAATTGTAATCTTTATGTACAAAAATACATAATGAAAAGACTGCAATCCTGTAAAATGAGCAACTACTGCTAAATGTTGGAGAAACTGCCAGATTGAAATATGCATGATTTTTAAGTGAGAAATGATGTTGATATAAATTGGAAAAATTAGTATCCGTCAGAACAGTTTAGTTTAGTTGATGATCCTAACATCTGTTTTGGAAAAATCATAAATATTAAATGTTATTGCTTTAAATAATGTTAAAGTTATAAGTCAGTATTTCAGTGGCTCATATTTCAATAAAATTTTTAAAAAAATTATTTTTCTTTGATAATACTGTTTCTTATATTTCCCCTTGTATAATAAAAGTATTTCTATTTTCATGCTGGAAAGAATATGGGTTGGTAGGAATTAGATCATTAGCTCATCTGCTGGTAAGGCCACCTATGCTTATGGTAAGGATCTGTGACTGTTATGCATTGTGTATCTGTCACAAGTTGCTTTTTAAAACTTCTCAAAAATTACCAGATCTAATTTGACCAAACTTTGCAAAGGAAATTCTGACTTGAAGAGCTTTCAAGTACTTGTACTTTCAAAATGAAGCCAATCTGTTTTAAATATTGCTACCATTATATAGATGTTTCAGTTTTTTCCAGAAATATGGCCTTTATTACTATAAAAGGAAAAGTAACTTGCTAAAATGGGAGGAAATAAAAATTGACAGAAAAGATGGTTAAGGCAGTTTACGAGTGAATTTGAGGACACTAGCCGGAAACATTTCTGTCAGTAAAAACAAGGAAACTATAATGTATTCTACAAATTCACAAACACAAGGTGACCAAGTTGTGTAGTTTGAAATATGTCAACTCGAGTCTCAATCCTGCCAATTCCTGGCTGATTATTTTATCCCTTCAGCATGCTCAGCCACTGACACTACACAGTAAAAATACATTCCAAATTTGGTTTTCAATTATGATTTTGGTACTTTACTTTACTTTGAATAACAACATCATGCAGAGTTTCTTGATTGCTTTGCATCTTTTCTACTTGCACTGAATTTGAGGGCTACACTTCACATGTGTCACTCAAATATGTCACATTTAATTCAAGTGGTTATTCATTGTCAGTCCAAAGTCCAACAGTAATCACCAGTCAGAATTGTGGGTTATTCCCAGCATGACACATTATTGGCATCCAGACTAGTTTTCATGTAGACACAGAGAAATTTTATGGAAAAATTGTCTTGAAATGGTCTGTACAGTTCTTAAATCGTATGTGGGGAACAAATTTGTAATGTGCCTTTTTGTGCTGATATATGTAAACTGTGAATGAATATGCTGATGGGATTCCAAATTACATGAATTATAGCCATCATCTTATTTGTCAACAATTTCCTTTTTCACATGCAGAAATAAGTGTGTCCACAGCAGTTGGTTTTGTATCTGAAGGAAAAACAATGAAAAGAATTTGACTCTTAGTTGTTTCCTCTCTAAACTGCTACTTGTTCTAGCCAAGATTTCCTTTGCAGGAGGAAATTGCATTGTTACTTCTGTTTTGAAAATAGCACTATATTGACTTAGGAATTTATGTGAAGATATGATAAAAATATAAGATATAAGATAAAAATAGCACTGTATTGACTTACCTGAAGACATGAAATTGGTTATAAGATATTTTCAAAATGTTCATGTAGTGCAAAACAAAGGGAACTGTAATCAGGATGAGTCATGTACCTGATTAAATGTAGCAGCCTGATATTGGCCTAAAAGGTTGAATATAAATCATTCACACCTGATTAAATGTAGCAGCCTGATATTGACCTAAAAGCTTGAATATAAATCATTCACACCTGATTAAATGTAGCAGCCTGATATTGGCCTAAAAGGTTGAATATAAATCATTCACACCTGATTAAATGTAGCAGCCTGATATTGGCCTAAAAGGTTGAATATAAAGCATTCACACCTGATTAAATGTAGCAGCCTGATATTGGCCTAAAAGGTTGAATATAAATCATTCACACCTGATTAAATGTAGCAGCCTGATATTGGCCTAAAAGGTTGAATATAAAGCATTCACACCTGATTAAATGTAGCAGCCTGATATTGGCCTAAAAGGTTGAATATAAAGCATTCACACCTGATTAAATGTAGCAGCCTGATATTGGCATAAAAGGTTGAATAAAAAGCATTCACCCCTGATTAAATGTAGCAGCCTGATATTGACCTAAAAGGTTGAATAAAAAGCATTCACACCTAACAGGTTTATGTTTGTAAGTATTTATATCACAGAGGAGAAAGCAAATGAACAGATGGTAAGTCTGTAACTGTCTTTTAATCTGCTTTCTGGAAATACCACCAGTATTACAACTCATAAAAAATAATGGTACCAACCCTCCACTGACAGTCCTTGAAAAGATGAAAAGACCCTGAAATATTATATGTAATGATGATGTATCATACATAGACTGTATCATGAATCATATCAATTGTTTCACCCCTAGTACATAATGCAATATATTTGAAAAAATCTTAAGCAGTTTAAAAATAATATTGAAGGGTGAACAAGAAGTCAAAGTTTCATATGCTTGACTCCAAGTTATATGAAACAGGCACCTGCTTAATTTTCATTGTAGCTCAGGCTGCTATGGTATAATCTTGTCAGTGAATATGGGTAGTCCAGTTCACCATACCCAGGAACGTCACCTCTACATAACATTTTTAAAAATCGTAAGAGTATTAATTACTGTTCCTTAAAGGATTTCAGCCAAGAACATATGAAGAGGAATGACCTTGCCTTCTTATTCGATGCCAGCTCATGCAAAAGATTTGCAACTCCCTTTTTTCAATTTTGGTTTGTTACAATGCAACAGGATGGATGTAATGTGCAGTACAACTATATTATTGGCAGATATATCATAAATCATTTGACATTGAAAAAAACAAAACATTCATGCAAAATCTGTGAAGACTGAAGCAAAAAGTTTATTTGTATACTTTTTATAAAAGAATAGTGCAGAAACTGGCTAATTATCAATGTACTGTGGTTCTCATACTGACATCTGTATACCAATTAAGTGAATATAATACCCCTGACAGTTGCAGAAATAGAAAGACTTTTAAATGGCTTCTTCACAGAGACCAAATTTGTACTTTGACCAAATTTAATACTTTCCATTTTAAGCACTGGTTAGCAAGAGTTGCTCAAAATAGAAACAGTTCAATGAGTTCTGATGAGATACTGGTCAACAGACTTTGACCAAACTTTATAGAAGGCATCCTGGCACAAAGGGCTTTAGAATTTATTCAGATGATGCCAATCTGCTATTAAATATTGCCATAACTACTAAAAACTGGAAAAAGTTTGAATGAGTTTGTAGTTGTGTTTAATGCCATTTTTCAGCACACGATAGGCTATACATGGCAGCCAGTGTTAATGGTGGGGGAAGAAACCAGGAAATCACCAGAAAGAACCACCGACTCACAGGAAGCTACTGGCAAGCTTTCTCACATATCCACATTTGCCAAATCCTAGACTAAAGCTAATGCAGAAGAGGTGAGATGACAGTTATGCGTAGTGGACAGCGTTTTAGACCACATGGCCACTTGGGTCTCTGAATGACTTTGTAGAAATACTCAACAGAAATTCATTGAATTTGACAGCAGTCAATAAGGTTTTTCAGATATATATAATTTGGTAATTGTTAATAAAATTTGTAAATCATGTAGACATTTTTTCCACCCCAAAACACTAAAAAGAATATGACCAAATTGTACACAAATCATTCAGACATGAAGAGTTTTTTTGCATAGATCATTCTAGCATGAAATACTTTTAACTGTAGACAAATGAGGCCTGATCATGTTAGGCTACTGTTGCTAAGATTTTAATGACTTCTTGGAAACCACAAAAAAGAGACTTTGATCAACAACACCCCCCCAGCCTTGCGATAGGTGTGAAATATTACAGAACATTTGCTTATATTTCCTAAGTCCCTTGATGGATTTTCCTTATATAATGCAGTTTCTGTTGTAAGTCAGAGTGCTCTAGTTTGGTATTTTATGGCAAGGCAATACAAGGAAGTTGTATACTGATGAAGCAGTTTAGTACAGTGTCTTTGACCTAGGACACACCACAGTACTGTAGTTTACCTGCACCTTTTCAGCCATCACTTGAGTGTAATAACTACTGGTCCACTGTGGCTTCTGTCTTCATTAGTTGCTTCTTACAACATGAATGAGAACACATTTTGCCTATTCTACAGCCAACTGGAAGGGCTGTTCCTATGGTATATAAGTAGCTTACTACATGCATATTAAATGAAGCATATTCGCCCCATCAGCATAGTTTGAAATGACTTTTATGATGACTTTCTGATTGGAAAAGAGAATTAGGTAAAGGAAATTATTTTCATTTTATGTATGTATCTTTGTCACAACTACCAGTATTAAAGATGGTATTTCCCATGAATTTCTCAATCCTTGTAGATCGGTGTTATGTGCAAACCATTGTGTATAAAAAAATATGGATCTTGTAAATGTTCAATACCAATTATTTCAGAAACTGTTGTCAGTGTTTAGGATTTTATTACACATATTTTTCAATGGAGATTTTTTAAAACTTTATTTGGATTCATTTATATAAATTTTTTTGAGAAAGTCATTATTTACATACCCAAGAAACATGTGCACTATGTCTTAAAAGTATGATGAAATTTTTGGATGAGAGTAACCAAAAGTTGTGACCCAGTTCAAACCATATTGAATGTCAGATACTGTGATGCCACAGTTTGTCCTACTCTATATCAGGAAGATTAGATCCAACATTTTTTTTATTGTCCCAGTTTAGTACCTGGCTGCCATTGTAAAAGTCTATAGTAATTCATAAAATTTTCATTTGTAAATTTCTTGATAATAGTTCAGGTTCAGTAATCATGATTGAATAGACTTGTTAACCTTAAATGGTATTAGTGTTGAATATTGAAACAGTGTTTAATTTAAGATGAGTAAATGCACCTACATGACCACATTGACAGACACTTTAGTCATGACATTACTTAAAGATAATTTCTGGAGCCCTGAGTGGCTGAGTGGTCTAAAATACTCACTGTTATGGATTACTGCCATCTCACCTCCATCGTCATGGGTTTGAGTCTCAGGTATGGCCAGCGTGGGTACATAAGAAAGCTTGCCAGTAGCTTCTCTTGGGTTGGTCGTTCTTTCCTGGGTTTTCTGGGGTTCTTCCTCTACCAGTTATACTGGCCACCATGTATAGCCTATCTTGTGCTGAGAAATGGCATTAAACCCTACAACAGCAACAACAACAAAGATAGTTTGTCATTTTGTATAGTGGATTACAGCAAACCATCTGCAAAATTTCCAAGTTCTCAAAGCTCACTATAAATTTCTTCCCAGTAGATGATACACATTAAAAAGAAGCCATATGTTTTAAAATGTATATCCCATACATGTAATATTCAGATTGAAAAACAAATAATAGAACCATGGTTAAAATGTTCAATATGTTATACTTGCTAAATTGAAGTTTTGAAACCTGAATTCTTGAACTATAAAGCATAGCTTTAAAAAACAAGATTTTGATAAGTTAATTATAGAGAATAAACCATAACAAAGAAATTGAAATGACATTTCCACAAAGGGCAAATGCACATCATACTTGTAGTGTCATGCATGGTCATTAGAAGTGTTTCATAGCAGTCTACATTCCTTATTACACAATGTTAATCACTGAAGTGTTAAATAGCAGTCTACATTCCTTATTACACAATGTTAATCACTGAAGTGTTACATAGCAGTCTACATTCCTTATTACACATGTTAATCACTGAAGTGTTACATAGCAGTCTACATTCCTTATTACACATGTTAATCACTGAAGTGTTACATAGCAGTCTACATTCCTTATTACACAATGTTAATCACTGAAGTGTTACATAGCAGTCTACTTTCCTTTTTACACAATATTAATCACTGAAGTGTTACATAGCAGTCTACATTCCTTATTACATATTAATCACTGAAAGTGTTACATAGCAGTCTACATTGCTTATTACACAATGTTAATCACTGAAGTGTTACACAGCAGTCTACATTTCTTATTACACAATGTTAATCACTGAAGTGTTACATAGCAGTCTACATTCCTTATTACACAATGTTAATCACTGAAGTGTTACATAGCAGTCTACATTCCTTATTACATGATGTTAATCACTGAAGTGTTACCTAGCAGTCTACATTCCTTATTACACAATGTTAATCACTGAAGCTGAATGTGAACATTGTAGGTAGTTTCAAAAAGGAAAAATAAAAACTTGACAACAGTGTTTCTATTTTCATTTATCTATTTTGTGGCTGAGTTGTATAAATCTCTTGCCTTTACAAATCACTGCCATCTCACCTCTCTCTATGTGGGTTTGAGTCTCAGGCTTGGAGAACATGGGTATGTGAGAAAGCTTGCCAGAAGCTTCCTGTGAGTCTTTAATTCTTCCTGGAATTTGCCCTGTTATTTCCTCCACCAGATATACTGGCTGCCTTATATACCCTATCAGATGCTAAAAACATGGCAATGAACAGACAACATGATTTATTTTTCAATGTACAAGTAGCAGAATGATGTCAAAACAGGGCTATAAGTTTGATAGCCCATGTCTATAACAGTCAATTTTTCTGTCACATAAGTGGTGGAAGGTAAGAGTTTAATCCCCATGCTTTTCTGATCTTTATGAAATAAAGTTCAAATTTTGTTCAAGATTTATGCACTGAATTTTCCTTTTTCTGTAATAGCACTACTGTGCAATCCTGAATTGACTCTGGCGCACTCGAGTGTGACTATGCCAAGATCTTGGAAAGGATACATCTGCTATGGAGTACAGATGCTTTGGGCCTGTATTTTGTATAAATGTAGTGCACAACAATTCTTGTCTGTGCAGCATAACTGTTTCAGTTCAGGGCAAAACATGCTTGCATACAGAAAAACTTTGTTCATCAAGATTGGAAAAAAATTACATTTCCATCAAAGAACAGATGAGTCGGCTAAAATTCAGTGAAGTCTCAGGCTTAGATTTTTGCAGAATCACAGGAATTACAACAGACTTATTCTGAATTCTGTATGTAGGCAAGTTCTCTAAAGAGAGGGAAGTTCATTGCTTAATGCGATACATTGAAGAGAAAAATATAGTGAATTTAATAGTACATGTATTTGCACACCCTCCCATTTGCCTGTACCCCACTACTGATTTTAACAATAAAAACTACAATTGCATAAATTAGTTTTTATAGTGTCTAATTTCATTGCCCATAGGGGCTGCCTGACATGGTAAGACAGATTGCTCACTGCCCTTTTCTGGTTTCTAAAACAGTTTCAGTAAAAACTCTTGTCATCTACATTCAGTTTTAGTAACATCTTGTTTATAATATTTCTAAAACATGAACAAATAAAAAGGTGTTCTTATTGTACAGATGTTCAAAGATATTTAACTTCAAAATTTATAGAATTATTAAGATTATCAAAGACAGTGGAGTATGTCATATCTGTCACCTGTAAACATTAGACATTCCCATGCAGATATGGTGACACATACTAAAACAATTATACATTATGAAATGAATAAGTTCTGAACATTTTTTTATATCCTTGATGCTTTCCTTGTTTATAAAATCGGTAGGAAGGCACAAAACAATCAGAAGGGTGTATGAATATTGTAGTCTGGTTTATAGTTCTTACGTTTACATGCTCCACTATTTACATAGGTTTCAAGAGTATTTTACTATTAATTATATACATTTTAAAAGTTAAAAATTTGGTTTAATTATGTATAATTAAACTGATAATTAGATATTTATGTTGGCAAAATTTAGTGTTCATTTAGAAATTGCATTTTTGGTAGATACTTCACTACAGAAAAGAAACTTGTTTTGTTTTTGATAATTAGCTGTTATTATAAAAAAGATTTAGACCAAAAATGAGAATGGTTAGGCGTCATAAAACTAGTTAATTTACATATAGGTTTTGAGGGTACAATTTATGACATCAAATTTACTCGTGCACCTTTAAATTTTTATCAAGATGTCAATATGTAAATGTATGTAAAAAGTAATTATATTTACTATTTGTTGCATATAGTGGACACCACTTTATTATTAGTTTTTTTTAAAAAAACTGCCAATGATTTACTTCAAAGTTTCATTTTGGATAATTTTAACATTTTCTACTTTTTGGGGAAAAACACTAAAATTATGCCAACCAAATCTATTTTCGAAAATTTAGGCATGCAAGTCTTTTGTTCAGTTTATGTATTTGTAATTTTTTTTGCCACACTAAATAGGTCTGTAGTTGGGGTTCCAAAAGTTTATGGCTACAGGAGAACCTGCATAATAACCAGAAACAAAAGAAAATGAACGAACAAGAAGGAATTACTGGAATAGAATTAAAATGAACTAGCTGCATCATTAAAGAATAAAAATGTTAAGTCTGAAGACATAAACAATACTATTACTGAAAACAGAAAGTTTAGTTTAAACTAATAGTTCTTTGATTAAACTTATTTTATTAGTTTCAGGTATTTGGAAAACTTGGCAAACTTATTAAGATAATTTAGATAATTTAGTTTCTTATGTTGTGGAATGGTGAATGGTGAATATTTAGCTCTACTGACAGAAGAGCTTATGGGATTTACTTATTGGTCTCCAACATCTTTCATCTTTACATCCATTAGCATTAGTTTATTATTGATAATCTCTAAATACTTGGAGGATCCATGAAAATTTACAAATGCTTTCATGTCATTTTATACTAAATGAAAATGGATGTCCAGTATGACTGCCATGATGGCCATCTTAAGAATATTATTGATTCTGATCCTGAATATCAACATGTGATTTCCACTAAAAGACTTTTTATGGTGTTTTAGTTAGTTCTGTACTAAAATGGTGCTAATCTGACTCCCTAAATGGTCACAAAAAAAAGCTGTTTAAAATTAAAATTTCTGCTACACCATTTGAACAGAATATCATATTAACATGGGGTTTAAAACAGTAGATTTCTTGTAATGTCCAGATGGTCAGATTGAAATTGGTGCCACACGGAGATCCCAAAAAAACGGCATTTGTATCCATCTTGAAAATTTATTTGCTGCTCCTCAGTGGATGGTCATATCATCATGCAGGTTTTCAGTGAAAGACTTCAAGACACCTGAAATGAAAATGGTGTTGCTCTGATGTCCAATATGTCAGCCATCTTGAAAATCTTTTTATCACTACACTTTCTGAATAGAACATTTTATCAGAATGAGGTTTCCATTAGAAGACTTGTGATGGCTAGTTGGTCTTAAATAAATTGGTGTTAGTCTGACATTAAAAAAAATGCTACTGAAGATATCATCTTGAAGATCTTGTTACTTCTTAAGAATGAAAAGTGGTGCTTTCAATGGCAGCTTCTTATCATGTTAATTGGTTAAAATGAAAATTGTACTGCTGTAACCTCCAGTCCCCACAACAAATACTTTGAAGATGTTATTCCTGCTTCACCAAGATTTATTGACAGGACTTTAACACTACTTACTATGGTGTCTGGTTGGACCTAAATGAATCGTACATTCTGTTGGACTTGCCTTGAAAATCTTTTTATTGCTCAAAGCCATAGCAACATATCAAGTTGCTTCTAAATTATCATGGAGAAAATCTTAGAAATGTTGGTGAAATGCAGTTGATATTTAAAAAAAAATTAATCTGCTTTATGTGTTACTTTTATAGTACAGAATTTAAACATTTTTATGTTTCATATTTTATTTTGTTTTTTCTTATGTTTGTCAATTCATTTATTTGGAAGGGTTTATCTTAAATTGTTTTGGTTTTTACTTTTACATTTTTCAAACAAAATTACCTGTTGACAACAAAGATGCTGTTATGGTGATGTAAACAATACTTCATTCATGTATACCAAATTATAAAGCTGTAGAGTTTAAGCTCTAGTTTGGCAGCCATCTTGAAAATCTTCTTGTTGCTACTCCCCATATATGGATTATAATATTGATATTGGGCTTCACCAAAATACATATGACATCAACTTGTTATTCAAATGAAAATGGTGCTTATCTGACATTCAATATACCAGCTGTCATAAAAATCTTGTAATTGCTTCTTCTTAATGGACAATCATATTGATATGTAGTTTTTGCCAGAAGACACATTATGATAACTATTTGTTCTTAAATTAAAATGCTGATGATTTAACCTCAAATATGTCTGCCATGATGGCCATAGATGGGTGGTCATGTCAGCATAAAGTTTTCATCAAAACACAATGTTGGTCTTAAATGCAAATGGTGCCGAACATACATCCAGTATAGTTGCCTGATTATCTTATTTAATATTGTTTATGTTCATAAATATGAGATGGCTTTGATTCTAAGCAGTTGAAAAGAAGAAATGGTCTTGCTTTGCATTCCTGAATTCTTTTTTAGCCAGAAGATCATAAAGTCCCTCAAGAGACTCTTGTTAAGGGGTGAAATTAGCAAATCATTTTGCAGATAAAATGACCATCTCTCAAACACTTCTGGTTGATCATGACCTGAAGATCTTTTGTAACAGGCTGTTGTCATCATTTATCTATTACTTGTAAATTATTTGGAAGATTACCATAAAAACTTTACACCTATATTGTGCCATGAACTAGTTGGTCTGAAATGGAAACAGTTCTGCTTAAACATTCAGTATGGTTACTTTATCAACCTTCTTGAAAATATTGATATGATTCCTAAGTTGATGATCATATCAAAATGTGGGATTTTCACTAAAAGACTATATGATTTCTAGTTATTCTCAAATGAAAATGGTGCTACCTGGACATTCAGCATGGCCACCACAAAGGCCAGTTTGCAAATCTTGCTATTGATATTGTTAGAATGGGTGCTCATATCGACATTGGGTTTTCACAAGAAGACTTCTGATGATGTCTAGATCGTCCTAAATGAAAATGTTGCCAGTCTGATACCCAATATGGTCACCAAGGTAGCTATGTGGAAAATCTTGTTATTGTTACTAATCCTGAACAGAAACTCATAGCCACAGAAGACTTCTCATGATGCCTTTTTGGTCCTATATGTAAATTGTGCCAGCCAGATGTCCAGTATGGCCATCACAGTAACTTAATTTCAGATCTTGTTATAGTTAATCATGTTGAATGGATAGTCAAATCAACATTATGATGTCAAGTTGGTCCTGAATGAAATGGTTCTATTCTGAAGCACATTATGACCATTGTAACTGGCATCATGAAAGTCATGTTATTGCAACTCTTCCTCATTGGATATTCATACCAACATGTTGTTTTCACCAGAAAAATTGTGATGTGTAGTTAGTCTTGAAGGAAAGAGGTGCCAATATGGTCTTAAATAGTGTCACCATGGCAGCCATCTTGAAAATCTTCATGTTGTGGTGTATAGTTGATCCTGATAAGGATAAAGATTTGAAATCCAGTATGGCCACCATGCTTGTCATCTTGAAAACATTGTTATTACTAAACCCTTTGAGAATTAATAGATTTACTTACATAGGACCAGTACATTTCTTATGCTATCTAGTTTTTCCTAAAAAAAATTGCCTCAGACAACCAAAATGGTTTCAACAAGGAACATATCAGAATCTTGTAACTAATTCACCTAAATCAGGGGTGCACAACCTTTTTTGGCCAAGGGCCAGATTGCATTTTCTAAGACCTTGAGGAATGCAAATATGATGCTACATTTCTCTACAACATCACCTTGTTAAAGGAAATTAACATTACAGTTAATAAATGTTGTTATAAACTACTGCTTGACATGAAAGTTTTATATTATTTTATTTTTAGTAGCCCAATATATTTCTAATTTCTTTAATATAATTACTGTTCATGGACCAGGTTTCTGTGTTGTTTTAATTTGCCCTAGGAACTGGACAGAATATGTTCACAGGCCAGATCTGACCTGTGGGCAGGAAGTTGTGCACCCCTGACCTAATCAGATGGTCATGTTGCATGGGATTTTCATCACAAAATCCTAATGGATTGTCAGATTTATCATAAATGAAAATGGTGGCAATTATAAATCCAATATGGCTACCACAGGGGCTAGTTTGAAAATCATATTGAAGAATATCAAAGATGGTTTAAACACACCACAGTTAAAAAGAAGAAATGGTAAAATCTAAAACAGCCCAAAATGTGAGATGTTTCCATACAATTTGCATCTTTAATTTTTTTATTTGCATCTTGAATTCCTGGAAATTCATCCAATTAGGGAACTCTTTGTTTAATCTTACATAAAAGTACCTGTGACTACTTACAGAATATAAACTGTCATTGGTGATCAGGTAACAGTTTTGCAGATTTTGACCAAGAAAATGAAGTAAAGGCCTTATCATAAGAAAGAATGTACAAGATTCACTTACTTGAATATCACATGTTCACTGACAATTTCATTGAGTGTGACCATATTAGAGAAGTACAAGATGAGGCTTCACCCACTTGAATATAATATTGTTTGTGTTCATTGACAGCATGAGTCTGATCTAATTAGAGGAACATAAAGATTTATTTCAAGAAATATTACAATGCAACTTTTATTATAATTGCAATGTTTCTTCATTGTGTATTTAATTAAAATTGCAAACATTTGAGATGAAAACAAGATATTTAAATGATGGTTAAATATGAATTGGTTATGTGGAGAACCCAAATAACTAAATACAAGGGTAATGTGAAAAGTTGTAAATAATTTTTGTTAATAACTTTTTGTTCCTGAACCTGTCCGTAAATCTAGCATCATATGATAGATAAAAGTAATGTTTTATAAAATGATCTGCACACTACACACCTGCAGAGAAATGTATGTGACATAAACTAGGTAAATAACAGTGAGCTAAATATGTAAAATCCAGGCACTCACAAGGTTTTCTTGGATAGAGTTTTAAACAATGTAATTTTCTGTCATATCCCACAATTCTGAAATGGTTTAATTGTTTTAAAGATTATCACAAATAGGTGTAAAACAAATCTAGTTCCTGAATACTGCTGGTCTATGATGCTTGAGCAAGAAGTGGCTGCAGATGAAGATGGTTGAATCTATCATGAAAGATATTTCAGTTATTATAGGTATTGTCTGCTGTTTTTAGTATGAATTGACCATCCTTGCACTTATTCTCAGTGTATCTATCTGCTCCATGATAATGCACTAGCACATAAATCCACTATCTCTACAGACTTCCAACCCTTGCCACATCCTCCATACAGCTATGATTTAGCGCCATTTGATGTTTAGCTGAATCTCATTTTCAAAGTGGAGCAGATGTTTGAATGCATCTATGCCATTGGAAGTGCAGTTTTCCATTGTATGAACATGAATACAAAAGGGCGTTTGGTAATTGGATAACGAGACTGAGAAAGTGTGTATGGGGAATACTTGGAGCACTGGTATATTATTACCAAAGAATTTTGTTGTACTATGCATCGATATTAAAAACTTTATGACTACCCTTGTAAAATAGCCACATGGATAGGCTGATTATGGGTAATTTGTATCAGATAATTACAACATACATACAGAAACTGGTTTTAGACTTATTTGCAAAAAATGTCAAAAGGTGCCATTGCATCTGTGTGTAGTGATCAGTAATATAATTTTAGGCTCTGTCCACATGGAAATATTTTTAAAATTTGGCAGTTCGTGTCATAAGCTGACTTTGTCACTTAAACTTTTTTATCAAATTAAAATTTTCAAAACAAGTAATTGCCTGAAAACATGCAGAATGCAGATTGACAGATATTGGGGGGAGGGGCTGTAAGACATATGAATCCTGTTACATATTCACTAGAAAGATAACTTTGTGATTGTACACATTACTGAAGAATTGAAAAATAAGAAAAAGATAAAACGAGAAAGTTATGAGAGACCATATAATATGTTTAATATTTCCTTATTTAAATTATGCTTTTTCATATATTGACTCTTAAAAGTTTTCACCTGTTAAGAGTAGTTTTAAGTTAGTGACTAAAAGTTTTTTTTACACATTTTTAATCATTTTTATCCCTTTTTGATCATGCATTTCTTATTTTCCTTTTTATTAAATATAAGCAGTTTTTGAAGTATCACAACTGTAGTCATTGATAGTAATTTGAATTTACATTAATCTTGATTAGAACTAATCAAAAATTTGATTAAGCTATTTTTTTTTTCCAGAAGAAAATATTTATTATGCCATTGCTGAAACATTGCATGAAAGAAATGCTTGAAGTGTGCAAAGATTATGAATTATATAATACTGTTTGATGATTTATATACATTTGCAGTATTTGTTCTCAGTATCTTTAGCTTTCCACATTCAACTGCTACTAAACATTGATCCATTGCACTTGGGGTATGGAAGAACTCTGTCAAATTCAGTGACAAAAAGCCAAGTCACAATAAAATAAACTAGATATTTTTAAAACATACCTAAAATAGCATGTTTGTTATCAGTATGAAAAATATGAAATTTAAAAGCATTTTTATCCCCTAGAGAATTCTTAAACTTAATTGGTTTCTTTTAAAAAAAAAAGAAGCAATATTCATGTTCAACAGGAAGTTCATGGTATTTTATCATCCAGCTGATGATGCAAATGACCAGTCATGTGACCATATTACTGCATGACATAACTGTTACAGTGGTATCATAGCAGTTACCATGCTTGATATTTTTTAAGTTGACTAATAAAACTGTCATTATTTAGGTATTTCTGGGTAATGTAACCTAGCAAAATGGACACAAGTTCAATAGGTATAATGTCTTTGAGTACCAGGATTTTCAGCCAATGGAAATATAGGAAGTATAATAATATAATACAATAATTAGTTACTTTGACCCTTAACCTTAAATAGGAATGTATTATAAGCAAGCACTTCAAGCTCCCCCCTTTTTGAATAGTTTGGTTTTAACAAGTCTAAGACGGACCAGAATGTGAGATGTTTCCATACAATTTCATTATTTTTTTTAAACACTAGAAGCTGATGAATACTAACCCATTTAATATTGATAAAGAGTCATCGTAGATGGTACCTGATTTCCGTGCAGAAATAACTGGTGTACTTTTTCTTTTCCAGTGATAGAAAATCTACCAATGGAGATGAGGGAGAGGTTGACAGAGATGAGAGAAATGGATCTTGAGGTTCAAAGTGAGTTTAAGTTGTGATAAAATGGTAGATGTCTGTATATTATAATGGCCGACGAGTTTGGTATTTAATAATCCTGCATAATTGTATATCCTGCATATTAGAATTTCATGCATATATTACAATTCATATATTCAGGATATGCAAATATGCTGAACATCTAGATATGCAGGACATGCAAATTTGCTGAACATTCAGATATGCAAATTAATCAAATATGCAGCATATGCAAAAATGCAAGCAAATTCCATGATGGTTGGCTTGACTTTTGACATAGGATGATTACCATAAAATACTCACATGGGCAAACTTGCTTACAATAAGTGAAAAGATACTGAAAAGTATGCCAAAGATAATTGAATGACAAGTCAGACATATCCCCATAAGCTTAGCAGACCTTTACCCAAAAAGAATTTTTTTGTTCTTATTGTTGCAGATGAGCTGGACAGTTTAACAGAAAGAGTGACAACATTCTTTAAGAAGTGTTTAATGCCTAATGTGAAGTCAGATTGGAAAGATGAACAATATGAGAAAATTAAACAGGTGAGTGGATTGTACATTGGTGATTCTATTTGTTTTGCCCACATTGGTTCAGAATTTGATTCCTTCAGCTAGCCCAGTAAAGTTAATGAACTTGTTTGGCCAGCTCATTTTGGCATTTATCTTTAGAGACTTTCAACAAAGAAGCAACAGAATGTGATGACCATAATGTTCAGCATTGGCTTTACAGTAACAAATATTGGACATCCACTATTAAAAATATAATTTTGATCATTTATTGGACATGCACTATTGAAAATATTTTGATCATTTATTGGACATGCACTACTGAAAATAGTCTGATCATTTATTGGACATCCACTATTGAAAATATCATTCTGATCATTTGGACACTTATTAGTAGAAATGTTCCTAATGATTCATAATATTGCATTGAAAGGCATCTTAAAATCAAGGGCTATCTCTTCTCTTAGACCACCCATTATACAAGACTATCCAAACACTAAATTCGCAAAAAAAGGGACTGAAAAAGGTAAGTTTGATAGAAAAGAAAGAGCCTTAGAGCTAGCAAAGATGATGAAGAAGCCTTTTTCTGCTGACGAAATGGGTTCTCATGCCCCTTCTGCATTGCAATTTTCTGTTGTAGAAATCATACAGGTCATGTAACAGGCATAACTGGAACACAGATAATGCAAGTGACAGTAAAATTATGTCATCTGTAGCTGGTAATAACAATGGCAATAAATGTACTTATGTTTCTGCATTTTAAACTACCTCAAAATACACTTTGTTAGCTATTATTGTTATTTACAATTACACTTCAGCATAGACCTAATTTCCAACAGAAATCAATTTTCAAAGGAGAATTTACTGCACTCCAAAACTAATTGAATTTGATATTCCCTAAGAAAAAATATTCAAATATCTCAAGAATTCCAGTTAAAATTTTTAAAATATTTTTCCACTGCATGATTCCAAAATATCATCCAAGGCAGAACAGAAACGTGCAGATTGCTGTCAGCAGCAACAGGTACCTTATGTGGAATCAACTTATCAGATAACTTAAGTCAATCACAACTACATAAAGCAGAATCTAGATGGATGAACAGAAAAACAAGTCACTCCATTCCTGACCAACTGGCAAAGTTGTTCCAATGCACTGTCATTCACAGTATGAGTCAAAATTTAATTTTTAAGTAGACCAAAATGCAACTTTTTTCAAACAAATGTCTGAACATGCAGTATGGTTGCAAATTTAAAGATTGCAGGGCATTGCTTTGTAAACATGAATACTGTTATACTGTGTTTGTTTAACCACACTTGTCTATATACATTGGAATCTAGCTGAGATTGTTTCTTGTAGTGTTCTTTTTATTGTTCAGCATAAGTAGAAAAGCAAATTAAGTATATAATGAAAAGGTTACTACATTTGTATAGGAAATTTTGAATTTGTGTTTTTCTTACCTATACTGCACTTTTATTGTCTGGCAGTATAACTCAAAAATTTTAATCCATATTTTCCCTTAAAAATCAAGTAACCCATGATTACAATTTGCTGACCAATGGGAGTATGCACTACTAGGAATGAATATGATATCACTCATCAATATGGGAATTGCACAATGTCTTTACCTTGATAAAAGGGACGGAACAATTTTAGAAGTGTTCAAATTAATATTTAATCTTCTGAAGCCACAGTGATACTTGGGTGATTGTACTATTCTTGTGTATAAACATCGTATAACCTCAAAGTGTACTACTGGTTGAAGCATCAAAATCTGATTCACAAGGTCATGTCTCAGTCAATTATGTTTACAACAATGTTTAGTATATATCTATACAGCAAAATATGTCAATGATGTTTAGATGCTTAAATATTTAATTGATATTCAAGGGTTAGGCTCTTATTAAGGGTCAAATTTTCAATTTCCTTGCAGGAAAATATATATATTGAATTTCTAGGCTCAAATAATCAATATTCAATGGCTAGGCACTTGTTAGAGGATAAATTTACAATTTCCTTGTGGGAAAATATATAAATCTGGTTTAGATGCTGAAATAATCAATATTGCAAGGGCACTTGTCTGGGTCAAATCTACAATCGCATTACTTTTGTGTAAAATATACATTTGATACAGGGATATATTGGACAAAGCTGATACCATAAAATGAGATATTGCATTTTTTAAAAATTATTATTTAAATATTTTGTATCCATCAAACATGATATTAATATATTTCCATAATTTTATTACATGTGTATAAAAGAAAATGAATATTATTGAAAACCTTGAAAATAGGCAGCTAAATTATATAGAGACTAGAACATATTTCATTAACACCAGGTCAATCCCATGCTTGAAAAACAAATATTATCCTTCATTTTGTTGTGATCTTAATGGGGTTTAAAAATTGTGTTTTGATCTTTTCAGTTTTAACTTGTGCTATATATTATTTTCAAATCATTTCAATGGAAAAATAAAAGCTCTGATCACTATAGTTGATACTTTATAAATATTGTTAAAAAAAACTAATTTTACAGTTATGTGAAATACACAGTTATGTGAAATACAAGTAGCTTAAAATAATAAACAAGAACTAGTTGAGAGAAAGTCTTGGTCAGTCAACAAGTAAGGAAGAAAATAATTAAGTCATCAGTTAAATCAGTAAAGGATTAGTGACTAGACATAGATAATTATTGTTTCCTGTAGATAATGAAAGATGATTATTTTAGCTCACCTGGCCTACTCCCTAGGAGGCTATGGGATACTTAGAGACAATCCTTGTGGCATAAATGACACTGCACTGCAGAGAAAGTGATATAGTATACATGATCTGGGAAAGAAGCTTAATTATTTTAACATAATATGCAGTGTAGCAACTGTTTTCCATTTACTTTCTCCTTAACAGCTGAAATATGTGAATTTGTATTCACAAGCTGAATGTCATTTACCCAGGTGAGCAATGTCAGGTCTCTTTATTTTATTATTTGACTATTAGAATGAAAATTTTCTTTTGTGTTTTGTTTTGCTGATTTTTTTAAATAAATATTAAAATAAAAGAAATTAAGTTTAATTTGTGTGGGTTTTATATGAATATAATTGTATTTAATTCACAATTACAGTTTCTGTATTACATGTACCAACACAAGTATCACTAACCTGATCTGAAATATGAGTTGCAGTAATGGCAGCAATAGGTGCAAGGTAGTAAAAATGGCTCTGTAGAATTTGGCAGTTATAAGTGGTTTATTTTACAGTGAAATGGTTCATATTTGTTGGGATGATATGTGAATATTCAAGGAATGCAGGGTATATAATATTTTTGGTGGATCACACTCAATTTTGAAAAAAAAGTGTTTTTCCACTCAAATTCATACATGATGGACTAGAAAAGGGAGCTTACTGGGTGCAGTTTTGAGCCTTTCCCTGCCTGATCTGATTGACTCATTTTCTTATTTCAGTGTTATTACCTGACTATTTTTGCTTTCATTTTAAGAATTATATGGTACATGGTGAGTAATAATCAGTGTAATAAATGAGTAGTGAGAAAAACATTAGTCCAAACAAGATTAGCTACAAGCATGAGTGGAAAGAAAGACCAAGACAAGCAACAAATGAAAACCAGATTACAGAGTGGGTCCCTAATGGAAACATCTGACACAAGTTTGAGTGAATCAAGTTTGAATACAATTCAGCTGGACTTAGATGAATAAAAGCAAAGCCTCAAAGGGAGCATTTCCAAAGCGGATTTTATATCTGCTATTGCTGATTTGGTGAAAAAAGATGACCTTACAGAAATTGTCTCTACCATTGTGAGGAAATTGTTAGAGAATGTGAAGTAAGATCTGAGAAAGGAAATAGCTGTAGAAAGTGAAAGGGTAGTAAAGGAGAGGACAGGAGAGCTGATGGATAGGGTGGAATCACTGGAATTTGAAAAACACCAATTGCGAGAAAAACTACAAGAGGCAAAAATGGACAATGATAAAATGAAAAGTGACATGAAAGAGTATGGCAGGAGATCAAAACAAGCAAGTGCAGCATCAAACCAAATGGAACAATTTTCAAGGAAGCTGAATGTTAAAGTTTTAGGGCTGGAGGAGGAGGAGAATGAAATTCTGAGAGAGAAAATTACGAAAGTGGTGAAAAAAAGCACAAAGATCAATTTGGATAACATGGACATAGTGGCTGTACATAGGATTCCAGGCAGACAAGGACAGCCAAGGCCAGTGATTGTCAAATTCTGGAGTCTGGATTGTAAACTTTCAATTATCAAGAAGCAGAAAGACTTTAAACAGCAAAGGAATTAGACTGGTAAAGGATGTGACGAAGATGAATACTGAACTTATCAATAAATTATCCAGGCATCAGGAGATTCATAGTGCATGGTACTTTAACGGTTTTGTGTATGGTAAAACTAAATCAGGGAAAAGGATAAAATTTGACATTTATGATGATATTGTTGAGAAAATTAGAGTATAAGTGCCATATACAACTCTATATAATCCTGAAAATAGCCATATAATCCTGAAAATAGCCATATAGGTATGTGAACCTTTCTTTTGGATACTCCCATTTCTGCTCTAATTTTTTTTATTTCTTACAAGTTTTTTCCTTCTTTCATCAATTTTGTCATTAGTTAATAGATTTATTATTCACTTGTCAACTATATCAATCTCTCCTTAAACAATTTATCCACTAATTCATAAATCATCTTTAACCCATTTTCAAATCAATACTTCAGCTCTCTCATTTTTGCTCAGTTATTCAGTCATTCACTATATTCATGTATGGTCTTCGTTCATACTTTCTTCCCCTCTCTTCATCCCTTTCCTTCTCTCATTCATTTTGTAATTTACACTGCTATTAATCTGTGCCTATTGGAAATTTGTCAAAGGTGATTAAGAGTTATCATAAAAAAAAAAAAAAGAAAAAAAAGAAAAAAAAATTGACCTGAAATATTGTGAATTATCCTGAAGTTTAGACAGTCTTTAGGTCAGGTCTGAACCATCTGAAGCACAAGTTCTTAAACTGGACAGTTGTTTAGAAGGTATTATATAATTAAGAGTCAAGGGAAAAAATATGTAAACTAGAAGGCATGCATATTTTATCATTTCAGTTTCAGTTTAAATTGTTTCAGTATTGATGAAAAGAAAATTTGTGCTGTACAAGGTTTAGCATTTCAGTTTGAAATGAATTTCTTACAGTCATTGGATACCATAAAATGTGATATTGCATTTTTTAAAATTATTATTTAAATATTTTGTATCCATCAAACATGGTATTAATATATTTCCATAATTTTATTACATGTGTATACAAGAAAATGAATATTATTGAAAACCTTGAAAATAGGCAGCTAAATTATATAGAGACTAGAACATATTTCATTAACACCAGATCAATCCAATGCTTGAAAAACAAATATTATCCTTCATTTTATTGTGATCTTAATGGGGTTTAAAAATTGTGTTTTGATCTTTTCAGTTTTAACTTGTGCTATATATTATTTTCAAATCATTTCAATGGAAAAATAAAAGCTCTGATCACTATAGTTGATACTTTATAAAATATTTTTAAAAAAAACTAATTTTACAGTTATGTGAAATACAAGTAGCTTAAAATAATAACAAGAACTAGTTGAAAGTCTTGACCAAAACAAATACATTTATATGGTCAGTCACAAGTAAGGAAGGAAATAATTAAGTCATCAGTTAAATCAGTAAAGGATTAGTGACAAGACATAGATAATTATTGCTTCCTGCAGATAATGAAGGAGTATGTATTTTAGCTCACCGGGCCTACTCCCTAGGGGGCTACGGGATACTTAAGAGACAATCCTTGTGGTATAAATGACACTGCACTGCAAAGAAAGTGATATAGTATACATGATCTGGGAATCGAGCTAAATTATTTTAACATAATATGCAGTGTAGCAACTGTTTTCCATTTACTTTTTCCTTAACAGCTGAAATATGTGAATTTGTATTCACAAGCTGACTCATTTACCCAGGTGAGCAATGTCAGGTCTCTTTATTTTATTATTTGACTATTAGAATGAAATTTTTCTTTTGTGTTTTGTTTTGCTGATTTTTTTAAATAAATATTAAAATAAAAGAAATTAAGTTTAATTTGTGTAGGTTTTATATGAACATAATTGCATTTATTCACAATTACAGTTTCTGTATTACATGTACCAACACAAGTATCACTAACCTGACCTGAAATATTGTGAATTATCCTGAAGTTTAGACTGTCTTTAGGTCAGGTCTGAACCATCTGAAACACAAGTTCTTAAACTGGACAGTTGTTTAGAAGGTATTATATAATCAGGAGTCAAGGGAAAAAAATATGTAAACTAGAAGGCATGCATATTTTATCATTTCAGTTTCAGTTTAAATTGTTTCAGGATTGATGAAAAGATAATTTGTGCTGTACATGGTTTAGCATTTCAGTTTGAAATGAATTTCTTAGTCATTGGAATGTTATAAATGTCATTTTCAAAGATGGAGCAGTGTAAGATTTTTTGTTATACTGAGATTGACATTGTCTCAGACTGAGGTAATGTGTAGATACATTTGTTACCATGACAGTGAATGTAGAAAAGATGGATAAATCTGATCCCAGCAAAATTTGGTACTAAAGTGCCTTTAGAATTTAACATGGAGTGAATATTCTGTATTCCTTGTCACAAGAAATAGATCCTATAAACTGGTGCATACTCACTATATCAATATCGGATTTGTGGATAATTTTATTATGAAAAATAATTAGCTTTCTTGTATTAAAATCATGCAGCAATTATTTGAATGACATCTTTTTGAAAATTAATGCCAGGAATATCGTTTTTTGAAACAATTTACCTACAGTATTGTTTTTTTAATACTTATGTTGGTGCAAATTTGATACACATTACAGTATATGCTTTTTATGTGCTATTATACTAATCAGTACAATTAAAATCCTGTTTAATTTGCATTAAGTTTTTGTGCTTTTTGATTTCGGAGACATCTTGCATCACCATTGGATGATCATTTTAAAAACATAGTGTAATTCTTCTTTTAAAGCCTTTTTTTGCAATTCCTTATTTTGTTGAATTCTGCTTTTAATTGGCTCTATATAGCCATTATTGTGCTGATGTTCTATTGAATGTCAATGTCTGCATATATCAATTAATAGTCATGTAAAGGGACTTCAGATTTATATCCACTGAAATTTTAGTATGCCACCATATTTGTCAACATCCATTACGAAATGTGTACAGTGGTCCCACTCTTAAATGGCCCCCATGACCAGCAGATGCTTATTATGGTCAGAATCTTTTGGCACTGACAAGACTGTGTTTAGAAGTACCCCTCAAGAATGGCCACCTAATGCAAAAGTGGCTGACATATTAGTAAAAAAATGTAAAATGTTTCTTCAGAAATGTCCACTTTTTATTTCAAATGTGTTTTGAACCAATAATTAATTCATACGGTAAGGTAAGTAATCAGATTAAAAGCTTCCGTCGATACCAGTCTCCAGATCTCAGGTTTTCATTAGTGAAAGAAGTGTTGGCTAAAGTATTCGTAAAACTAAGATTAATATTATATCATTGTCTGTAAAAGTCGATGTTTACAGAAACTGGGCTCTGTCAAGTTCTTCTCTTTAATGATTACAACTGGACTAGTAGTTGTTGTAAGGTTTAATGCCATTTTTCAGCACAAGATAGGCTGTACATGGTGGCCAGTATAAATTGTGGAAGAAGAACCCAGGAAAACCACGGAAAGAACCACAGACCCATGAAAAGCTACAGGCACGATTTCTCACATAACCACATTGGCTGAACCTGAGACTCAAACCCACACAAGACAGGTGAGATGGCAGTGATCCATAATAGTGAGGACCACTCCGGGTCCTACACAACTGAACATAATTGTCAAGATCAAAGGCTAGGTTCACACATAAGATATCTTATAAGTTGTCAAGAAAAAAGATTCATGTGAACCTACACCAAAATGAATCCATATCAGAAACTTCATTTGAAACAGTCTTGTTTAATATTTTCTAAAGGCATAAAATGGCTCTTTTTCTTCCTTCATATTTTGTATTTGTTTTCTTTTTACAGGATTATTATAAAACACTTGAAGAAGCGGATGAAAAAGTACAACTTGCTAATCATATCTATGATTTAGTGAGTATAATTTATTTTTTTATAAGGTAAAACAAATGCTTGTCATTAAATGGTTGACTAGAATGATGACGTAGTCAGTGCCAGAAACGTAATACCATTGTGTCGCCATTTACTGGTTTGACAACTATTAATAAGGTCCATCTTATGAATTTATTATGACCTCAGTTGCAAGTTAGGTCTTATCACAAGACATTTTATTTGGGCAGTTTTAAGTCTGACTTAAATTTCATCAAATCAGATCACTAGATTCTAAACTTCAGCTCAAATCTAGACACGAGTTCTGTTGTTGAAATTCAGGCCCAATTTGTTTTATCTTAGAGTGTTTTAAATTAAGTGCAATTTGTCTATAAAGGACAGTCACAGTATGGGGCATTGTTTGCAATATTTCTCATTGCTCCTGAACACAACCATATTTTTTATTTTTTATTTTTTTGTTGTATGCAAGGTGAATTTGAATCTGTACCTCCTGGTACTAATTCAAATTGTCCCCAAACAGATTTATAGCACAATAGCATAACAAGTATTTTGAAGGATAAAGGTCAGATTTACTATCTTAGGGCACAGTGTGATGCATTTTTATAAGATGAGAATTCACATATATTGCTGTAGAGGAGAATTATTAAGACTGGATTATTTATTGCAAAATTGAATCCCAGTTTTTCATTTAAATGTTGACAGGTCTTATGTACTAATCTCTGCATCGTGTAAAAAAGTGATTTAGCTTAAGTGTGGATATGGTCAGGAAGTTCGGAATTAAGCAAAGAATAGGCTTGAAAATGGATACAGATTTTGGAATGATGGAAATGTTTGCATCTAAATTATTATTTGTTGTTTGATTTTCTTCACAGGTTGATCGTCATTTACGAAAACTTGACCAGGAATTGTCAAAGTTTAAAATGGAATTAGAAGCAGATAATGCAGGAATAACAGAAGTTTTGGAAAAAAGTAAGTATTTCATTGCAATATTTGGAATGATTCAAACATTACAATTAAGACCACCATCAGCAGCAAGAAAAGTGGTTGTATCTTTGAATTGGTGGGATATCAGATCAAAGTTTGCTTTTTAACTGACCTGATCATTTGGATGGTCCTTGATATATTTTGTCTCATTCTTTCACAGGTGCTATTTACAATTTACTCTCAAAAACCACCAAACAGAATTTGACCAAAATTTACAGAAATTATTCTCACATGATGCTTGTTGAAGTTTTCATGATGCAGATTTACATAAAAAATGGCCACTATTAAGAAAAAGACTGATTAGCTTTTTGCCAAACATAGCTTAACAGAATTTATCCAAGTTTAAAAGGTAGGAGTCTGTCATGAAAGTTTTTCAGATTTATTCAAATGATACTGATCAACAGTTACTAAATGTGAAAAAAAAAATCCAAATGATTTCTCCCAAAAAAACATTCAACAGAAATTGATGAAATATAAAAAAGGAAGCATACTGGCATGAAACTCTTTCAGTATACCTTCTTATCATCAAATATGGCCTTGTTTACTAAAAAAATAGAAACATTTAATGGCTCCTTAAAAACTACTTAACATAATTTGACTAAATTTGAAAAGATAGCGTCTTGGCAGAATAACTTTAAAATGTCTTTAAGTAATCTGCCATCAGATATTGGTGACATTACTAACGATAGAACATTTTTGAATGACTTCTTGTGACAAACCTTTGACAGAAAGGATTTGGGCATGAATGTTACTTAAACTTGTTCAAAATGATGCCAGTCCACCATCAAATACAGACACCATTACTGAAAATAGGAACCATTCCAGTGGCCTAGTAGTTAGAGTGTCTGCCGTTGATGCAGGAGGTCGCAGGTGTACTGGGTGGGGCATCATTATACGTCTTTGGTGAAAGCCTAATAAACAAGAACTTTTAGATTAGATTAAATTATATGTATAGTAATTGTTTATTATTTTCTTAAACTTAGTCGAGTTTGGACTTAGAAAACTAGCCTTCAGAGACCTGTTATAAGAGGTCACCTGTTTGGAGAGACCATTTTTGGGGGCAAAATGGCTGGGTTCTTAAAACAGGTTGGAAAGATTCATTTTTGAGATCAAATTAAATCTCAGAGAGTAAGGAGCCAGCAAGTGTGTATTATAGCAAGTTCCAAGAAAATTGCTGTTTACTTAATGTCACTTTTCTCCCATAGACATGCTGGGATTGAGACATGTTTGTGATGTATATTTTGATCTGAGATCTGCTTAAAATGGCAGAAAGTATATTGCAACAAAAAGCAAACATAGTTATGGAGTCAAACAATCAGAAAGTTGTGGTACAGTGTATTTGTTGGATTTATTCTGTAGCATTTGGAATTATATGAACAATTTCATCTTTGCAGAGTTTAGAAAAAGATTCTTCTTCAGCCAAATTTGAAAGGCATTACATTATATTGTCAATTTGTAAAGTATTACATTATATTGTCAATTTGTAAAGTATTACATTATATTGTCAATTTGTAAAGTATTACATTATATTGTCAATTTGAAAGGCATTACATTATATTGTCAATTTGTAAAGTATTACATTATATTGTCAATTTGTAAAGTATTACATTATATTGTCAATTTGTAAAGTATTACATTATATTGTCAATTTGTAAAGTATTACATTATATTGTCAATTTATAAGGCATTGCATTATATTGTCAATTTGTAAAGTATTACATTATATTGTCAATTTGTAAAGTATTACATTATATTGTCAATTCATAAGGCATAACATTATATTGTATTATATTGTCAATGAAATATGTTTGATTCAGTATTATGTACACACCAGGTATACCAACATTTTCCTCATCACAAGAATTTTCTTTTTCACTAACAGATCACTGTTGAATTATAAATGTGCCTGGGTACAAAAAGAAAGCACTATGCAAAATAGAAAGTTTGCCCTTTAATACATTATCTAAGACTTGATACACATTTAAATTTATTCATTATGCAGTACTCTCATGTAAACATACTTTTCAAAAACATTTAATAATTTTTTGAGGATCTCTCGAAATGGACAAGCCACAGAACCAGAATCAAAGAGGTGAAAGTAAGTGAGATTTTCAGCTTGTAAATTTGAATATGTTTCTGTTAATTAGTAAAGCATAAAAGCATAGTAAAGAAAAAAAGCATTGAAATATGATTTTTACCTGAATATAAATAAGTACTAATCAGATGCCATCTAGAATTTTTTGATGTCCACTACAGATGGAATAATATGCCTTTATTTCTCAATTTGCCTGAGTAGCTGCTAATCTTTCCTACTCAAATTGTTAGAATTCATGTTGATAATTAAGTCACATTTTGATTGACTTGGAATATTTGAAGTTTATAATATATGCAAAGAATTTTGAGATGTCCTGATAACAATACAGTTTTCTTAGATAAAAGAAGTGCTGTGCTATTATGATCTATTCTTTAACCGTGTGGAAGATCAAATTCAGATTAAATGCTTTTCAGGACCTAAAATTATACCTAAAATTGGGTTTTTGTATTCATTGAATTTTTTTATCAAATTCAGTCCAAAAATGAACATAAAACTGCATACATATTCTTATCATATTTTATTGCTATTTCACAGAACGAAAATTGCCCACTGTGACACAGACAAACCACACAGAAAAGCGAGTGACTACAGACAAGGTTTTCTCTACACTGGCCAATGAAGCAGCCAGGGAAACACTAGCAATCAAGAAATCAAATTCAGCATCCAGCTCTCCTGCCATCTCTATGTTCAACTCAACTATAACTGCATCTCCTTTAACATACAGTCTAGGTAGGAAGTTGGACCAATAATACCCACTCTTTTCACTGACTTTTATCAACTGTAATATGTAATTTTCCCCATTTGAATCCACATTCATCACATGATAAAGCTGCAGAACCTGCAGTGGGTAATTAAAGTGCAATTAACTAATGAAACAAAAATGAAATACAGAATGAATGCCAATGAAGTGATGAATTCATTTTGAAAGAAACCGAGTCTTGTCTTTTGAATATTATGCATTTTCTATTTTATTTAATATTACATGTAAGTAGACAATATATGAAACCTATACCATTGAAAACATCCCAGTTTTTGTAGAATACATTCAAATGGAGGAAACCAAAAGAAAGTAATTCATGGAAGCTATAAACAAAAATTAAAAAGATAAGACCATACATAGACAATGACGAAATGACAGCAGAAAAGCAGACATGGAAATGCAGATCTGGTAGAATTATTTTTCAGGGTCTGTAAATGGCTTTAGTCCTCCATCAAATACATTTATATATTAACATTAGGAACTTATTTTATTTTGCTACTTCACAATCCAGCAGTCCCTGAAAAACTAAAAATGGCTTTCATCTACACATCATATAGATGAAGGGAAGTAACTCTTACAGATCAGCTCACCAGGTTCCTTCACTGTGTCCAACAGTTGAAATTTTAGGTGTTGATTATGAACATTAGCAACAAAGAATCCAACGCAATTTATATTTAATTTTGACCAACCTTCATTTGTTTTCAGTGATATAGCAAGTCAAAATGTTGGTATACCTGGTGTGTACAACATTTGCAGTTTCTCAAGTGAAGTTATTCAAATCCATGCAATATTTTGACATAAATTTCCATGTGATATTCATTGGTAACATTCAAGACATCACTGGCATATTGAGTTTGTGAGCTTGCCTATTTGTATAATTGGTTTATATACAGTTGGTTTTTTTTACTTGTTCATTACAGTGATGTCAGTCAAATGCAAGAAGTGCAGGTGCTTGCACAAAATGTTCTTCCTCACACATATATCATGTTTGTTATGGGAAGAAGACATTTAGTCTCACACCCTGAGAATGCAACTGAAGAGCCACAAAAATAGAATATGCAGATCTTCTGAGCATGAAGTATTTAGCTTTCATGCAAAATCGGAATCATTGATCAGTTTTATGTGGGACATTTAGATGCTACATCCTCCAAAAGACAACTAAAACAGTGTTTATTATTATTATTATTATTATTATTATTATTATTATTATTATTATTATTATTATTATTATGAATTTATTTAAAGAGGGTAACTCAATGAGTTAAGAACTAATCTACCTTGAGGCCCACATTCAAAGGAATTTATTTATTTTTGCTGCATCTCTGAAGCCATTGTATATACTGGGCTTGGAAAGAGAAAATAGAAAGGGCATTTCTAATCTCAACTGGAATATTATTCCATAGCAAAGTTCCAGAGCATTGGAAACTTTTTTAAAAATAATTCCTTATTTGGTTTGAGAATTTTGTAATGTTTGGTAGACATTGATCGTAGGTGGGGAGTATTTCCAGGTAGCCTATACTTGAATAGTGATTGTAAATATTCAGGAGCACTATTATTGGCTATCCTGTACATTAATTTGGCTTTTCTTAAACAGATCCAGTCTTTAATAGGTAGTATTTTTAACTTACAAGCTAAATTTTCCTTGCTTTCTTTCTGGATTGATATTAACTCAAAAGCTCTTTTTTGAAGATGTGCCAGCTTTGCTAAGTTTTTATCATTTGAATTATCCCATACTGTATTACAGTAGTCCAAATAGGGTTGTATGTAACTGTTATAAAATAGTTTTCTGTGCTTTTCCGGGAGAAAGTGTCTTATCCTACTGAGAAGCCATAAACTTGAATTGACTTTTTTACTGATATGTTTGATATGTTCAGTCCACGATAGGTTATTATCTACCAAAACACCAAGTAGACTATCATGACAGACCATTTGCAACCTTTTATCCTTCCATGTCAGACATAGTTCATCGCTATCAAGTTTTCTTTTTTTCCGTGTTGAGATAAGTAATATTTTAGTTTTACCAGTATTAACAACCATGCAATTGCATGTGCACCAGTATTCTAGTTTGTTTAGGGCATTTTGTAGAGAAATTTCGAGTTCTTGTTTTGTGTTTTGGATGTCTGACAATGTTGTGTCATCTGCATAGAGATCTGTAGATGATACTGAGTCCTTTAATACAAGTGGTAGGTCATTAATAAATAAAATAAACAGTAATGGACCCAGAATTGAGCCTTGTGGTACTCCATATCTAATTGTTTCAGGTTCAGACAGAACATTATTAATATAAACATGTTGTGTTCTCTCACTTAAGTATGAAGTAAACCATCTAACTATGCTTTCATCACATTGGTAGATTTTCAGTTTCTTCAAAAGGATTTCATGATCTACTATGTCAAAAGCTTTCCTGAAATCTACAAATACAGAACCTATTATTCTACCTTGATCAAGTGCGTGAAGCCATTTATCAGTTAGGGAGATCAAGGCAGTCTCACATGAGTGTTTTTATCTAAAGCCTGATTGATTAGGGTATAACAGAAAGTGTTTGGTTAAATATGATATGAATGAATCATGGACATGCTTTTCAATCAATTTTGACAAGTTTGGTAGTATTGAGATTGGCCGGTAGTTATCAGCATCATCCTTAGGACCAGATTTGTGAATAGGATTTACTTTTGCAGTTTTCCATATTTTGGGAACAGATGAGGATGCAATACTTAAATTGATTATGACTGTTAAGCTGTCTACAATAGCATAGGCAGAAGATTTAATGAGTCGTGGACCAATCTGATCAAGTCCTGTAGCTTTCTTAGTATCAAGTTCACTGAGATATTTCTTAACAAAGTTTTTTGAGACTGGTGGGATGGAAAAACATACCTCCTCAGAGATTTTGCTGCTGCAGAACTTTTTCAGTTCAATAAAGTTGTTTTCAATCACTGGTTCTTTTAACTTTGTGGTAATGTTGGTGAAAAAATCATTGAAAACATTTGCAATGTCATTGTCATCAGCGACTATGGTGTCATTTACCAGAAGTGAGTAGATTTTATTTATTT
Organism: Potamilus streckersoni; assembly: GCA_016746295.1. Classification (NCBI taxonomy): domain Eukaryota; kingdom Metazoa; phylum Mollusca; class Bivalvia; order Unionida; family Unionidae; genus Potamilus; species Potamilus streckersoni. The sequence continues at coordinate 1,719,427 of JAEAOA010001942.1, forward strand.
GATCTTTGTGTGTTCCTCCAGTGAGTTCATTGAAGACTTTCCAAATGCAGTTTTTGTCGCTTTTTGTTTTCAAGCAATGATTGATAATAATTTTGTTTAGCTTTTTTGATCATATTTATTATTTTATTTCTCCATACTTTATATTGTGCATGGTTTCCCATAGCCTTAAATTGGTCTCTTGTTTTCAAAGCATCAATGATTTCAGTTGTAAGCCAATTAGGTTGGATTTCATTCTTTACTCAATGTACTTTCAGTGGTGCATGCTTAGAGACTACATCCATAAATAAGTCAGTCCACACCCTCAGAGCTTCATCTATGTCATCCAAATTTTGGATCATCTTCCATGGAGTTTTATATAGGTCTTTGAGAAATTGTTCTTCATTAAAATTTTTGAATGATCTGTAAGTGATAGTTTTGTGTGTATTTTTCCTATTTCTCTTGCATTTAACCTTCCTTGTCAAAAAAGTAGGATAGTGGTCACTAAGACCAACTTTTGGTATGTTAACAGAAGTTACATTGTGTGGTAGGTTGGTATAAATGTGATTAATAAGAGTGCTTGATGTTTCTGTTACCCTAGTGGTCACTTCAAATCCATTTGAGGTAACACCAAGCAATTCTACTTAGTCACATATGATACTTCTTCTACAGCTAGCTGTTTTATCTAAAATGATGACAACTGAATTTAGCAAATGTTGGGCCATTTTTAACAAACATTGACATCCACTAGTGTACAAGTGTCAGTCCATGCCCATGCATTGAATTGGGAACATTGAAGGCATGTATGCAGAATTACATTACAACTTTGCTGTCCAGACTGACCTAAAACTTACATACCATTCACTTTATGCTAAATCAGCAGCTGACCAACTAGTCCAACAGCCCAGACAACTGATTGTAGGTTTTGGCAGTCATGTCTTGGTCATCTCAGGCCTGGTGAACAGCATGCTGCTCAACAGTTCTTTAAGTGAATCTGTGCTTTGTCCAGCAGACTGCCATCATCAACTGGCCAGCTGACCATATCCATGATACCAGTACCTGGCCATATCCATGATACCAGTACTTGGTAAACAAGTATCACATTTGTAGCTATCAGGTCCAGTCCAGCTCTACTAGCATATCTGAATGTTGATATACATACTGACAGTTTGAAAGCTATATCTCTGGACTTGGTTGACAACCCCTGGTCAAGAAATGGGACAATGAAGACTTGCCTAATCATTCTAATTGATTCATGAAAATTTGGAATTTAGTTTTATGTTGGCAGTCAAAGAAATATACAGAATTTATTCCACTGTAAGAATGCCCACCTCCACCAGCAGTAAACACTGTTCAAGGTAATAACCTCTGCAGATATGAATGATGATCAACATGGTGCAAATCACATACCCATATAATTCATTTGGATGCACCTAGCCTTGACAAAGATACTACCGCCGTCAACATATTTGCTTCACTCTGCTATAAGGTGAATAGACAAGTGTTTCACACCATATCTAAATTTGTCAGAACCATTGTATCAGATTCCTCCCTTCATGACTAGATGTCTCTGGCAGTCTTTTGCCTAACCAAGAAGGCCAGAAGCGACTTGGATTCAGTAGATAGTATCACCATGGTAGTTTGAATAATTTTTAACAGTAATCCAGACAAAATGGGTGGCAGTAATAAAAATGACTCCCATTGTTACAATTTGAGATTGTTTCTGGATGTGAAATCAGCAGGAAATTGAGACCCATCATAGATCTGAGCAGACTCAATTTTTTACTGACCTGGAGATGGAGATGACAAGGTGTATTTCCATATACTTATTCACACAGTATCAGGCAAATACCTTTACTTTAGCTACTGCATAGTAGTTTACCAATTCTGTGGTCTATGCCTTCACCACAAAATGGGACTATACAACATCCAACTTCAGGACATCATCTTTCATAATGACGTTGGTATAACTGGGCAATATGCTGCAGAAAGATGGCTTACAAAATAGTTATGATTTCCTCTCACAAATAGGAGAGTTTCTACTAATCCTAAAAATTAAGGACATGAAAGTTGTTGGCTAGTAATGAATATGATGCCTATCTTGTGTCAGTTGTTACAGCCATCTTGAAAATCATGTCATTACTACTTCTCCAGAATAGGTGAGTAATATTGACATGGGGTTTATTATGCTATCTAGTCATTCCTAAATGGTTTAAATCTTCCCTCCAATATGGCTACCATGATGGTCATCTTGAAAATCACACAATGTCTGCTTCTCCTGAATGGATTGTAATATCAACTTGGAGGTTTTCACCAATAGATGCCTGTTTAGTCCTAAATGAAAATGGTATCAATCTTTTCATTCTGCATGGGCACAAAATAGTCTCAAAACTCAGCAGTTGTATAGGATAAATGATCTTGTCTTGGGATTCCTGGAAGATATATATATATATATATATATATATATATATATATATATATAAACTTTCAAAAGCAAGTATATTTTTATGAAATCATAAGTTTTAATTTCTCTGCATATTTAGTTAATTTTTTCTTGATGATAAATTTGCATACTTATCAACTCGCATGCCAGGAGAAAAAAAACCACCCACGTTTTTGGAGTTGTTCCATGCCCATTTCATAATATGTCCTGATTTTTGCAGAGAACTTCCAATTTGTACATTATGTTTATTGATTTATTTATGCAGCACACAGACACCATGTTCTATTTTACCATTGCAAAGATTGTTTTGACAAAAAATTATTATCACAGTACAAAGAATTTTTTTCTTTAGCAAATAGATTGATAAGTTGAAACCTTTTTTTAATGACAATTTATGGATTTTTCTAACCCTAAACCGTTAATAAACTCAGAAAATAAACCACAACAATAAAATTGCCAGCAATTTGTTTTAATCTCAAGAATAATCAGTGTGATGCTGAAGCATCCATCTTCATTCCCACCAAAGAAATTTAAATGAGTGAACACCTGGCATTACTGTACCATATATACAAACATTAATTACCATTATTAAATTAAACAAATGAATGAAGAATCATGCCACACAGCTTATGTACTCTCAAAAAGCTAATTCAGAATAAATGTTATTTCATAAACAGTGTTAAATGCGTTTAAGTTGAGAATAAAAAAAGTATATAAAACATAAAACATGCAAAATAGAGCTGCCACATGTATGGTACATGTAGCTTGAGCCTGCATATTTAGACATCACTAGTTATAACAAAATAGGGCATCATTTATTTTCCAATCAATTGCTGGTGCTTATATAGCATTTGCTGTCAAACAGTTTCTTTGAATTATATTGGAGGATCACTTTTTTCACAAGATAATTACAATGATTAAATGTTAATTGGTCCTGCTGGCTTTCTTGCTTATTCACTTAAGACTTACCTTTAACTATTGTGCAGTTTAGCCACAGCTGACCAGAATATGATATGAGGTACATCCTGGGAAAAAATAAGGTGTGTCACAGGGAGGAACAGCATGTCCTTTGAGAATTTCATACATATTGGGCCTGGAAGATCTGTCAGCTTAGAAATGTCATGAAAACCATTTGATTTAAGGTCCCAATTTCCCTAATTTTTTTTCATTCTCCCTACCTGGCTTTTGAAAAGTTGATAGCTTATTATAGTATTACCAACTATACCAGGCAGTATGGGTTCTTTAAACTAGCATATACTATTCATTACAATGTGGTACTTATTACATGTGTTAGAATTAATTTAGCATGAGCTTTGCATATAAAGAGCTGACTTGTACAACTTGGCATACTTGTTGCAGATTCCTTGAGGTAGAAGCAGTATAGGCACTTACCTGTTTACCATACTTCATTCATACAACACATGCAGCACAACATATCATGTATATTGCACCAAGAGTAGCTTGAGGTAATTGAAAGGGTATTATCTATACTGCATGAATTAAGAATGGTATCTATACAATTCATCTTGCCAGCTACACTGTTTAATAAACATTTAGGTAGATAAAGATATTAACAGTAATGAACTTCTCTAGTAACTTGTGACAAAATATGCTATTGTACCCAAATGGTAGTTTCTTAAATCATTTAATATATAAAGAGCTTTTTTTGTTTTCAGGTGGTGGTGGGGGAGTACTACAATAACAGCTTGGTTGACTGTAGACTTCAATTTTTATTTCTAGGTCACATGGGAGCTGGCAGTAATGCAGCCATAGCTGCAGCAGCATCACAAGCAATAGCAGCAACTCAGCAAGTGGTAAGGCCCATAGTTTAGCATTTGCATATTTTTCATACAATGAATAAAGGGAAACTGATCTTTAATGGTGTTTGTTGTAACAAGAGGGTAGGGTTCTATAGAATACATTTCTTTAGTATGTTGTTTTGCTATACATAATTAACATCTAGTTCATGCTGATCACTAACAAATAACATAATGCTCACTATGTTAATTTTTTTCTCCACCAAATACATTACCTGATCACAATAATATTAGGAAATTACTGTGTTACTTTTGAATTCTGACTTCTTGGAAAGATGAAAAAATGTTTTCCGTCTTTGTATCAATTATAGACAAAGGGAAGTAATTCTTAGAGACTAATATCTTTGTTACTGCTGTTTTTACTAGTTTACACTCTTGACTGCGAATGTGAACATCACTCCAAAGAATCCATTGCAACTTATAAATTATTTTGTTCATCCAGTATAGTACCTGAAAGAGGTATACAGAATTTTGCTTCTGTGGGAATGACCTCCTCCACCAGCAGTCAGTACTGCCTACAAGGTCAAGGTCTTTGAATCTTGATAAGGATGATGCACATCAGTCCTTCATGAAATATACAGACATTACTAGGTGTCTCGGATAAAATTGGTAATTCAAGAGCTGCCTTTTCATTGAGTCATTTTCATTCAACTTTGTCATCATGCTAGTACAAACTCTCATCACACATCATATACCTATGTTTATCATTCAGATGCCTGGCCTTCCAACAGCTCTGCTTCACTCTGTGTTATAAAAAAGACAAGTATTCAATACCACTTCTAAGTTAGTTAGGAATGTTTTGTGGACTTCTCCAGTAGTGATGGGAATCTGTCAGAAATTCTGATCAATAATCGATTCCACTTAACCGATTATAATCGATTATCAGTTCATTATTAAGAACAAATTTTACTCTTTGTTTTTTTTATGCAGTTATATCTTTGTTCAAGAGTTCAAAATATTAATAAATGTACTGGAGTAATCACTTTTAATAACATTTATACATTAATCTGATATAAATATTGCATTTTCTTCCAATATGTTATTTTTATTCTACAACTTTGTTAAATGAAAGCAGCTTCTTATGCCTGATCAGTTTTATGCAACTGAAAAACTGTTGCAATCCCCAAATACCCAAATCCCCCCCAAACCCTTTCATTTATACATATTGTTGTCTCTCATTTACAGAAAAGAACTTGGTTTTCTTTTTTGTCATTATTTACAAATACTACTAAAGGATTTTACATTTAAACTGAAACAAATAACCATATTTTTAAAACAATTTATTAACTCCACATTTTAACAGGAAAATCATGTAATCATGACTATATGTTCTTTATTTGCACCTACAGAGTATGGTATGTTTTATATTTGCAAGTAGGGAAGGGAAAAAATAATTTAGCTTGATGGTAGTAGATTGGAAGTCATATACAGCTTACTATTTGCCCAAGAGGTTTACTAATCTTTGTATTTTGCATGCATCTGAAATGAAGTAATCTCCCTTTTCACAATTGATTTTCTTATTGGTTTGCTCAACTAACTGATCACTACTCTCCACTTGACCTGGTATCTCTTGTGATCTTTTGGCTAGCCGAAAAGGCCAGAATTCATTATGCCATATTTCCTAAGTAGTCATTAGGGCTGCTCACCACATGATGACAAACACCCTACAGCCTAATGTAATTCACCTGAAAAGAAGAGATGCACATCTGCCATATCCACCATGGGCAATCCTTTACTGGAGGGGGGGTGCATCATGTGGCCCAGTGGAACAAGGCACTTGCCTTTACAGGTCACTGACATCCTATATGTGTGTGTTAAAGAATCAAATCAGCTAGTATAGCTATGTGAGAAAGTGTGGCAGTAGGTTCCTATTGGTCAGTGGTTTTTCCTGGTGTGTTCTCTCACCAAATATAGTGGCCACCATGTAAAGGCATTAGAACCACCAACCAAAAATCCAAACCTTCTAATTGATTTCACTCTTTAAATTGGGTTTCAAGTAGAGGTGGTGAGAGATCCTGTGGCATAGATGTGCCTTCAGCTTTCCATGCAAACCTGTCTCTGCACAACCTATCAGGGGTGACCAGCTAAGAGATAATTATGAACAGAAAGGCTACATGGGTAATTCTCAGCAAAAGTGGCAGGAGATTTTTGGGCAGCTATATGTTTAACTTGTGCAAGCAGGCCAGGAATGGTGGGGTGGGGGAGAGAAAACAAAGTTCCTCTTCCCCCAGCCTTCTGTCAACCATCAGTGACTTGCTCTCCCTCATGCCCTTTGCTGACTATTTATCTTCCACAACATATTCTCCACCTGTATGTTTGTGCAACATGACAAATACACAATCTTGACCTGTTCAACACCAGTTTCCATATACTGTCACAAGGCATCATGTAAATACCATAGCTTCAGCTTCTGCAGGATACCAGTTCCACATTCTTCCATTAAGTGTGAGTCTCTATCCTTGGACTTTGCCTTATCCCACTTCAGGACATCCTCCTCCACAGCAGTGGTAGCATACCTAGACAATATACTGCCCAAAACATTTGGTAAGGTTAGTTTTGGTTCATGATTTAAGCAACTTTCTCTTCCCCATTACCAGTTTAGAGTGGATGATCGATATGGACAAGTTGAATCATTCCATTCTGAACATTTTGTTAATCTAGGCATACATGACAACCATTATGTTTCTTATTTATTTACACTTTTTTTTACCTATCTACAGCATCTGTATCGATTATGGTATTTTAGTACTAAAAAAAAATAAATGAAACATATGTGATTTTCATTTTTATTATCAAATTTTTAATTCTACACATAAATTGAACATGTTAAAATGATAACTGCTGCATATGAATAATGTAAGACTACTAGATGCCCTAGACATATGTGTGCTTTCCTTATTTTCTGTTTAATGCAACTGCATGTGACACTTATTCCAGAAAATAGATTGGCTTCTTTAATTTGAAACTTTTCCTTGTAAATTCATTATCTTGATAAGATTGTTAGATAGCAGACCATTCAATACTTTTTAAGAAAGTGGTGCCAGATGTTGAGCGAAACAGGCTTGTGACTTGTGGATGTTATCACTCAAAATGTTGGAGTAGATAAGTCTCTTCAAACTTCATGAATTGTCAAATCAAAAACAACTAAACAAAACTGTTTTACAAAATTTCCAAAGAAGAATATCGATGTAATAGAGCACTCAGATTGAGCACATGATTATCGTGCTCATGTCAGAATTCACAACTTCGCATTAATTATGCAAAAGTTAGACAGCTTGTGGGTACACTTGGTACTGGACTTTGTGACTTTGTGATGGTTTGTAGCAAGTGGATGCTGCAAGAGAAGGCTCTTTATATCATTGTAGCAAGTGGATGTTGCAAGAGCAGGCTCTTTTCATCATTGTAGCAAGTGGATACTGCAAGAGAAGGCTCTTTACATCATTGTAGCAAGTGGATGCTGCAAGAGAAGGCTCTTTACATCATTGTAGCAAGTGGATGTTGCAAGAGAAGGCTCTTTACATCATTGTAGCAAGTGGATGTTGCAAGAGAAGGCTCTTTACATCATTGTAGCAAGTGGATGTTGCAAGAGAAGGCTCTTTACATCATTGTAGCAAGTGGATGCTGCAAGAGAAGGCTCTTTACATCATTGTAGCAAGTGGATGCTGCAAGAGAAGGCTCTTTACATTATTGTAGCAAGTGGATGCTGCAAGAGAAGGCTCTTTACATCATTGTAGCAAGTGGATGCTGCAAGAAAAGGCTCTTTACATCATTGTAGCAAGTGGATGTTGCAAGAGAAGGATCTTTACATCATTGTAGCAAGTGGATACTGCAAGAGAAGGCTCTTTACATTATTGTAGCAAGTGGATGTTGCAAGAGAAGGCTCTTTACTTCATTCTCCAGGAAATTAAGGCTGTTCTTCATTCCTTCTTGCTTGGGAGGAATGAAGCCAAAAGAAGGCTGTTTTTTTAATGTCGGAGAATTCAGTTGTAATGAATGAACTACCTCCTCAAATAAAGGTTGAACAAAATCATTTGACCTTTGCATTATTGGAGTACCTTTGTTGGTGTGCCCAGTATGTTATAAACCTACAATTCCGACATATCCCATATGTCCTTCCATCTTTCATTGAGTCTTTAATCAGATGGATGGAATATGGACATATGACTTCTTTCTATTGGTTCAGATACTGATACTAATCCTGAAAATAAGGGGCATGACTTGCAGAATAATTCTGATTGTCTCTCATTGATGGGACAGATCCTGGATAAACAATCTGTTGGAGTTTGTGAGACATACCCAGGAAAATTGTAGCAACACCTATGTTTAAGCAGCTATGGTTACCATTATTCCATACATGCCTAGAGAAATTCCTTCTTTTGACCTAAGGAAAAGATAGTTTTGTACTTAGATCATGGATAGGATTACAACAGCTAGACAGCTTTACACTCGAAAGCAAATGTGGTCAGCATTTTTAATGACTCATGTCACTTCAATATCACACCACTCTCAACTTCCATCTCCCAACTTGGTATCTTTTCTTGTTCGAAAACAAAATGGTAGCCCATATTACAAACAAGAGATGCCTTTCCATGATCTTTATCATGTACAAACATCAGTAAAGAGATGACAGAACCTTCCAGACTCGTCCAGTTGCAACATTTCTAGGCCAAGATCACTCACCTTGTTTTCAAAATGGACCTCTCCTGTATCTTGACATAGCTCAACTTGTCTAAGTTTGAGCTCTTGTCTTCCACCTTACTGGAGGAGGTATCTAAAAGGTTTGCTTCCTGATTACACTAGCTTCAGCTTGCAGGGTGAATGAGTTGCATGCTCTGTCAGTGGATCACAACTACATTCCGTTCCATTTGAACAGTTCTAATGATATGGACTTGTTTCATTTCAGAAGACAGGTTACAGCTTATAGGAAAGCAACAAATAACTATCTGCTCTCAGTCCTCACTTGAAGTGTTGAGAGAGGTAAAGTTGTAGTACTTGGTACATGCTCTTAGTCCTCACTTGAAGTGTTGAGAGAGGCAAAGTTGTAGTACTTGGTACATGCTCTTAGTCCTCACTTGAAGTGTTGAGAGAGGCAAAGTTGTAGTACTTGGTACTTGCTCTTAGTCCTCACTTGAAGTGTTGAGAGAGGCAAAGTTGTAGTACTTGGTACTTGCTCTTAGTCCTCACTTGAAGTGTTGAGAGAGGCAAAGTTGTAGTACTTGGTACATGTTCAGTCCTCACTTGAAGTGTTGAGAGAGGTAAAGTTGCAGTAATTGGTACATGCTCTCAGTCCTCACTTGAAGTGTTGAGAGAGGCAAAGTTGTAGTACTTGGTACTTGCTCTTAGTCCTCACTTGAAGTGTTGAGAGAGGCAAAGTTGTAGTACTTGGTACATGTTCAGTCCTCACTTGAAGTGTTGAGAGAGGTAAAGTTGCAGTAATTGGTACATGCTCTCAGTCCTCACTTGAAGTGTTGAGAGAGGCAAAGTTGTAGTACTTGGTACATGCTCTCAGTCCTCACTTGAAGTGTTGAGAGATGCAAAGTTGTAGTACCTGGTACATGCTCTCAGATGCTATCTGAGGCACATGGAGAATTATTCTCCATTTTATAGCAGAATTGGGCTTTTCTCCTGACAAGAAAATCGGATTCTTGATGTAGTTCATTTTTTATACCTGATGCAGAGTTTAAACAAAGGTCTATCTGTTCCCTTTCCTCAATGATCCTTGTAGAGTATTCAATTCATATATTATTTAATACATGATCTTTTTAAAGAGCATTCTGATTGGTCAGAAGTTTCTACTCATCCATGAATTTATATGTAGCAAAAAATGATGGAAATAGAAAGAATGAAGCATCCTTGCAAACAATGGTATCATGAGTGTTTGAGAGAGAACAGGATGCCAAAACATTTGGATAAATGTTTGACATATGTGTGAAATGGAAATAATTCAAGTGGAAATTTGACAGAAATGTTGTTGGTCTATTCATAAGATAACTGAACGCCAGAGGCCTTTTATGATCTTTGCAAGAAAAATTTGAATAATGTTAATCACGTTTGTTAGATATTGAAGCAGCAGCTAGCTTTGATTTCGTAGCCTTAGCATAGTAGTACATCTTAAATAAGGGAAATTGAATATGAAAAGCACAAATTTCAGCAAATAAAAGATGTTTGAAATGGATTTTTAAAAACTTTTGAAAAAAAAAGAATTGACTGAACACTGAGCCAAAAATGTCAGTTGTGACAAAAATGCAAAGCTAAATAATTATTTGTCAAGGCTGCAAATAATCAAGGCTGGCATATTAATATCAACATATTGTGTTCAGTGGGGGAAGAGACAAGTGAATTGATGTGATTATTTGTATATAGTTGATACATTTTGGTGTTTTAATTTACAGAGTTTTTAGGAAAAGAGGAAAAGTGTAATATAATATTTGATGTAAAACATGACAAATTTGTGACTAAATTGCTGTATGAAAATCTGACATGCAAATGATATAATTTTAGCATTAATATTTTTTTGAGAATAATTTGATGTGACAATGAATATTGTATAAGTCTTCAAAATAAAGTTGATAACTTTGTGAAGTTTGTTAATTTTTAAATTATTATTTTGTTATAAATTATGATGATAAGTTCCCTAGGAGCGTTTTTTTTATGATATTAAAATGCATTTTTGGATGGGGGCCTTTGGATTCCCTGCTGCTCCTCAAGACCTCATTGGGGGGAAAATCTTAATCCCCCATTCAGATTTTTAAAGTTTTTTGTGGAAGACTAAAATCATGTGTGTGGCAGCTATTCTTTGTACTGGTTAAGGCAAGAAAAAAAGACAAACCCATAAGCACTGGCTGCTTGGCTTAATGGAGTAATTAGATCATGGTATAATGAACCCGTAACGGGATAAGGTGCATTTCAATGAAAATATAGGTTCATAAAATATAAGCAATTTCCATGAGCCTGGCCTTCAAACATAATGTTTCAGTTGTGTTGATTTCCAAAATGTTTCTTCCTGTTATCATTATTTGGTTGAGATTGATTTCATTTCATTTTCCAACATTTGTGTTACAGCAGTTTGGATTTATTTGTCATGCAATTATGAGATACATCAGTAGGAAAAGTCATTGCAGGTTTCTTTGACGATATGATCCTTAAGAGGTCATCTACCTAATTTATAACACTGAATTTTGGCTGTATTGCCAGTGAATACCAATAGCACCAAAAATTTACACTGTTAGTAATATCTTTTCACATATACGCTGACAGATCCAAGTAAGCTTTCAGCTAGATTTTTGTCAAAGTTATCTATGCTGATGTATTTGATGAAATTGCTAGAGTAAACTGATATCCAATAACTATTTTCTTTCATTAAGATGCAGCAGCAGGGCCGAAGAACTCCAAGTATGAAAGCTAGCTATGTTGCCATGACGAAGAATCCAGAACTTGCAAAGGAAATGGCCATTACAAGTCACAGCTTTGGATCACAACCCTCCACACCTACTGTGGCTGCTTCCGAGTCTTCATCTAGATCACAGAGAGTTAAAAAGTAAGAAAATATTTGTAGCTTGATATCATGGATATGATAAAAGTTTGGAATGTTCTCTGTCAGAATAATATCACTGTTATGATTATCATTATTTTTATAATCCCTGTCATTATTTGTATAATCCCTGTCATTATTTATATAATCCCTGTCATTATTTATATAATCCCTGTCATTATTTATATAATCCCTGTCATTATTTGTATAATCCCAGTACTAATACTGTGATGATTACACAGCTGATAGTTTTTGCTATATCAGGAATAAACAAGCATTTGTTTCCCAGTGAAATCTCCCAATGTGCTACTTCCATTGGTCAGTTTGTCAGTAATCTCTAAGACTTTTCTTCGAGAGTAATTATAACTCTGTAACACTAGCTTTACAATCACACAATAGGAATATTAGTTGAATCTAACTTTATAATTAAGGAGGTTATTATAAATTGATTTTATCACAAATATTTATATTTTCACAGAAGAATTATTTCACTTTTTGAGATTACAAGTGTTTTGCTTTATAATAGCTGCAATTGCATAGCATTATGAGTTAAGATTGTAAATTACTGCCTTTCTCAAATATATATATATATATATATATATATATACACACACACAGTGGCATCAAAAATTAGCTGAGTAAACACAATTTAAATTTAGAGTTAACCTGTTCAATTCAGGTGAACTTATATAATTATTAAAGTCAACATAATGCATATGTATTTAACTGGCCACTAGTTAGCCATATATACTGCAATCAGCACTAATTTAAAAAAATAAAATCGTTTATTACAATATTAATTAGGAATTATTATGCCAGTGACTTGCATTGAGAATCAGATAAGACTTATTTTGTACCTAAACATGAGTCTAAATTCTAATGAATAATGGTCACTATTAACATGTCAATGTGAGTAGGTGTCCTTGCATGTTCAAAGACACCCATTTTTAAACAGAGTTAGCAGAAGAGTCAGGAAGGGGGATACAACTCTTGTTATTTTCAAAATTATCTGTTATAAGCAAAGCATTTTAAACCTTTTCGGCCTGCTAAGACAAGATTACTGCATTTCAAAATCGCATTCATTTTTTATATAGGAAAAGGTGTATACCGAATTTTCACTTGATATTATTAATTTATGTATCCTTAAAATTTATGTGTCTATGTCTACTGTAAAAGACTAAGTGAGACTGAAACCAGTCTGTTTATCTCTCTTTGTTTTTAACCTACCTATCAATCTGTTGAATGTGATAAAAGAGCAGTAACAAATATGTAAGTGTGATGTTGTTCTCAAATCAAGAATTATTTTCTTGCTTATTATTTGACTTTGGAATGTAGTCCTGATTATTGATGATAACTTGGCTGAGTTCTGTTGTTAACATTCTACATTTAGCAGTTATGGCCCCTGATTGACCCAACAACTTTTTTCTGTACAAGGACTGCTTTGTTGGATATAAACAAATTTAGGGTGCAGCTGATATTAATGAGACTTGGACAGAGTTTGATTTTCAGTGTTGCTTAGGTAAACATTAGCATACAGGAAGAACTTTTTGCAACGTTTCAGCCCCGATTATCAGCTTACACAATTTACTTTTTGTGAAGTAACTCCCATAATTTATGTTGACTTCAACTAACATAGCTATGTAATTTAGTGTTGATGACGTTGTGGGTTATGATGGTTTTTCAGAGTTCAATCTGTATCAACATTTGGTGACTTTGTAGCACCTTATTGTTGGACCCACCCATTTTTATTCACCAAATTAATTCTGTTAGTTTGAAGTTCTGGATGCTGAATGTTGGACCCACGCTCAGTATGTAGTTTTATACAGGCTGATAAAAAGCGGATCTCCACTGTTCTACGTGACGATATGACGATGACTATATAAGGGTCATGTTCTGGTGACCTTTGAATTAGCCAATAGAAATGCAGCTGTCAAAAATAAAAAAAATGAATCATATCATTTGCTACACATTCATGCTTTTCATCCACACTTCTCAGTTTCTAAAGGCAAAGATATAAGACTTCATCTGACTGGTTGATAAATTATGGTAATAACATCAGATAATAGAACATAACCTATGCAGTCAGATCTTTATGTATAACAGTGGAGATCCGATTTTAATCCAGTTGTAGTTTTATATTGATGAACCTCACCACAGTTTGATTGTTAGTGTCCTGCGCCATCGTAGGTGTTTTCGTTTACAAATGTGAATTAACTTGTATATTATATCACTATTGTCATCTGGTCCTTTCCTGTACAGAATTACACTTCCCAACTTGCAAATAAAAAGTGCAAGACATCAGTTCTTAAAATTTTCTTTGTTTCTAATTATCACTCATATCTAACTTTCCTGTACAATAATTTCAGGTTATACAAAGTTGTACATGAAACATTGTAGATTTTGCCTAGGGATCAAAATGTAGGTTTTTAAAATGTAATGAATGTGCATGTAATAGATGGTCAAAGCAGTGATCTCTCTAACACTAGATTCTTCTTTCCATCTTGCTTTCAAAAGCAAGGCACAAGTAATACTCTTTATCTCCATATTTTAATGAAAGGGATATTGTCTTAGCCTCCTTTTGTTTGTCCAGCTATCTTCTGGCTGAACCATATCTACTAAACCAGTATGTGGAGACTCACTAAACTTGGTATGAAAGTTAACTTTATGGTAACCATCTGTACAGGTAGCTCATCCCTGGTATGAAAATTAACTTTATGGTAACCATCTGTACAGGTGGCTCATCCCTGGTATGAAAGTTAACTTTATGGTAACTATATGTACAGGTGACTCATCCCTCAATTGAGGGGTGGAGAATGAATTAGTTAAACATTCTGTAGGCATTAGCATTGTCAATATTTGTTCACATGGTCTGACTTTCACCCTGCTTGATATGATGAAATATTGCTGCTCATTAGCATACTTTTGCAGGAGAAAAAACATCTTGTTATATGTCTCAAAGGATTTTGACTACAAATAATAAAAATGTTATAGCTATCAGCACATCATATTTCCTTAGCGTTTTGGAGTTATATATCATTCTTGTATAAGAAATCCTGCTGTCGTTTCAAATACTTTTTGCCTACCACTAAACAACAAATGAGTTAATTTTGGTGGCTTTCAAGCCATAGTACATTTCTAAATTGTAATTTTTGTCTTCATTTTAGACAGACATCGAAAGCAGCACAATTATTACAACAGCAACAGCAGCAACAACAACAACAACAAAAACAGCAAGTTCAAATACAACCAACATCAACTCCAACACCACCTGTTCAACCAACACTAGAACCAGTTGAGGAGTACAACACAGAACTTCAGATAGTGGATGAAAATGGGGAACCAGTTGACTGGCAGAATGACCCCAATGAACCACGATATTGCTTGTGCAATCAAGTTTCTTATGGTGAAATGGTTGGTTGTGACAATGAAGATGTAAGTTTTCATCTATATCTATTTTTTAAGTATTATGTAGAAATTAATTTGGATTAAATTGTCATTTAATTATATAATAATCAAATGTAAACTTTTTAACTGTTTTGCTTTGTGAATCTCTGACCCAACCTTGCATGATTATTTATGCACACATGGTTCAGTATATAGGTTTAGTCATTGCTTATAATGATAGTTAAAAGTAGATAAGGTTTAATTTTGAATAAATGAATAACCTGATTGTCTGTGGTTAGAGATAAACAGCACATGCATATAATGTTGCATTATGGGAATTTTCTTTGTGCAGAACAACGTTCCTTACACGTTGTCATCACAGGCATCTTCAGCAGCTTCAATCGGACATGACTTCCTCTCTCCAAAATATCGTGACTCTTGTTCAGTTCAAGAAAGGAATCCAAGATCAGACAGTAAATTTCTTCACAATAAATATGTGCCTGCCAACCCTTATGAATTTCCCATAAATGATCCTTAAAATACAGACTTATGGAATAAAAGCAAAACCTATAGAAAAAAGATTGTTGCAATAACATTGGGATAATTAGCTCATCCATGTTTGATTTTAATTAACGTTTCATATTATATTTAGTGGAGTTAATCAGGGAACCAGACTAACTATACAGTAGTAACTCGGATGCTTTAAACTGCACACATTTTTTTTCATAAGTTTCTTCATCGTCAAACTGTTGATTATAAAGATTTCTACAAATGGCATCCAACAAGCAACATAATCTTGAAGACTAAAGTTAAAATAAGATTGTTAAAAAGTGTTAATAATCATTACTGAAGAATAAGAAAAGAATTTTCAGATTCTTGGTAATTCAAGCAGGAAGTGATACAGTTACATTTATTGGGCATCATATGTCGATTTGAGTGTGTCACATGGCATCTGATATGATTACCATCATCATGTGAAACCCAAAAACTTGTTCTAAAAATCACATCAAGTTAAGAGCAATAAGCCATTGAACTGCATACGGTTTGGAACTGATCTTTGTGCAACTGTACTAGAGGTAAATAAGGTCTATGTGTATTTTACAAACTTTTCAGTTGAACATAATTTTACCATTGTTGCATCAATTTTGAATACCAAAGATTTAAAATTACATGATTTCCAACTTTTCAATAGCAGTATATGATATTTTGTTGCATGTTACTGAAAATTGGTTAAACTTACAGAACAAATCCTTACTAAGGTGTCCGCCTTGAATGCAGGAGGTCATGGCTGAGTCATTCCAAAGACTTTTAAAAATGGTACTAACAGCTGCCTTGCACAAGGCACTTAGCATTAAGAGGTTATTGTTGGGACGGGTTGACCTGATGTCAGGATAATGTGATTGGGTGGGTCATCATGCTATATGTCTGTGGCCTGATGCCCCAGTGCTAGACATCACTATAAACTGACACAACTGCAGGCATCATAGTGATATGACTAAAATGTTTAAAAAACTACTTCAAAATTCCAAAACACACACTCTAAACTGCCGTCCAATACAGCAGTTGTATGAAACAGTTTATCTAACTTTTCTCAAAATTTTACAGCATCCTGACATAAAGGTTTTCTAAATTTAAACAAATGATACCAATCCCCCAGTAAAATGGCTACCACCTCTAATGATATAGAACCATGTAATTTCTTAAGATACAGCTGTTTGCACCAAATTCGACAGAAAACATCCACATCATAAAGGCCTTTAATTGTTTGGAAATCTGTATCACTGAATTTACAACAAAAAGAAATTAAGTGACTCCTATCAAAAACCTATGAATAGATTTTGATCAGAGTTCACAGAGCATTTTGGCTTCAAGGCTCTTCATTTATTTATTTAGTTATTTATTTACTTATTTATTAATGTATGCATATTTGATTTCCAGTAAGACCACTTGTTGCAAAAACTATTGTGAACAATTGTTTTTCTCAAAAACGTCTTACAAACATTTGACCAAATTTGTCAGAAATAATAATTTACTTGAAGGCCTTTAAAAATTTGTGTAAATTATGCCAGTCTGCAATTCAGTGGCGACTACTAATTCTAAAAATATAAACACCTTTAAATGACTACTTAAAAAACAGCTTCACAGAATTCAAACCAAATTGTACAAAAAGCATCCTGGATAGAAGGTCTTTTAATGTTATGCAAAATGATGTTTATCTGCCATCAAATACATTAGACTCTAGAAATAGAGAAACATTAGAACAATTTTCCATTCACAATCACTCTACAGATTCTGAAAAATTTTGAACATTTTGTTTGGCATTCAGAGGAACTATTCTGTACACTTAAGTGTGATCTTTAACTATTTTTGGACAAAAGAACCCCAACAAAATGAAAATTTACATGTACATTATTACATAAATTCTCTCAAATGAATTCAGATTATTTACACTGCAAAATGAAAATTCCTATATTTCAGTGTCCAATCGAGTGGTTCCACTATGGTTGTGTTGGTCTTACACAGGCTCCTAAGGGAAAATGGTACTGTCCCCAGTGTACAGCAGCCATGAAGAGGAGAGGACGAAGATGACCACCTATATATGTGTTCACTTAGTGTCAGATTGTTAGCTTTATTTTGTGATAGAAAGAGGACTAGAAAGTTATTCACATCATGTATAAGGAAGTAAAATTGAAAAAAAAGAAAAAAAATATCTTTAATCATGCAAGACTGCTGTGTTTAAAGAAGTTATTAATTAGATTGATGTTTATATGGGAGTATGACCCCTTTAAAGGGTATATGTATTTGGAAATCAGATTTAATAACAAGTCTTAACACAATCCTTTTTTTAGTAAAACTGTTTTGTTCCAGTTGTGGTGTTTCTACTTAAATTATAAATGTATCTGTTCAGGATTCTCTCCTTGGTTACTTTTTATAAAACTCTGGTAATAAATGAATGGATCACAATTCTGTCTTTATTCTCATATTATTTCATTATATCAGTAAAGTGACAAGACCATCAGCTGTACCATGCTCACATCAGCCATTGTGGATGGCAAACATGTAAAACGTGGGAAATAGAGAGCAGTATTTCAGTAATATTGTCAGCATTAAATTGGGACAGGTTAAAATATTTGTTTAATTTTGTGGGAACTATTGTTTCACCTTTGAATTCATTCACCAGTAACACAAAAACATTATTGAAGAAGTTCTGATATCTCTTGAATGTAGCGTTTGCAGACCTGCCAACCATTACAATTTTGCGGTAAGTAAAATTACCTTTAAAATAAGGACTTATTGGCATACAAGCAAAAACTATCAAAAATTATCATTGCCAAAAATCCAGATGATTAGTTCGCATGTGTTTGTTTTAGATCTGGGTTTACTATTAGATTTTGTGACATTAGTTTGAGAACCAGGCAACTGACACTTCAAACCAGCTATTTGTTCATGCAAAGCATCAGCATCGTCAAACTGTTGATTATATAATTTTTTTTTTTTAAATGGCATCCAGAAAGCAACACATTTAAGACAAAAGGGAAAATAACCTTATGAAAGGTGTTAATAATGAACAGAGAAGAATAAAAAATATTCAGACTCTTGTGAATAAAAGCTGTAAAGGACACAGTTACGTTTATTGTATATCATGTGTCCATTTAATTATGTCGTGGCTGGAGATATGATTGCAATGATATGAAATGAAAAAAGAATGAATTTCCAAAAATTACAAGGTGAGAGATAGCAATAAGCCATTGAGTTGCATAGGGTTTTGGAACTAAAATGTGTGCAGCTGTAATAGTGGTATAAATAAAGTCTACGCATACTTTACATACTTTTCAGTTGAATGTTTGTCATCACTGCATCAAACTTTTCATTACGTTTTCCAGCTTTACAATAGCAGCTGTTGATATTTTGTTACACCTAACTGAAAACTGGTCAGTTTTATGGAAAAAATCTATCTTACTGAGACGGACTCGTCAGGGTTGGCAGGTCTGAATTGGTGAAAAGACAAAAGCTTTATTTTTCCCATGGATATAATTGATACACATAAAGGAAAGAAACTCATATCCATATCTCCTCCTACCACTGCCTGAAGGTTAATGTTTACTCAGTTGATGAGTATGATCATCGTTTCCTCTGCCTCTAAAATTCCAAAAAACATGAATCATCCATTTATGAAGTTTGTATAGTATTGAATCTGAAGATATTTACTTAATGTTGTAATCATTATTTGGGACACTGGGTGGTCTGAAGTGCTCACCTTTATTGATCACTGCCATCTCACCTATGCCCATGTGTGTTTAAGTCTCAGGCTCAGCCAATGTGTATATGTGAGAAAACTTGCCAGTAGATTCTTGTGTGTCAGTGGTTTTTCCATGTTCTTCCTTGCATTGTGATATCTGGATCTGACAAACACATGTACAGCTCATGTGTTGTAAACTGAGTCATTCCTTGGCTCTCTGTTCAGTACTCTTCAGAATGCCATTGCTTTTTGGCAATAGCATGAAAGAAGCTGGTAATACAAGAACTGTCATTAGAAACTTGTCTTGCATCCAGCACCAGTTTTCAGGCCAACTCTTTCTCCGCTATATTTCGACCTCGATCAAGTTTCAGGCAGCAAAAAGCCCCTCAATTCTAGAAGTAATTTAAAAAAGGAGAGAGGAAATTAGGTTTTTTCCACCAATTCCTAACAACCGGTGCAGGATAGACTCCTCTCACGGCGATGATTGATCTGTTCTGAAAAACAAATGTGATTTTAATTCAGTTGGATTTCATTTAAATAACAGTCTCCACTTCAACTTCCCCTTCAATGACAGAGTTGTTTTCCGATTGTGAGAAGGCAGAAATTTTTCCAGATGGATATCTGGTCATTACTCGAAAAGCAGGCGGTTTTACTCCATGCTGATTTTAGTGCCCAAATTCCATGGAAATCTCAAGCCAGTCAGCCAATTCAACAAGTACATAGATGCAAAGAAGTTGAACATAGAGAAGCAAAGTCGGTCAGAGTGTCTGTAAAAATGGATGAATTTTGTGACCAATTTAAATTTGGTGCATAATTTCACATTTTTATACATTGGTTCTGTTTCTAATAAACTATATACAATTTTCGCTATCTCCCATTTGGTCTCAACTCAAGTCCATGGGCAATTATCAAGATCCTTAACTGTATTGTCAGTTTCCTCCTGTCGTATATCGACTACATCCTTCAAGAATATACATAGACACGTTTATCACTGGTGATAGGTCCGAAAAACTTTATCCCTTTTGGGTTTCGAGTCAGTTGGAACGAATCTGATCTCAGTCCATCCCATCATTGTACAGCTGCGCATGGAATTTTTTTAATGGGCCTTAACCTTGTTTACCTCTCAAATACGCGCAACATGGATTATCCATTTAGCTTAGTCTGTATCTAGCAGGGAATGGATTTCAAACAGTTTCTTCAACTCCTCGGTATGCTCAGTGCAGCGGTGGTGGATTTTTTTTCATCAGTTAATGCACCATTCGCAGACGGTCTTCATGGAACAGTGATGTCCCTTTTCTAGTCGATTTGATCAACAAATTATGATCATCGACAACGCAGTATCCTTCCTACACCAATGCTGCAATGAAAGATTTCTCTGAAAATTCCTTGCCCGGGCAAATTACTTCTCCATATCTACCTCTTTTCAGGGAAGCCACTTGAAGATAAGAAGTCAAGCTTATGATCGTGAATAGAATCTAACGAACTAGAAGATCCACCACTTTGAAATTGTTCGAGTGAACGTAAATGGTTTTGAGGGAATTTTGCAAATTCAACAGCGTCGTTCCATTGCGTGCCTCGTTAAGCAAAATTACTATCAAAGTTTACGGCTCCGAGATCTCAGATATTCAGGCATCATAGTGGAACTGATACAGGTCATGAATAAAAAGATTTACCAGACAAAAGTTAGTTGTGACTCCATTAGAGCAAAATGTCACACCACAGTCCTACAGGTATCATAATGCTGCCATGGTTCAGTTAAGATCATTTCGGACTTTCAGCATAAAGTTAGTTAAAGCTGCCAAGTACATTTTCTGATAGCCCTGGTTTCAGCATGCAGTGTGAGCGACTTTCTTGCCATTTCAGCAAACCCATATTATCTTCAGTTCAGATCAGATGGTTCCGTCCCCATAATGACATTGGGCCGCAGGTGACCGCGTGGTCTTAGGCGCTCGCCTTTACCGATCACTACCATCTCACCTCTATCCACGTAGGTTCGAGTTTTGGGCTTGGCCATTGGGGTTATTTAAGAAAGCTTGCAAGTGGCTTCCAGTCGTCGGTGGATCTTCCTGGATTTTTTTTTTATATACATCAAATCGCTGACACCGTAGACAACAGTAAAAAAGTTTGCTAAATTTTGGTGTTAACGATATAAAACCATAAATCCAAACGATCCACCTAGGTTTAGTAGCAAGTAATAGGTTCCCGTCAGAGGTCAATTTAAAAAAAAAATAAAAAAAAAATAAAAAAAAAAAATGGTCGTGCGTTCTATCTCCTCCATGGAGAAGTCTACAAAAGCTGCGATGCAGGACTTGGTCTGATTCCTTTAATAGTACTTGAAGCCGACAGAAAAGTGCAGTGGAGACTATCAACCACTCTTTATTGCGGTGGACTTGACATGTAAGTGTAAACTTCTGGACGTTATTATTGAGTCAATTTTAGTACAAGCGAGATACTGCATTCACTATTTCAGCATGAACATTTTTATGGTTTTGACATTAGTTTTCATTTAAATATATTTTATATCTTTCTTCACTGATTATCATCATACCTGGCGGAATCACTTAAAAGCTAAGTAATCCATTGAAGGACATGCGCGCTGATCCCTTGTTCCTGGGATAATGGACTTGTGGTAGAAGATTTGCATCAAGAGTTTTGTAAAAGTATTTTCTTGTCCCAATATTTTTTAAAACCCATCATGGAATCTTATAATACCTTGTATTAATTATTATAAAGTTAATCCAAGTAATTATAGGAAACGCTCGTTCGTCAATATGACTCAAGGGTAAAGGTAAAAATCGCGGAAAATTGTATAGATTTTGTTTAAAGTATTTTCATTTTCTTCGATGAATTTTAATCATATTCGGGATAAATAATAAGTGAAGTAACACGAGAACTTGCCCCATTGACTTTGGAATCAAGGTAACAGTCATTAAGTTTTTCTTCTCGTCTTTTTTTTAAATTTCTTCTGTTTCCGTAAGGTCTTGAACAGAAGGCAAAATGATTGCGATGAAACTGTGTACCATATTAAATTCATTTAGAAAACGAGGATTATTATTATCGCTATTTTCATACGTGAATAATGATTAATGAGTATAAATTCATTATTGATCTAGAATCAACAGCACGGTTTCAAAAATGTTTATATATGCGTATTATTGCTCTATGGGCCAATCACAATTTCATATATCAATAGTATTGGTGTACCAACACTTTATACCAACACTCACTTTAATATATATATATATATATATATATATATATATATATATATATATATATATATATATATATATATATATATATATATATATATATATATATATATATATATATATATATATATAAAGAATACAAATCTTATGGCGAATAACAACCCTTTCAAGCGTACTGGATCCACCAAGGGATCACGTGTGTCAGGGATTAATTAAAATAGATGCTATAACCTGACGACGAACAGTACGAAACTAGTAACTAACTAGCCTAAGCGCTTTCGACTCTTAATGAGTCTTTTTCAAAGGCAAATACAAAACATATATACGATAAACAAATAAACACAAAAACGAAACCAGGAAGGAAAAGGAATCATACTGGATACGCCGCCTTAGAACATTGAAACCAAGCGGTCCAAACCAAGAAGACTAGAAAATGAAAACTATGCACTAGTAAAATTTAACATTTTCTAAATCTTCTTATTATCCTTCAATTTTTACTACAAGAATAACCGGTATAGAATCAAATATCTGGGATATAATCTGCGTTACATATGTACAAAAAGTAAAAATAGATGTCGCTTTGGCTTGTAGACTTTTAGGGAATTATACTTCGTTTTCAGTTTCCGCATCTAGTCTATACAAGCTGGTTGTATTTATAGTTTTAGCACATGTGAAGACAGTCATGTAGAGGTTTACAAACACAACGTTTTTGTGTTTATTTGTTTATCGTATATATATTTTGTATTTGCCTTTGAAAAAGACTCATTAAGAGTCGAAAGCGCTTAGGCTAGTTAGTTTCTAGTTTCGTACTGTTCGTCGTCAGTTTATAGCATCTATATATATATATATATATATATATATATATATATATATATATATATATATATATATATATATATATATATATATATATTTTATAAAATATATATATATATTATATAAAATATATATATATATATATATATATATATATATATATATATATATATATATATATATATATATATATATATATATATATATATATATATATATATCACATTTTACACAAAAATGCTTGAGTTGTTGGCTCGTATTGCACGCCCTCCATACTTGTTGTTCACAAGCATAAACACATTCAGAAGTATCACTTGTTCCTAAAGTGGACCAAAAACAGCTTACAATAATTTTCCCAAAAAGTATACATACTCTTCGAAAAACATTATACCCAATATAATCCCTTTTACACTTGAAACAGCATCATGGATTGTGGGTGGGTAGCTAAGTGGACATTCTTGCGCGCGTTCAAATAGATTGTGACCAAAAAAAAAAAAAAAAGAACAGAAAAAAAACGTAATGCTGCTGAAGCTAAAAATCAGAACTTTATACTGGTAACCAACCAATTATCATTTGTATAGGAAAATATGAATTAAAATACAATATAATATATTTAATAACTTTGGAATTGTCTTTTCTACAGGAAAAACATTCCGATGTAGTCAACGATATATAAATAAATATTGCTGGATGCATACATATCGTAAATGGTGGAGAGCCCCATGCAAAATATGCAAGATTGGTGTACAAAGGCTCGATTTTGTTTGTGTAAAAAGTGTGATGATTAGATTTTGTGAAATATCTGCAACGAAGCCAGTAAAAGCTTCTGCGTTAAAATGAAATAAGATAAATTTTATCATTTTATCATTTAAATGTTCACACTTATTTTATAACGTTACTGATTGTAATACATTTTCGTGAATTGACATTTAATAAACGAGAGAAATATCTTTACTTGCCCGAGTAAATGTACTAAGATAGCATGCTTTGTTGAACTTTGTTCCGAGACTGTTGAATTATGTATGAAGGCTGAGACTAAATTACATTGCCATTTAATATCAGTCAAATAACCCCACATAAGGTAGTTCCTTCGCGAAAAGTTTTGCATGATTTAGACGGACACTTAAAATATGCTCGAAATGAATGTCTTCTTTTAGTAATGTTATGTAATAAATGTTTTGTTATGTAACTGTTATTTCTTAACATAACCTTCTTCTCATTTCTTGCTATGATAAGGATTCTTCCGCTCTGGATCGGAGAGGAAGAGAGAGAGAGAGAGTGAGAGAGAGAGAGAGAGAGAGAGAGAGAGAGAGAGAGAGAGAGAGAGAGAGAGAGAGAGAGAGAGAGAGAGAGAGAGAGAGAGAGAGAGAGAGAGAGAGAGAGAGAGAGAGAGAGAGAGAGAGAGAGAGAGAGAGAGAGAGAGAGAGAGAGAGAGAGAGAGAGAGAGAGAGAGAGAGAGAGAGAGAGAGAGAGAGAGAGAGAAGTGGTCATTTTAAGAATAAGGTGTTACTTAATAATGGTACATCTTTGGGGAAGCTCCGGCAGCAAGAGGTAGCGGAGATCGCTGTAAATACAGATAGACAAGCTTCTCTGAATGGGACTTAACGACTGAAGTTTTCAGATAGGCTCGGCCTTTATATATTCCGAAATGACGTGGAATAACTACGTTTCCTAATCAGAATGCCTGTTCTAATTTAATTATTGTAAGGAGGCTATCGCTTTTGTTCAATAACGTGTCGTATCTACGTGTCCAAATCAGAACGTCCATTTTGAGTTAATTATTGTAAAGAAGTTATTGCTATTGTTCAACTCTTAACATGGATTATGGCCAATTTTGGTAAATCGTTTTTTGTTCCATTCGTGACATGGATTACCACTCGTAATATGGAGTAATAGTTGAAACGAAAACGAGATCTGATTTGTTCGGCTGATTAATTATGTTACAGTGAAAAGAAAGCGAGTAATTCGTTTATTGTTATGAATTCTGAACCAGGCTATTTAGGATTACATTTGTGAAAAGCGTCTTCTAAGGTAAGTCGGTTAATTATGTCATCCAAGCCATTAAATTAAATCAAGCTATTCAATTTTTAACCAATATCAATTTGTAAGGAACAACATATTCCTAGATACTTTTTAATTTCTCAATCCAAATTTGATATTCTAATTATTCCTTCTGGATCATTTGTTGCAAGTCCTCGAGGCTCGAACAAAAAAAAAATTACAAGGCAAAAATGTGAAAACAATGCAATGAATTGATAAAGGTTAATAAATTGCAAACAGGCAATGAAGACTAATTTCATTGCATTACATTTTGTGAAGTGCCAAAATATAATAATACAATGAGAAAAACTAAAAAATGCAATAGACTACAAAAACAATAGAGTACTATGATAGTTATTATGTTTAGGATAAAACACACCGAAAAATTTAGTACATAATATGTATTAAAACTGAAATACGAAATGAGAAAAAAACATCCATAGAATAGCATAATGAAAATAATGGTAATAAAATACGAATATAAAATGAAAAAAAAAATACACAAAAATAGATACAGGTTATAGTATGAAGGACAATAAAAAAGACAAAAGTTTGAATATACCGAAAATTGTACGTAATCTAATGCTAGTAATAGGCTTTGGTTAGACGTGGACGTCATAACAGGATAATGAAAAGAGGGTAGTAGTAGGAGAAAGTAAGAATCCGAGCTCAACAACCCCCTCCAGACCTCCAAACAAATACAAAATACCTAGGTAACGTAATAGAAAACCTATTGCAATCAATAATTGCGTTAAGAATCCGAGCTCAACAAATACAAAATACCTAGGTAACGTAATAAAACACCTGTTGCAATCAATAATTGCGTTAAGAATCCGAGCTCAACAACCCCCTCTAGACCTCCAAACAAATACAATAGAACACCTGTTGCAAAATACCTAGGTAACAGGTAAAATTTAATTACGTGATCTTCCAGAATAAGCAAAATGATGTGTCAGACTCAATTTTCCAAATCATTACGATTTAGCAGAGCGTGGCGATTGTGGACTAAATTACGCATTAGAATTCCAGTAAGGTAAGTGGTATTATATAAAATTTTATGTTATATCATACTTCTTTTGATAATCTTTCTCATATTTGCTGATCCTCATGGGTAGAATATCTGTTAACATGTTGTCAATAATACGAAATTCACGTATTAAATCGTCCATACTATATTTTACTCCTCGTAGGTAAGATCTTATTTGATCAAGTAGTTTTTTGTAAGTTATAATTGATGTTAAGCAGCCGTGCTTTTTTATCGAAATTTTAGGTTCAACTTTTTTACAAGCTGCTGTAAGAGAAACACCAACACCGGATATGATTAACAAAAACGGGTTTAATGATATACCACTTGAAATTATGCCAGAACTAGTCATTAACAAGGGTAGATATGATATTACTCGAAGTATTTTGTTATAATATTTGTAACATTTTTTTACGCACCAAAGTTTTTTGTGATAATATTTGTAGTATTGTATTAGTGCGTCAACATCCTGTTCTGGAATATCTTTTGAAATATGATTGAAATCAACTATACTTTTTTTCATTATAATATTTGTTCACATAATCTCAGGCTTGATCAAGTAACTAGTTGAGGTGTTTCAGCCACAAATTCCAGACAATACCAATATGACGCAGCAGTTAATTTTTTGTCATCTGCTATTAGCATAAAAGTTTCTTCAACATCTTTGTTTAACACAATAGACACGGTTCCAGAGAAATTATCAGTCGAGTGACGCCATGGAAATAATGTAAATATATTAAACTTTGCACTGCTCAACACGGACAATCTATACACACCAGTGACCTCTGCAGTATGTTTGAGAGTGTTATTTTGCGGCGACCAAGTAGACATTCCAGAAGCAACAGTATAGACAATATTTTTAATCTGCTTGTGAGGAATTTTAATCATACTTGTTTTCTCAACAATACTAGGAATTCCACTAATAATATCGTTGAGTTTTGTGTTAATATTATCGAGTGTAATATCAACAGACGGTGGACTTCCAAAAAATTCGTTATTGGTTTTGTTTATGTTTCTACGAAAATTTAAAAACGTGGTGATGTGATTAGTAAAATCAGTTTTGAACTTGGTGATCTCATTGTTGATATCATCAACATATTTCTTTGTTACAGCATCAAAATCAGATTCTGGTGTTCTAAGATTATTGATGCCATTATTGTTCATGTTGAGAAACGCGTACATTATACTACCACGCACCGACACGTACTTTGATTCCTGATCATCAACATATTTCTTAGTAGCAGCGTCATTATCCTCAGTTGGGTTTCCAAGGTATGTGATCTTGTTCTGGTTCATAACAATGTTTCCCGTAAATAAATCACCTGCTTTTCTAACATAATCGTTAACTGACCTACCCGAATCTTCTATCTTACCTTGATTGTTAAAAGTAACAATATTATTAGCAACTGCAGTAGGATTTCGTACTAGTACATCTGATAGTTGTACATTACTCGTCTTTAATCGTCCTTGTTTGTCCTGGAAAACTACAACTTCATTTGGATCTACACTTGCAACGTTTAACAAATTGTTGATTTCATTTTTGAGCTTATCAAGAGTCGCATACTTGGATAAGTCACCCTGGTAACCTTCTGTTAATAAATCTACTGCTAATGTTCCAAATTTTGTATAGTAGCTCATTATACATACCGTTCTACACAAAATTGTTGGATTAATATAACATAAAATTATACGATGGCGAAGTCAATAAACTTTGACACCGAGCGATTGGTGAAGCATAAACATAACAATGAACTTCCAGACTGTCATTATCTTATTGTTGGGCGAACTGGATCTGGTAAAACAAATTTGTTATTAAATCTTTTACTCAATAATAACTTTAACTATGATAAGGTGTATATTTACACCATTAACCCCCAACAAGACAAATACGAGTTACTAAGTGAGTATAATGATAAACTTCGTGATGACCTTGGCATTGGTGATGATATATTTTTGATAAAACAACCAGAAGAACTTGTTCCAGTGAATGAACTCGATTCGTCAGAGCATAAGATAATCGTCTTTGATGATATTCCGCTAAACAATGAGGAGATGAACAAGATTAGATCATATTTTTCACTATCACGTAATAAAAGATGTAATTCTGTTTATCTTGCCCAAGGTTTTTATAATGTTGATAGGTTTATTAGGCGAAATACGGGTTGTTTCATATTATTTCCCGGACTAGATAATGTGGATGTGAGAAATATTGCAAACGAACAATGTGGTGATGTTACAAAAGATAAATTTATCGAATTATATCATCGAGCAACTAAAGATCGATATAGTTTCTTTTTATTTGACAAGCTAGCGCGTGATCCAACCAAGATGTTTCGTTGTTGCCTTGAGACGTTTCTATGATATAATTTTGTAAAGCGTATAAAAATAATGGACAAACATCAACAGAAAATCGAATTACTAAAGAAGTTTCTTGAAACTCGTGCGGCTTTTAAGAAAAAGGTGGAAGAAGCTCGACGTGGACAAGTTCAAGCAGAAGAAGAAAGAACCAAATTTTTCAAACCTGTTACTGAGGCAATGCTTGGCAAGCAGCCAGAAATACAAACATCATCTCCAGAAGAACTAGCAAAAATGAAAGAAAAAGGTTTGTTAGGTTTACTAGGAGAAAGATCGAAAGAAGAAAATAAAAAAATTGCAGAAGAACTTGTAAGAGACATTGTTGATCCTATTGCACGACAGGTTGAATTTGATAGATTAATAAACAACCCTCTTGCACTTCAGCAAGCTATAACAACAAAGGCTGTTAATCCCGACGAGTTAAGGAGGTTAATAGAAAAAGTGTCAGAACAAACTGAGGAATTAGCTGAGAAACAAAAAACCTTACAAGAAAGTATGATAAAAATAATGCCTCTTGAGGATACTATCATATTTTATAGAAAGAAAGCTAGGTTTAAAATAGAAGATGTTGAGTATGAAGAGTTTATGGAAAAAAATGATATCACTAATATTAATAGTATTCGAGATTGGCCAAAAGAAAACTATGATAATTTGATAGAAAAATTAGAAAGAATTAAAGAAATTGGTGAAAATGCTGATGATGATATTAAAGATATTAAAGATGAAAGAAATATTCCAACATTACTCAATTATATTAGGAAAGGAATTATTGCTGAGGTTTTTCTTAAAACATCAGAACGATATCGAAATAAACCAGGAGGTTATAAGAAAAGTTGGAATTTTATAAGACTACTCCAACAATATGAAAAAAAGCGAGATAAAAGATTACCAGAAGAAAGAACTGGAGGTGGAGTTAAAGTTTTTACATCAAACGCAGACATAGTCGATCGGTTAATGCTGTTGATATCCTCTAAAGAAGCTGGTAATGAAAGTGTAGAGATTGATAACGAAATTATTGATATACTTGATCATCTAAGATCGAGTGGATTACTAACATCATCCGAGTACGAAATTTTACACCGCGATCTTATCTAAAATATTAGTATAATGCAAACAACATTATTGCTTGATTCGTCACAAATAACAGGAAACAGCGCGAATTTTACAGTAAATTACAACCCACCAATAGAACTAGATCCTGCAAAACAGTATGAGATTGGATTAATTTCTTGTACTTGTTGGAACGCCATGCCAAATATTAAAACTGGGATTAATGATGAAATTTTAATCGTTAATGTTAAACAATCTCCAACATCACAAAAAGAGTTTATTGATATACAATACAAACTACAGATTCCACAAGGAGCTTATAACATTACTGATCTAAACAGAACAATAAAAGAGCTTCTAACAAAAGCTGGTGGGAATGCTGATAATTTCGAATTAGCGGCGAATTATAACACCTTACGAGCTAGGATAACAGTGAAAAGAAATATAAAAGTCATCTTTGAAGAAAGAAGTTTTGGAAAGATGTTAGGTTTTACTAGAGTTTTATACTATACCACCGGTGAAGATAAATCTTTGACATTTGATGGAGAACTACCAGTAGATATCACAGAAGTAAATACAATACTCATCAATTGCTCTATCGCATCTGGATCTTATACGTCAAAAGGCAACCGCGGGCAAACGATCTACAGTTTCTCACCAGAAGTCCCACCAGGTTCTCTCATGCAAATCAATCCGCGACAGATTATCTACTATCCAATAACACCTGAGAATCAAATTACAAGCATTACAATGCAACTCACAGACCAATCTGGACGACAAATAGACGTGAACAACGAGATAGTCACGTATTACTTACACCTACGCACTGCCTAGGCATGTGATTTTGTGTACATAATTTTATAAAATGAGACGAAGAAAAGTTTATCGAAGAAAAATCGTAGGTGGATTTTTTGGAAATATATTTACAACAATTGCAGAGAATATTCCAGGAATCGCGCGTAAAGTAGCGCCCATTGCACTTGACGCCGGTAAAGCTTTCGCTACAGGGGCGGCATCTTCAGCAGGCACTGCAGTAGGGCAAAAGATTGCTGATAAGATTAAAGGACCTTCAACAACACCTACGGTGTCTGAAATAAAACGAGTAATATCAGATATTGCGCCAACAGAAGAAACAAAACGAGCTATGATAGCTACAACAAAAAAATTATTGTCGCCGAGTGGTGAAGAAATAGTACGTAAACTTGTAAAGAAAACAAAACCGATGACCCCTGCTGCCTTTTAATTTTGTGTAACGATTATAAAATAAATGTCAGCTAAAAACTATCTCGATCTTGCAGAAGAAATTGATACTGACGATGCTGTAACAGAATTAGAGTATGTCGAGTATCTCGATGAGAACTCGAACGAACCGAATAAAACCGGAGTTAGAACTTTTAACACAAGAGACGAGGACGTGTTTCTACTACCCCATAAGGCAATGTTAGAAGTGCGTGGTCAAATATTAACTGTGATAGGTGGTGATATTGCAGCTGATGCAGAAATCGCTCTCGTCAATAATGGTTGGAGCTTGTTTAAGAGTGCACGATACCAACTGGCCAATCAAACCGTAGAAGATATTTCGATGCACTTACCCATAGCGAGTACAATACTAAACATCGTTTCGTTTAGCGATGACTATTCCAGATCAATAGCCACAAATATGATGTGGTTCAAAGATACTGGACTAGGGACAACTGTGTCGAGCGAGTTTCGTACTGATGCTGGTAATCCTGCTGCAAATAACAATAATCTCATCGCCAATCCTGCTGCTGCTGATGCCGCTGCGATAGGTAATTCGATCAGGTTAGCCGTTACAAATATAAGACAACAACGATATAACGAGGGATTTGCTAAACGAAAAGCATTTGCCGCAGAATCTCGCCAAATAACGATGATGCTTCCGTTAAGTACAATCTTTGGATTTTGCCGTGATTATAACAAAGTGTTTCGAGGAATAAAACATACGCTTATATTAGATCGAGCTGATCAAAACGATTGTATAATACACGCCGGTGGAGTGGCTGAGGGACAGTTTTCTATTACAAGATTAGCACTGTGGATGCCTCGGGTTGTCCCTTCATTAGCTAAAATGATGGAGCTCGAATCTTTACTAGCCACCTTTACAAAAAAGATACACTTCCAACAGAACAGGATTTATCAAACAGCCATTCCCAATGCGACTGATTACACGTGGCGTGTAACGACCACGCCCAGCGAACAACTACCGCGACACTTGTTCGTCGTATTTCAACGACAAGCACGTCGTAACAATCAGGAAATAAACAACTCCGTATTCGATAACCCAGACGTTAGACGAATATTTGTGAGAGTAAATTCCAAACAGTATCCCGAACGTGCAATCGAATGTAACTTTGCCGAAGACGCCACCAGAAACATCTCTCGGCCGTACATGTATCTTATGGAAGCAATGCAAAAATATCAGAACGCGGACAGTGGATCTCAAATATCAATAGAAGATTTTCGAACGCTCTATCCCATCTTTTATTTTGACGTATCAAAACATTTGGAGCGTGTTGTGGGATCGACTGCAGATATTGAGGTCACGTGGACACTGGGAGCTGTGCCAGGTGAACAGTATAACGTATACGCGCTATTGGTTAGTGATCGATTTCTGACCATCGATTCAATCAAAGGAAGAATGACAGTACAAGTTTAATCTAACAACTTGGATATAACATTATGAAAACCAAATACACAACTCGAGAAATATACCTAACATCTGGTCAAGTTGAAAAATTATCAGCAGCTGTTGCTAAACGCAGCTCTGTTTCTTTGATGATCTCTCCGGAAACTTCAAATAAAATTGCAGTAAAAGTCATGCTAACGCAACAACAAATCAATAAACTCGACAAAGGAAAACCATTTGTGTTGAAATTATCTGTTTCTCAGGTAACTGCAATGTCAAAAGAAGGTGGATTTTTTGGACCAGCGTTATCAGTAATAGCTAGCAAAGTTTTACCAGTACTTGGTACACTTGGACTTGCGGCTGCGTCAGGAGCAGTCTCTGGCGCAACAAAGAAAGCAGTCGAAGGTCGTGGTATCAAACAAATCTATCGTTAATTTTATGTAACAGTATAAAATAAAATGCCAACGAAAAAGTCGCCAAAAAAAACAAAATCATCGAAAAAAAGAAAACAACAAAACGCAAACAAACAAAACAAGGAGGAATTATTCCTTTCGCTCCACTTCTAGCGGGACTAGCGGGAAGTCTGCTGCCAAACTTACTAGGAATCGGACGCGGATTAACTCTACCAGGGACCAGACGTTATTGAGCAATTTTGACATCATTGAAAAATTGAAGGACGTTGTTGGATTTCGAGGAGTATTTTCCAAGGATGAACTCGATGACGTACCAACAGGCGGTTCTTGTGTTGTAAATATTGAAAACTTCAATGATGGCTCTGGCACCCACTGGGTTGCTGTCCACGATAACAATTATTTTGATTCGTTCGGACTTCCTCCAAGCGATCTCATAAAAAAATATATTTTTAAAAAATTTGATAAAATAAATTATTCGTCTAATCAACTACAGCCGATTGGAACATCAGCTTGTGGTTATTATTGTATCATGTTTGTCAGACAAATGCACCAGAGTAAAAACTCTGGGAGTAAAAACTTTTTAAAGTTTATTTTACAATTTGATGAGCTTCCTTCTCATGTGAATGATAATATTGCAATCAATTTTATCTAAACTCCTTGATATAATAATGTCAACATACTGTCTCAAATGCAAAACTAAAACAGAGAACAAGGATGAGATGACGGAAAAAACGAAAAATAATAGAACGATGTTAAAAAGTATTTGTGCAATCTGTGGTAGAAAGAAAAGTATGTTTTTGAAAAAACAAGTAGGATCTAGCGTTGATAGAGTTATCTTGATCGACGATTAATCTTATGAAACAAAATAAAATAAAATGAAATGCAATTGTGATTGTGACAAAGATCTTTGCATAGAACAAGATAAAATCATTACGTACTGTCAACATTGTAACAACAGAGAAATAATAGGGTTAGGTATAGATATACATAAACTAATTGGTAAATTACCAAAACCAAAAGGCGGTTGGACTTTGCCTGGTCATCGTTATACTGGTCCTTACAATCCGCTAGATCAACAACTAGATGAAAACGACAATCCATTGCCAGGACAAGAGCCTTATAATCAAGTGGATGCAATAGCAATGCGTCACGATATCTGTTATCGTGATCATGAAAACTCGAAAGCAGATTGTGATAAAGTAATGTTAGACGAATTACATGATATGGAGCCAACAAATCTACGAGAACGTTTTGATAGAAGATTTGTTCAAGGAATGATAGGAGCAAAATATAAACTTGGACTCGGAAAAGAATTATACGATGATCTTGCAGTCGAACTACACAGACCTAAAAAAAAAAGTTTCCGAGACGTAAAGTTGTTGCAAACGCTGTAGATGATATCTGGGCAATAGATTTGGTAGATGTATCCAATCTGGCTCAGTTTAACGTTGGCGCTGATGGCGCTCCAAAGAAGTATTTGTTTAACGTTATAGATGTTTTCAGCAAATACGCTTTTAGTGTGCCAGTTTCAGATAAAACAGGAACGTCAATCACTGATGCGCTAAAACAGATAATAACGAGTACTGAAAGAAAACCAAACAAAATCTGGACTGATCATGGAGCCGAGTTTTTTAACAAAAAGTTTGAGCAGTTTCTAGAACAAAATAATATTAAAAAATACGTTACAGGAAACGAAGGCAAAAGCGTTGTTGTCGAGAGATTTAATCGCACGCTAAACGAAAAATTACATAAACATATGACAGCTAAAAACACCAACAGGTACATCGATGACCTTTCTCAAATCGTAGGCGAATATAATAACACGAAACATCGAACCATCAAAATGTCACCCAATGACGCTATCAAAAATCCCATATTAGAAAACGAAAACATGTACCGCAGACATAAATTTAAGGTCGGTGATAAAGTTAGAATCTCTTTGACTAAAAAGATATTTGAAAAAGGATTTACTCCAAACTGGAGCGAAGAAGTATTTGTTGTTGATAAAGTACTCTTAACAGTACCTGTAACGTACGCGTTAAAAGATCTGGCAGGTGAACCTATAGTAGGTAGTTTTTACGAACAAGAACTACAAAAAACTGAACAAGATGTTTTCGTTATCGAAAAAGTGATTAGGAAAAAAGGAGATAAAAGTTTAGTCAAATGGCGTGGGTATAGTGATAAATTTAACAGCTGGATTCCAAACCGGTCGATTTTATCGACTGTGAAATAATGCTATTATAAATTTCCTCATACTTTCGTTTGATAGATTTGCATTTTACTGGTTTACATAATGATATTAGATATTGTCTGCGATCGTCAGAGATCGTCATAAGATTAAAAATCTTAACAAAGATGAAATCAAATTTTATATTTTTCTGTCGGTCTGGAATTTTGATGTTTAAAAAAGGTCTGATTAACTGCAAAAATACCTGCTGTTCGGTAACGGTAAAATTAAATTTTATAATTTTTTTAGCAATGTGATACTTGACATTATATTTTCCAGTGGTTGGTCTGCTATAATTATATCTGTTAACGACGGTGACTATTTCATCATCATCAGACTCGTTGTTATATAAAATATCATCTTCGTTATAACCAATGGATTTGTCTATCATATCATTAGAGATTGTGGAGACCTTATCGCTAGCAAGTCGTTTCATCATATCCATATTATAATATACTTTTTATCTAATTTGTTGTTATAAGATGACTGACAAGGTCAAATATCACCAAAAAGTTAATATAATAAACTACCACGAACTGACTGAAGCGGTAAGAAAATGCTTGTCAGGTTATAGTTCATATTCCGTTGACGTTATTGTAATGCAAGGTGATTCTCATAAAATATTACTAACAGAAGCAGAAAAAAATAAAATTAATGAAAGTGCAGTAGTGACGCTAAAATTTGATTGCGATGATATTATAGCATTTGCTCATCATTGTTTGACTAAAACCGAATTACAAAATATTATTAATCATCATATCTAAAAATAATACTAGCATCATATTTGTTTGAAAAAGCTGATTTTGTTGCTCCATCAGCTACAAATTTTACTGCTCTGGGATTTATATTATAATATTTCGCCGCAGCTGTAATTGATTTGAATTTGATCTCCTCATCCGTTTCAAGGTTTAACGAAATAACAGGTTTTATTGGGCATCTAAAATTAATACCACCACCTCGTCCTTTTCTCACATTTTCCTGTTGGGTCACTAGCTCCAGATTTTCCAATCGATTGTCTGTTTTTACATTATTGATATGATTAATAACCAGACCATTGGGTATAGATCCGTTGAACACCTCGTAAACAAACCTATGACCAGTATAACAAACTCGATCTGTCGATGTTCCTCTAACAGTTACTATAAGATATCCCATATTGTTCATAGAACTAAGAACTTTTTTAGTTTTTCTGTTTCTTATAATACCACGATCGTTAGCCTCGTATAAATCAAAGACCGGATGCGGCTGAAACTCATCTTGTAAGGATAAATTTTCAATATTATCATCAGTGACTTTACCGTTATAATGATATACTCGTTTCCCCTCTGGAATGTCATTGCAAAATAACGTGTAAATAAAATCTTTTCTAAACATCGTAATTCTTTCAGTATTATCTCCCTTTACACTAATCGTATAACCCGCTGGCGTTGCTTTACCAACAGATATTCCAGTAATGATATTAATAACCGAACCAAGTGCATTTCCAGCGTACAGATTGTACTTCGGATAAACATGATATACCTCTTGCTCACGTGCGCTTGTCAGATTTACTGTCATTATATTATAGGTGATATTTTTTATCTCTAATTGTTTTTCTAGCGCATGCGCAGTGTGCGGTAAATTATCAATTAGATATTAGACTATAGTATAATAATGTTGAAATTGCGTGATATAGCCAAGAGAAGTCTTATTGGAGAACCTGTTAAAATAGCGACTGCTTTTACAGGTTTTGACAATAGTTATCAGTTTGATAATCAAAACGTTTTAGTAAATTTTTCTGAAACAAATCTCTTTCATCTGCTACAGACGACTGTAAAACGTGAGCTTGAAAAACACAAGGGTCTAAGATTGTTAGTGCAATATCACGTTATATTTTCAAAACTACTTGTGACGGAAGAATCTACTAACAAGGAAATTGCAGACCCTTACATCAACGCAAAATCTAGACGTGTTTTACTTGGTAGTGATCTGTTATCACTATCTAATGAAATACACCAAGAAATTTGGAAAAAAATAGAAGAATTTACCGAATTAGGTTCGGGTTGGAAGTTTGAAATGATCAAGGAAATTTTGTTTCACACGATGAAATATGACGCATTACGCGGTAGTTCGTATATCGACCTGCCACCAAAAATAAAAAATAAACAGTGCTGTATAAACATAAAAAACGTCGATAGCAAATGTTTCCAATGGGCTGTTCTTTCCGCGCTATTTCCAGCAGAAAAAAATGCTGATCGTGTTGAGAAGTATATCAGTCACGTGTCAAGATTAAATTGTGCTGGTATTGACTTTCCAGTGGCAGAAAATCAAATACCAAAGTTTGAAAAGCAAAATAATGTTTCGATTAACGTTTTCGGATTAGATGAAAAAGAAAATGTCTATCCGAGGTATATTTCAGAAAAGGCTTCACAATCGACTATCAATTTACTGTTTTATAAAAATCATTACATTTGGATCAAAAACTTTAACAGACTAGTTGGAAGACAGTATAATAAAAATAACAACAAAAAGTTCTTTTGTTATCGCTGCTTGCATGGTTGTACTAACAATGAAACATTACAAAAGCATTTGCAGTACTGTAGTGACGTACAAAGAATAACAATGCCATCTAAAAAAGATAGCGTGTTACAGTTTGTCCATCATAATCATAAACTAAAAATTCCTTTCGTCATATACGTCGATTTCGAATGCTTACTTCAACCTGTACTTGGCGTAGAAAATGATCCTAACCAATCGAGTACAAGAAAAATTCAAAATCATGTTCCATGTGGAGTAGCGTACAAGGTAGTTTGTTGCGCTGATTCGAGATTATCTAAACCAATCCAACTCTATCGTGGTAAAAATCCAGCTGTCTGGCTTCTCAAGCAGTTGATTAACGAAGTTGATAATATTACTTATCGTTTGAAAAAAGTAACTCCAATGTTAAAATTAACACCTCAACAAGAATCTGATCACGAGCAAGCGAAAATTTGTTATATTTGTGAAAAAGCTTTTGACCCTGACAACAAAAAAGTACGTGACCATTGCCATTTGACCGGACAGTATCGTGGAGCGGCTCATGACCAGTGTAATTTAAAATTTCACGCTCCAGATTTTATTCCAGTTATTCTTCACAATTTTCGAGGATATGATAGCCATATTATAGTAGAAGCTTTTGGTGATCCTGAGATAAAAGCTCATCTAAAACTCGATAGCGTCATCAAATGCATCCCAAATAATTTTGAAAAGTACATGTCTGTTACGCTAGGTAAATTGCGTTTTATTGACAGCCTGCAGTTTATGGCAGCCTCGTTAGATGAGTTAGTGAAAGGTTGTAGTAAATTTGATAACCTAAGAGACTGTTTTGGAGATAAATTTAATCTATTAGCTAAAAAAGGAGTTTTTCCATACGAATATCTCGACGATTGGAGTAAATTTGATGAAACATCTTTACCTAGCAAAGACAAATTTTACTCGCAACTTAAAAAAGAAAATATAACTGATGACGAGTACAAGTATGCACAAGATATTTGGAAAGAGTTTGATTGTGAGACTTTTGGTGATTATCACGATTTGTATTTGAAAACTGACGTGTTATTATTAGCAGATGTTTTTGAAAGTTTTCGAGAAGTGAGTTATAATAATTACGGACTAGATCCTTGTTGGTATTATTCTGCCCCCGGACTGTCATGGGATGCTCTGTTAAAGTTTAGTAAGGTAAGGTTGGAATTACTGACTGATGTTGATATGTTCAATTTTATTGAAAAAGGTATCCGAGGCGGTATTAGCGTGATAACGAAGAAATATGCTGAAGCAAACAACAAATATTTGAAAGAGTATAATCCTGACCTTCCTTCGAAGTATATAGTTTATCTAGATTGCAATAACTTGTACGGGTATTCGATGGCAGAACCAATGCCTCTTGGTGGCTTTCATTGGATCACGGCTGATCAATTTCTATCAGAGACAGAAAAAAAGATACCCGACGATGTTTCGTATTTCGTTGAAGTTGATCTCGATTATCCAACTTCGCTACACAAATTGCATAACGATTACCCTTTCTGTGCGGAATCGATGGTCATAGAATATAGTTTGTTATCAGAAGAACAACAAGCGTCAGCATTACCAAGACAACATTCTATGGTAAAGAAACTAGTACCAAATTTGCTTCATAAACGTAATTATGTTTTGCATTACAAAGCTTTAAAACAAGCAGTCGATGCTGGTCTCGTGTTGAGAAAAGTTCATCGCGTACTAAAATTTAATCAGTCACCGTGGATGAGAGGTTATATTAACTCGAACACTACAAGAAGAGCTGCGGCAAAAACTGATTTTGAGAAAAACTTTTTCAAACTGATGAACAATTCTGTTTTTGGTAAGACGATGGAGAATATTAGGAAACGCGTAAATATCGAACTAGTCAATGATGTCAATCGCAGAAACAAACTTGTGTCAGACGATGATTTTGTGAGCATGAAAATATTTAATGAGAATCTTGTTGCGATACAAAGAAGAAAAACAAATCTAAAACTAAACAAGCCGATCTACGTTGGAGCTTCAGTGTTAGATTTATCAAAGTGGCTGATGTACGATTTTCATTATAATTTTGTTAAAAATCAATGGCCGGCTAGTAGATTATTATTTACTGATACTGATTCGCTCGTATATGAAATCGAATGTGAGGACATCTATCAGGATATGCATGATAATAGATATCTGTTTGATCTTTCTGATTACCCACGTGACAGTAAATTTCATGACGACACAAATAAAAAGGTTATTGGTAAGTTCAAAGATGAAATGAACTCGAGCGCTATCAAATACTTTATCGGATTACGTAGTAAAATGTATGCCGTATTGTTAGACAATAATAAAATAACAAAAAAAGCAAAAGGTCTGCCTCGTGACTTTGTTAAAAAGTTTATAAAATTTGATGACTACAAGTATGCGCTTGATGGCGGCGTTAGTTTTATAAGAGCTATGTCAATTCGGACAAATCATCATAAGCTCGAAACAGATGTCCTTATCAAACGCGGTTTGAGCAATTTTGATGATAAACGTTATTGCGAAAATGGGGTAGATACATTTGCACTTGGGTATTGTCATGATGATAGAGATATACTTGACATTATCTTTGCAAACTAAAATTTTATCTAAACTTTAAAATAATGTTTGAAAATTTGACAGTAACAAATAGCTACAGTAGCAAAATCAAATATCTAATGATGGACGGCAGACCATTGACAGTTGAAATTAATAATGAAACATCAGGCATATGCTTTAGTGGTACCCGTGACAAGTTAAAACTTTCGCTCATCAGATCTGATGACAGCGAGTATTTTAATTATCTCGAACAATTGTATCAAAAGTTGCTAGCGGAATTTAACAACTTTCACTGTCCGATTAGTCAGCAAAAATACACCAAACTTACAATTGATCTTGATCGGTCAAAGGTGTATTTTATCGACAAAAAATACCCTCTTAACAAATCACAAATAAAAGATTTGTTTGAGTCCCGTCGTTATGTCAGCGGTAAAGTAAAGTTTAGCCTCTATCACCATGATAATGAAATATTTTTGATATCTACAGTTGAGACATTAACAGTTGGTAATGAGGTATAATACCTCTTACCTTACTGGAATTCTAATGCGTAATTTAGTCCACAATCGCCACGCTCTGCTAAATCGTAATGATTTGGAAAATTGAGTCTGACATATCATTTTGCTTATTCTGGAAGATCACGTAATTAAATTTTACCTGTTACCTAGGTATTTTGCAACAGGTGTTCTATTGTATTTGTTTGGAGGTCTAGAGGGGGTTGTTGAGCTCGGATTCTTAGCGCAATTATTGATTGCAATAGGTTTTCTATTACGTTACCTAGGTATTTTGTATTTGTTTAGCTCGGATTCTTAACGCAATTATTGATTGCAATAGGTTTTCTATTACGTTACCTAGGTATTTTGTATTTGTTTGGAGGTCTGGAGGGGGTTGTTGAGCTCGGATTCTTACTTTCTCCTACTACTAGGGTCTAGATGGACTGTAATCGTATTGATATTTCATTGAGATTTGGCCTTACTAAATTCTAAGTACTTAGGTAACGCAGATATTTGGTAAAAGATTTCTGTCTGAAGAACGAAGTTGAAGAAGATATATTGTAGGCTGATCACGTTTACGACAGTGCTGACAAATGTATCAGATATGTTTTAAGGTAAACTAGTGTGTGTTTAAGGTAAACTAGTGTATGGTGGCAAGGAATGATTGTGAATATGAAAGGATACACTGAAAAATGCACAACATAATATGTAATAAAATTACGAAAATGCAATGAAAGGTGTCAAGCACGACATCAGAAAAAAAATTGAGAAAAGGTGAATAATTAATGGGTTGGGACTAGTCTTTAGCTTACTCTGTTTTACTTTTATGTTTGTCAGTTTGTATAACGTCAGCAGAACATGCTTATTTGTGTCTACGGTTATTTTTGTTTTGATTTATGGAGTCCATTCAAAGATGCTGTGAAATCAGTATAGCTCATAAACTTGACTGCTGCAAATTCCGTTGTGAAACTAATTTGCTGGGTCTCAACCGTTTGAGCAGCAAATATTTCTTCTCTTTTCTAATATTCTTTACGAATGTTTTCGACAATGGCGAGCATCCTTTGCTCTAATATTATAAATGTTTTTCAGTTTCGACCAATAGCCGTTAAGATGTTTCAAATTGGATTATCAATCTGTAAGTATAGGAGGAAAAATCACTTCCATATTCGAACAACAGCACCGAAAATTTAATTTTTCTGTTGCGTCAGCATTTTTATACGACCTAGTAATGTTGCAATGTTTTGTTTGTTAGCATTCCAAAAATGAAGTGTAAAACTTCTCTCTTAATACATTTGAAGGTTGCATACACCTTGCTCAATTAATTCATTCATTAATGAGATTGTTATATTAAACTGCATACGTGTCGACTTTTACTGTGAAGGAATATCTGTTATGTAGCTACATTTGACATTACTGTGACAATATTCGATAAATTCCACTGAATAATTCCGTAAAGGTCTGATTTAAAAGTGCGAATCCACTTATCGTCTGAACCATAAAGTAGTGAAAGAGGCTGGAGATAACCCATAGTGCAAATTGTTTTGTTTTTATCCTGTGGGGCCTGAGTTTAGAGATAAAAATGGAATTCAATCCTACTAACCAAATCCATATTCCATTCATACCTTAAGAAGGAAAGAAGTTTGAGAGGTTTGGGCGCACGAAAGAAGAAACGAAACAGAAGGTATGAGGAAAGAATGGAATGGAGGATAGGACTATAATTATATCTTCCATAATACGAAATAATATGCTTCAGACTTTCTTATTGAATTTAATTACGAAATATTCTACCTTATTCGTTTACGACGTGTATTTGATTTTGTGCGTGCGCTGGCTGTGAAATGCTTCTTTTAATGCTGGATAAACATTCTCCGTTGGTTGCCATGATGGCTTGGATCCATCGAACCATTTAACCAAGTAATATTTTTTTTTCTTTCCAGAAA
This sequence comes from Potamilus streckersoni, assembly GCA_016746295.1. Lineage (NCBI taxonomy): Eukaryota > Metazoa > Mollusca > Bivalvia > Unionida > Unionidae > Potamilus > Potamilus streckersoni. Next base: position 1,762,115 of record JAEAOA010001942.1, read on the forward strand.
TCCAACTAGATATTAAAAGTTTGTCAACTGATTACCATTCTGTATTATTGTCAGTCGGTGCGGGACCATTGTTCGTTAGTACATTTGGTTTCTGAGTCGTTTGAGTGACGGTGTCGGCTACGTCTGGTGTAGGGGGTCGATGATCCCTAGGATCTTTATAACGCTTAAGTCTGTTGGCATGTACAAGTGATTTCATCTTCCTATTGTCAGAACAACGGCGTAATCTGTAGATGTTATTTGGACCTAATTCAGTGATGTAATACGAACCTTTCCATCGGGGGTAAAGTTTGTTTGATAACCCTATGGGTATGTGTGCGATTTGTAGGTATACATAATATATGCTAAAACTAATCTAGGCTAATATTAGTCCTGTGAGACGATTATAAAAAGCTTTATATCAGCATGTAGTTCTTTGTTCTTTGGGTACTTTTTATTGTTTTTTTATGATGTATAACATCAGCAGAACATATTTATTGGTGACTACGGATATTATTTTGCTTCAGCGAAGTGTGGTGAAAAGATCTCTCATTATTATGGATAGTATTAGTTATCCGATATTGAGTTTATCTTCCTATTGCATGCATAATATCATTAAATACCAGCGAGATTGAGGTAAAAAGGTCTGCTTATAGAACCTTGGAAAAATTTGGTATTAATCAAGAGTAATAAAAGTGAAAACTTTAGTGCTGTGTTAGTCCTACTCGAAAAACCATAACGTCTGTTCACTTGCAATCAAACCTTGACCTATGTGTGTATGAAATAAAAATTACATTAATCTATCCTAGGAGAAATAAGTGAAAGCATTTAAATCGTAAAACTGATTCGACGTGGTCTAGTGCATCATTAAAATCTTAAAACTGAGCTTGTATTAGTGACGTTACCTAGGACGTACGTAAAGAAATATATCGCCGTTATCGTTTCAAAAAACTTTACACAGAAGTTGATCGTATGCAGGGCAATAGCTGCTCAAAAATTCAATATGCAGGGCAATAGCTGCTTCAAAAATTCAATATGCAGGGCAATGGCTGCTACACAAATTCAATTTGCAGGGCAATAGCTGCTTCACAAATTCAATATGCAGGGCAGTAGCTGCTACAAAACTACCATAAAGTATACAGTCATATGAGTTCATATGAAACACGTGAGAGAAAATCTCAGTAACATTATCGAACACCAATGAGCTGACAAACATCATCTGCATCAATATGTTTGAAACGGCTAGGCGGAAATTACAGTTCTCTTTAAGATAGGTAATTACGGTAAGACTTGGTTCTATTTACTAGTCGTAAACGTATATAATGTGGGTTCAAAATTCAGAACATGCAGGTTTGATGTTTGATAAAAATGCATAGTGTATGGAATGGAACTTAAAATCAGTAGGTTCATTCACACTCTCTGTAGTAGAAATCTTAGCAACTCTGACGTATGTTACAGAAGTAGGCAAAACAAGGTTATCTACTCAATGAAAAATTAAATATAGCATAATTCAGATTAGTGTTTTTAATCGTTTGAAATTCACGCACTAACTCTCAATTTGTATTCAAAAATTCAAAATGAGATATAGCAAAAACATACCGTTGTGATAATTACCACAATCCAGAAATATTCTTCGTATGAACTAATAGTAAACAATACACTTATTGTGGGTGATACTGAAAGAGTTCACAATGTTAAAGGTAAGGTCACTTTCACCGGAACTGTCAATGCTGCTGTCGTTGATCTAAGGATAGCGAAGATGTCACTGTTGGACCCATGAAAATCTGTGTATGGCACGGATAGAGGTAATTCACCTTGGGTTGTAGATTGGTCAAACCCGGGGCTGGACTATGTACTGTATGCATTTGGTAGTCGTCTGCTTCAGATACTGGCATGGGTTGTCAGTCGTAGTCTGCGTAGGATCAAAGGAACCATAATCGAATGGAGTGTGAGTCAATGAAACTGGACCGGGCGTTGATAATGGCGTAGACAAGGTTACTGTTCTAGGCGAGGCGACGGCATAGATGAGTGGCATGAAGTCTACTGGTTGCAAAGGTTTTGGTGCGAGTCTCTCTCGTAGATCATATTTGTGGGATGTGACACCTGTATTCTTTTAATTCGTCCGTCATTTTGCTGGTTATTCTCCACTAATTGTTATGTAAGAAATGTTCGTTACGTAATTGTTATTTCTTAACATAACCTTCTTCTCGTGTCTTGCTATGAGAAGGAATCTTTGGCTCTGGATCGGAGAGGAAGAGAGAGAAAAGAGTGGTCATTTTAAGAATAAGGTGTCACTTAATAATGGTACATCTTTGGGGAAGCTCCGGCAGCAAGAGGTAGCGGAGATCGCTGTAAATACAGATAGACAAGCTTCTCTGAATGGGACTTAACGACTGAATTTTTCAGATAGGCTTGGCCTTTGTATATTCCGAAATGACGTGGAATAACTACGTTTCCTAATCAGAATGCCTATTCTGAGTTCATTATTGTAAGGAGGCTATCGCATTTATTCAATAACGTGTCGTATCTACGTGTCCAAATCAGAACGTCTATGGGCTTCTAGGGTATGTTGGTTATTACGTCATCCAAGCCATTAAATTGCACCAAGTTGTTCAATTTTTAACCAATATCAATTTGTAAGTGGCAACATAGTCCTAGATACTTTTTAATTTCTCTACCCAAATTTGATATCTTAATAGTAATAATAATAAAGATTTTATTTCATGAGGTGAACTCAATTACTTAAAAAGAAAACTAATATATATATATATATATATATATATATATATATATATATATATATATATATATATATATATATATATTACTTAGGTATAAATATACATTACTTTTCCCATGGGTTTTGTTTTGCAATTATAACAGATAATGGACTCTCATTATCATTTTCATTATCACTTTCTACAATTTCACAATGTTCCCTTAATTGACTTATTCGATAATTTATCATCTTTTACTTTTCGTATTCATGAGATAATTCTAACTTGGTTTTGTTAATAGCGTTTGAGAGAGGTACAAACAAATTTGTCTGATTATCAGTGACTGTTGCTAGTGACTTTAACATTCCAATTTGCATTTCCTTTAAAAATTTGTAATCTGATGAAAGCGTAAATCTGTTTTGATTTTTCAGTTATTGTAATGAGCTAAAATCATATAGAATCTTTTCAGTATTAAGAACAACATTGATACTGTTATATTGTAGTTTTTTAATAGCAGAAACAATAATATTTATATCTTCAGTATTCATTATATATATATATATATATATATATATATATATATATATATATATATATATATAATACAAAAATTAGCAAAATATGTAGCGCGAACTGACACTCGATCTACCGTTCCAAGTTGACCAAATTAACCTAATGAGGTTCTTGCACAGTTGTATCCCCACAGAGACCCCTAAATAACCGAAACCGAAACTTTAGAGGCTCAGACGATTCTGTTTGCGCACGTGTAGGTCTTAGCGACCAATTATATGTCTTGCAATAGTCCCTAAATATCCGAAACCGAAACTTCAGAAACTCAAAGGCTCTTGGTCTTTGTGACCGAACTAAATTAGGTTTTGGTTTTAGAATTATGTCTTTAGGAACGATGCATTGTGTGGGTACAATGTAGTAGGTCAGAAGGTCGCGTTTTCGTATCAGTTCCCGCTACATATTTTGGACGGCACAAACACATAACGTATAATGATGATGATGATGATGATATAAACAAATGCCATCTTCACATTTATATACTCACCCCCAATATCAAATCAGAGGGTGATCGACGAAAAGTCAATCCACCACGAATTGACGTAGTGGATAGGTATGCGTACATGAAAATGGGGGGCTCCGCCCCAATAAATTATATTTTTTGGCATAATATCTCCTTTCTCAGAGACTATTTTTTTTTTTTGCCTTTCATAGGATTTAAACGCCAATAGCAATTACCACAGCCATTTCATGTTACCAATAGAGCTATGGACACACTTATATGTTTGAGGAAAATTTGTTAATATATACTTACCAAGACCAAAAGTAACAACAATCAGTTTCTGGTATTTTATTTTTACTGTTTCCAGAAAATATATATAATTCTGCATAACACAAAATAATACTGAATATCAGCGCATAAAGCCGTTTAATTTAGTCAAGAAAAAATAGCTTTACACATGCAATTAGCTATGCATTTTTGCTGTCACTTATCTAAGTCCATGTAGTATATGATTCCAAACAGACAGACACATACGTTATTGCCTGCTTCCTCTGTTAAATCACTCTGTTTATAGAATCGGTTATATGTATATATTTCGCGTATTTTGTATTTATTGTTATTAAATATGCTATATTCTAAACTTGCTGTCTGTGAAGGACTACGATAAAATCGATATAACGGATCTAATTACAACAGCCAGCCTACCAAGAAATTGGCAAGGTGCCTTGTAAATCAATAATTTACGTGCTTTGCTTAGCTAGCCAATGATCATTGACTATGAACTCTGTGAATCCTGCACGCAGATGTTATGTAAAAACAAAACATGCAGTACGCGGATTTTACATAAACAATGGATAAAGTAGTATTGTATCAGTAGAGAATGAGTTGCCGAATTATCATTGAAAAGACAACTGGTAGATTTGTAAAACGTTACTATGCTATCAATCATATGTGTATAAAGTGATTCTCCACCAAAGAATTATGATATGTCTGATTATAAATGTGCGGATAAAGACTTTTGTTAAGTTTGCTCGTTTTTGTTGGTTGAAAACCCCAGGGGTGTTAACGGGAATTAGCATTAGATTTTGAATTTGTTTGTCAAATACTGACTTCTCCGTTTTTTTTTTTTAAATCATAATTCCATAGCAAAATGATCATAAAATCTACACAATAGTAGCAAAATAACCAGTATTTGACAAACAAATTTAAAACTTAATGTTATTTCCCGTTAACAGAGGGGGGGGTCACCTAACAAATACGCGTAAACTCAACAAAAAACAATGATAAAATCGAATAAAATGCCTGACAAATAGCGTAAAAAACAACAAATTTGATAAAAATCGAACAAAATAAAAAATAATTAAATCTGATTAAGTAGAGAATTGTTTCATGATATCGAATGCAGTTTATGTATCTTTGTGGAGAACCATCTTATAATATTTACTGAATGATATGTGCAGATTGCAAACTAAATAATAACAATAACTACAATACTGAAAAGTTTTATCCTTGCCTAGGTCTCGCTTAATTATCTAAGTACCTGAACATGATATTCTGACCAAATTTTAAGAAATAAGTAGATCTAATAATACCATCAGCTGAACGTTTCACTGAGGGGCGCTATTTTAAAATATTTACTAGCGGAATAAATTGACTTGAACATAATTTCTTCTCCAGATTCTTTATTCACGGACTTAATAGCTTTTGCAAATCGTTGTCAAGTTTATTGTTGTTGATGTGGTCCACCACATACTCGTCTTTGATCGGTCCCAAGAAACATTCGACGATAAATCTATGTGATAAATAATTTTTTATATCCTTTTGTACTAAACCTAAGATAACCAGCATTGTTAACAAGATCTACTGTTTTTTCAATCTGCAATTCCTAATGATACCATTACGATTCGCTTCATAATTGGCTATGATTGGATGAGGCACCAACTCATTTTGCTTTATTTATATGCTTCATACTATTTGTTTAAATCATTGTTTTGAAAATCTAGCTAGATAATCTTCTTCGTGCTTTATAATAGATTCAGAGTTATATTTTTATTGTAATATCTTTTTAACTCACTGTATCTTTTGCCACCACACTGTGCACAAAGGTGAGTCTTTCCTCGCACACCAACACCATACCGTATACACGGTGTAGGTCCTAAACTTCTGTGTCTAACGCTTTGCTTGTAATAACTACAGAAGTCGTTTACACATTTTTTGTTACACGGAGACGTGTGACAAATCTTAAGCCAGCGGCAATTGTGATTTGGTTGAATCATATATAAATGATTAATACTTCAATTTAGAAACATATTTGCTTAATTATAATATGCAGAAATTATCCACAATTGAACCTGCCGCATATAGATTTGATCCTGACAGGCTACACAAATTTAGTTTCTCGATGAAAGATCTAGCTTTAATAAATGCGGATATAACTAAACGCATTAGTGAAGCCAAGAAGGAGTTCCGCCACGATGGTGCAGTTCATGTGTGGTCCACATACAGGATTGGAAATGATATCTATCTTATGAATGACAAACGAGCAAGAGAAATCGTTGACTACCTTGATGTTCAGAAATATATTATTTTAGTTAAATTTATTGTAAATACAGAGGATGATATCTGGATCATCCGAGACAAACGCGAATCAGTCCAGAAATCAGAGAATAATATTATCCTTGGTAAAAATTCCAAACCAGGAATACTCACTGGAATAGACAAGCCGTATTATGAGCGATCTTATCCAGTAACTGCTGTTGTGTACGCGCTCTATCCGTTAAATGATAAACCTGTCGTAAAGGATCTATAGAAAATGAAAATGTCGAGAATAAACTGTAGCAGAGCGAATTGTAGAACACTTCACAAACGCAATTCAGGGAAACGGTTTAATAGATTTAAGGCGTAAAAAATAAATATGTGGGCTGAAAAAGTTAAAGACACTGGAGCGTCTATTAACGACGTTGCTGAGCTAGAAAATTTATTAAGATTTCCAATAACAGTGAAGAGGTTGACAGGAGAGATTTTGCACAAAACAAAATATAAATCTAGAGGAGCTCCTATAAATATTATTGATCATAACGCGCATGCATAGACTGATGCTGTAACTGTATTTCCACGAGAAAGAACGGTTAAATTTTACCACGATGCCATCAGTGATATTAGTAAATATAATCCTGTTTCAGTGTGGTGATTTCAGAGTTCTGAATATGATTATTATAATCAGTTTGTACGGTCTAACGGTGATATATATGAAATTCGAAGGAGTAAAGGAGGAGTGCAGGAGAAATTTAGAGAGACAGATGAGTAGAACCAAGGACAGGGCGAAATTCTCACACTGATTCAGATGATGAAATAGGCACAAAAGGGTCGAGCGATTGGGAACTCGCATGTTTAAGATTTATTATTAATTAAATTGTTTTTATTTAATTCATCCCTTTGTACTTTGTATTTAACTATTTAATTTCACCCTTTAGTACTTTTGTATTTAACTGTCGGCATTGCTGACTGAGGGCTCAGAACCATATTCACCTACTTAACTTCTGAACCATAATCGAGCCTGGGTGGGTGCCATACCTAAATAAATATTGGAAACACCCCACCCCATTTTCATATAACAAAACCATACACGTGTATAAAAATAATTTATTAAACCCCATAACACTCTAGGGTATAACTTAAACCCTATCGTAACACTGGGCGCTCGGTCCGTGATTTGAATTAGACTTAAAAGTATTATTTATTAGGAAGTAGTAGGGGAAGTTGTGAGATTTTCTATCCTGTTATTTTAATTTTATGATTTTGAAATTGTGTATGTTATATTTTGATATTTGCATGTGTGGTATATTACATTTACTTGCAGTAATTGTGAGGCAAATATCGAGCGAAATATCTTACCCGACCGAAGTTAGTCCTTCTCAACAGGTGAGTATTTGTTTAGTGAGTCGACACAAGGTATTAGTATAATGATAAAATGACTACGGAAAGGCAGATGGTGAAAGAGTATCGCGCCATGGGCAAGGACGATATAGGTTACGAGGGAGATCGCCTGGCAACATTCATTGAGGAGAGAATCAAAGAATGGAAGGACGAAAAAGCAGCTGAGAGAGAGAGAGAGAGAGAGAGAGAGAGAGAGAGAGAGAGAGAGAGAGAGAGAGAGAGAGAGAGAGAGAGAGAGAGAGAGAGAGAGAGAGAGAGAGAGAGTCAGTCGCAGACGGAGTTGGCCAGGATAGCAGCGGACAGAGAGGTCCAGAAAGAGTTGGAATTGGCCAGGCTAGCCCACGCTCTCGAAATGGAAAAGTTAAGGGTAGAAGCGAGATCAGCCGATAGGGACGACTCCAGTACGAATTCTGGAGTGAACGTGCGACCAATTATCGAGCAACGAATGGTACAGATAAGTATGCTGCGTTTCAACGACAAGGACGAGTCCATTGACGACTTCCTTGTGTAATTTGAGAAACTCGCATGCGTTCATAAAATTCCCGAGCAACATTGGGCGATTAATGTCTCAGCCTTTTTGCAGGGTGCCGCTCGCGAAGTTTACCATAACTTATCCGCAGACAAGGCCGACGACTATAACGCACTGAAGAAGGCCATTCATTGCCATTATCGGTTAACCGCCGAAACGTACCGTAAACTTTTTCGGGAGTCGACGAAGAAGGTAACGGAAACTCACTCAATTCCACACTCGTGTTCGAGTATTATTTGAGAAGTGGATGAAGATGGCGAAAATCGAACGATCGTACGACGGGTTACGCGAGGGCAAACTCAAGGAGCATGTCCTGAGTACTTACCTTCGCGAGTTGACAGTCTTCCTAGCGGAAAGAGAGCATAGGACTCTCGAAGAGATCGCTAGTATGGCGGATAGATACAAGCAGGCGCACTCGAAGAGTGGGAGTTCCTGAGGTACTGACCGACCCCCGACCCACTGAGTCGCGTCGGGTGGTTGAGGGAGAACTGACTGTCCGTAACCGTCAGGGCGACAGGAAGGTCGGAAGTGGATCTACAGGTAAGGATGCCACCCATAGACCTGGACAGGCCTCAACTACGGGTCTTGCAGGACGGCGAGGGCCGCCGTTGTGTTACAAATGCAAGTGCCTGGGGCATTTTGCAAGGGACTGTCGCAAGGGCAGGCCGATCCAGGTGAATGCCGCTGCTCGAAAGAAGTGCAAGATGGAGGCCAGCTGTGCCCCAGCGAACCTCGCGTCTGCAACTGTCAACGGAGAAAGTTCCACTCTTGTACGACAGGGGGGTGTCGCGTTCCCGCCCTTGTCGACAAGAAATACGTGAAGGCCGAGGACTACACAGGGGAGGTAATCGAGGTTCAGTACGCGAACAGCGCACGTGACTCGTTACCAGTAGCTGTCATTACCCTTGATTCACCATACCTGAAGGGGGAAATTGAGGCTACGTACGTGGATGGGCTATCATATGACGTCATAATGGGATGTCGTTACGTGTTGCCGCAACCGAGCCCCGAGACCTGTACACCAAAGCCGGTGAGTGCGGTAGAAACCAGGGCCCAGAGTCGTCAGACGAAAACGAAGCCGTTGCAAGTTATGTCAACACCGGTCAGTAACGTACTTCCGGCAGGGTTGAGAAAGCTTCAGCTGGAAGACGCCACTCTAGCGCAGTTGCATAAACACGCTGCAGAGGGAACGGAGAAAGAAACTCCGAATGACGCGGTGAAGTTTGTATACAAGAAGGGAATCTTGTATAGCCACGCCAGGAAGGGGAACGAACTCTTCTTCAAGCAATTGGTCGTGCCCAAGGAGAAGCGAGTTGAAGTGTTGGAACTCGCTCATGAGAGTCTCATGGGAGGACACATGGGAATTGCCAAGACGCGTGACCGTCTTGTGAAAGAATTCTACTGGCCAGGGGTCCAGGCAGACGTTCAGCGATTTTGTCTGTCCTGCGACAAGTGTCAGACAATGGCGCCGAAAACGGATCATCGACCCGTCCTCTTGGGGAGTACACCCATTATCGACGAACCATTTCGACGCGTCGCGATGGTTCTCTTCGGACCGATAAAACCCGAATCGTCGCAAGGAAATCGGTATATTTTAACTGTCGTAGATTACGCTACCCGCTATCCGGAGGCTGTCGCGTTGCGTAATATCGATTAAGAAACGGTTGCAGAGGCGATGCTTGGAATTTGGTCGAGGGTCGGGGTGCCCGACGAGATCTTGACCGACCAAGGAACACAGTTCGTGAGTCACGTGATGGGGGAGGTGAACCGACTGATGTCGATTATGCACCTCACGACTACCCCGTATCACCCTTAATGTAACGGACTGGTCGAGCGGTTTAACGGGACTTTAAAACACACGCTCAAGAAGTTGTGTGAAGGCCGCCTCAAAGACTGGGATCGGTATATTCCGGCCATGCTTTTCGCATACCGGGAAGTACCACAAGCGAGTTTAGGGTTTTCTCTCTTTGAATTCCTGTATGGGAGGACCGTACGTGGTCCCATCGCCGTACTGAGGCAGCTGTGGACGGACGAACATGCTGTTGAAGAGGTACGTACTACCTACCAGTACGTCGCAGACTTGCGAAACAAACTGGAAGAAGTTTGCACGATTGCACGGGAGAACCTCACACGATCGAAGTCGCGTCAGGCGAGGTACTATAACAAGCGCGCTAAACCACGCCAGTATGACGTAGGGGACAAGGTGTTGTTACTGTTGCCCCAAGAACACAATATGCTGAAGTTTCTTTGAGTTGACCGTATTTCGTAACTGAGAAGGTTGGTGGTCAAACCTACCGGATATGGCTACCGAATAAGGAAAAGATGTACCATGCTAATCTCCTGAAGAAGTACAGAGAAAGAGAGACCTCCATCGATTTTGTCGTTGCCATGATCGTCGCCGAGGATGCCGAAGGCGATACGGAAGGTGTTAACACTGTCCCAAGCTGTCCTTTAACTAGGGCTGAGACACCCTCGGACATGAAGTGTGACCCCCTGTTGACTGCGGAGCAGCGTGAAGAGGTAGAGACGTTGCTGGCAGGGTATTCCGATGTGCTTACGGAATTACCCGAGAGAACGTCACTTGTCGAGTTTGGGTTGAAACTTGTGGATGACCGTCCCGTTCAGCGGAAACCCTACCCTTTGCCCCACGCGAAACGACAAGTGGTAAGAGAAGAGATCGAGCAGATGATTGCTCTGGGAGTAATCGAACCCGCCGATTCTCCTTACAGCTCTCCTGTAGTCTTGGTACAGGAAAAGGATGGCACTCATCGCTTCTGCGTCGATTACAGGAAGCTGAACAGGTTACAGAATTTCAAGTTGAAATTCTACCTGACCCTGAACATATCTTCGCTTTTGTCTCAAAAGCGAAGTATTTTTCGAAGTTGGATTTGTCCAAGGGCTATTGGCAAATTCCGGTAAGGGAAGAGGATAGAGCAAAACTCGCCTTTGCTACTCCCGACAGAACCTACCAATGGTTGGTTATGCTGTTCGGAGTCCAAAATGCACCCAGCGTCTTCACTCGAATGATGCGTAAGTTGTTGGAATCCTTGCGTGATAGGGGTGTTCACAACTTCATGAATGATCTCTTGCCAGCTACGGAGACTTGGGCTGAGCATCCCGCTCTACTAGCATACGTTCCGAAACGGCTACGTCAAGAGGAATTGACGGCCCGCCCTTCCAAATGTCACCTTGGGTTTCCGACTTTGGATTATCTGGGACACACCCTGAGAGGGGAAAGTAGAGCAGCTGAGAAACGCTGTACGTCCCACCACGAAGACTGAGGTGAGGTCATTCCTGGGATTGGCCGGGTATTACAGAAGGTATGTGCCAAATTTCAGCGCAATTGCGGAGCCGTTGTCTGACTTGACCAGGAAACGGGCTTCGAGTAACGTTATTTGGATGGATGCGTGCGAGGAAGCTTTCTTGACACTGAAGGATAGGCTGACATCCGACGCTGTTGTCCGCCTACCGGACTTGTCCAAAGACTTCGTCTTGCGCACTGACGCGTGTGACACCGGCTAAGGAGCAGTACTCCTGCAAGAGCACGATGGGACGCTTTTTCACGTCGCGTACGGCAGCCGGAAACTAAGGCCGAGAGGAACTACTCCGTATCGGAGAGGGAATGCCTTGGAATCGTGTTCGGAATATCACGGTTCGAGCGTTACTTATATGGGCGGAAGTTCGTATTGGAGACCGACCACCAACCCCTCACCTACCTCACGCAGGCGAAATTGTCAAATGGACGCTTGATGCGCTGGTCGCTGTTCTTACAGCAGTATCAGATGCAAATCAGATATGTGAAAGGAACGAAAAACGTAGGCGCTGATTTCATGAGCCGAAGCGCTGATATGGCGTAGATTATACAGTAGATAATTGTATGTTGTGCATGTGTTCGTGTCTGTAGTCAGCTTGTGGTTTTATTAGTATTATTTTTCCTTATGCTGTTACGCGTAGTAATGCCCAGTTGCAATCGGTGCAAGTATGATGGAATAAAATTCCGATCTCAAGCGTGGGGGAGTGTCACGGTCTACCTAGGTGGACGGATGTTTATCCAACTGACACTAATCCGGTGTTTGATCTGTGGACAAACGCCGCGAGCAAGAAGCCAAGCCAGACGTAGTCGCCAAAAGGTTCTTTGTGCAGAACAGGGCATCGTAAATTACACCTGGGTGCTAATCCTTTAAAAGGACATCAAAAGAGCCATTTGTAATAAAATGGTAGGCAACTTATATTGACAGTTCCGCTGATTTACAACTTGGGAATGGTTAGTCCACCGCATCCATTCAGAATTAAGCTAGTGAGTGGGCATACCTCAAAGTTTCGAGGATATCAAACTGACTCCATCCCAGAATTATTTAGTAGACCGAGGCAGATTACAAGGTGATTGAACGATTAAAGGCTACTCCGAGATACGCACTCGTAAATTTGGCGTGAATCGCAGGGAAAAGATCGTGAACAAAGGGAGCTTCAAGAAGGTAGATATTCGTTTGATTTTTGACTCTCACATTGCAACGCCGTAACTGTAAGTACTAAAATTATGTTTACGCAATTACTAATAGTATTGTTAGAATGAAGAATTACTTTGTAGAGTTTTATTTGTGTACTTATTTGAGATTTGTATTGGAGTTAGGAATTGATTGATGTAAGCAAGATTATGAACGTATGTATGAATATGTTCAGAGCATAGATAGTTGCATATTTATATATTTGTATGATTTGTGATGCAGAATAGATGTGTTGGTTATTATGTACTGATGTGAATCAATTATCGTTGCCTGTATACGAGTAATTGATATCGTGCTTTATGATGTGTTATTATGTTATGAATTTACATTGTGTTTACCATTCATGAATGTTTTAGTATTTCGGTGGTAATGGATGCGTGACCCATGAAATTAGATAGCCTTATCTGATGATAAGTTATCTGGGTAGTGTGAGTTTGTGTGCCAAGCAAAATAGTACACCCTCCGTGTGTTTTATAGGAAGCTTTCCGGGTGGGATAACTTCAGTTAAAAGGAGAGTCACGAGAGTCTGAGAGAGAAGACTCAAGTAAGACTGTCGGTACAGTCAGGGTCGACGGATTGGAGTCGACGGTTCGACGAGGAAGTAGACGGAAAGGGAAGTAGAGGTGGAGAGGAAATTCGAAGGAGCAAAGGAGGAGTAGAAGTGGAGACGAAATTCGAATGAGCAAAGGAGGAGTAGAATTGGAGAGGAAATTCGACGGAGTAAAGGAGGAGTGCAGGAGAAATTTAGAGAGACAGATGAGTAGAACTAAGGACAGGGCGAAATTCTCACACTGATTCAGATGACGAAATAGGCACAAAAGGGTCGAGCGATTGGGAACTCGCATGTTGAAGATTTATTATTAATTAAATTGTTTTTTTTTAATTCACCACTTTGTACTTTGTATTTACCTGTTTAATTTCACCCTTTAGTACTTTTGTATTTAACTGTCGGCATTGCTGACTGGGGGCTCAGAACCAACAAGCACAAACACAATGGTACAGGATCTTGGTCTTGCTGATTAAGGAGTATATGATGATACGACGTCTCAGCTACACGGATCACCCGACTGACTACGGGTCGTACCGGATCTCCTCAAAGTAAAGGTCAATAATAAGAACATAACGACAACAAAAACACAGGGAACACAAGAACTTTACTAAAATTACGAGACATACAAGCAATAAAACATCCATCTCTTTCTTTCTCTACCTATGTTCTAAAGTCTTCCTTTCTAAGCAAAATCCACATTTTTAAATTATACAAGATAGGACCCATAAGCTTGGGAAAGACGGTACCGGCCTCTGTCACGGAAGCATGCAAACACAAAAGGTCGCACCCCCACATGCCACCGCCACACCTCCAGAACCACAGTGGAACCTTCATAATTAAATAGCAAGTCAGAGAATTTGTCCATTTAGCCAGTCCATAAAAAATACAAGGATATCTGACAAAACATACAGCATACACACAACATACATCGAACAACATTGATTGCTGACAAGGATCACTTCTGTAAATAAAGTTACAATACCAGCCAGGGTCAAAGAGCATTTTGAACACTTGAGTAGGAAAGTTTATAAACCCTAAATCAGAATTATTAAAATCAAAATTTTACTAAACTTGCTACAAAAAATCTTACATGATGGGGGAAACAAATACATACTATCATGCCTAGTTTTCACTGAGGATGAGTCTGCTAACATCTAATTTTAAATAATCACCTATCCATTTTTTTCGCAAATCTTTACTCCTTTTGTAAATGTTTTATTGCCCTTTGGTTTCAAAAGACAATCTTGTATAAACAAGCCTAAAGTAAACAATTTCTGCGGTTATTGATCGATTTCACTTCAGGTTATGCGCACTGTCATATTAAATTCATGACAACAGAATTAAACTATGAAGTTCATCAAAGAGGAACTGTATATAATATAAACCGTATATAATATATGTAGGGTCTCAAATAACTTTCTAGTCCATATACAATTAAAATGCCTTCTTCCTCTGCTTAGAGCTATCATTAGGGTCCAGCTTGCTCTGGGCCTCAACCAGGTTGCGCACGGCTTGCAGTATCATAATAAGTGGTATGATTATCCAAAACGCATTCAGAAAAACGAAATAAAACCAAAAGTGAAGCGGGTGCCACATTTCACCGTTTTTGAAACCTTCTTTTATCTCTGTTAGATAGTACAGAGTGTCGCCGTACAATTGGCATAGAGAGACACTCAGCTGGAGAACGTATCGGTAAGGTGAAGGTCGTCTCGACAAAAACGCCGCCGCTGTTAAAAAGCAAAGAGGTCCGTCGATGAAGGCTGTAATTGATTCCATGCATACTATAAAGGTTTCTGAGCTGAAATATAAATATATAAATTATTAACTAAGGTCTTTGTAACATTCCTGCTTTCCTCATAAACTGATTTACGCCATAGACAACTGAAGCTATCAAAATACGGGGTACAACACCAGAAACAAAAATCGCTCACACTTGAAGTGCATAACTCTATTATAACATTTCACTCAGAAATAATCAAATAATATCCAATGAAAAGTTAATTTACATAACAGGAGCATCGGTCTAATTAACCTTCCAGCACTCCAACCTTACTCAGGATCCAATAGGCATTGCGCTAAGGGCCTACAAAACCATATTACTGAAAAGTGTATACACAATGAGTCAGGGACATGTCAATGTCAATCGTTTTATAAAAGAAGTGCCAGAGGCCTACAAGGACCTTAATCCAGCTCTACCCTCACCCCTCTTCCTGTCCACTCCATCGGTTCATTGAACCTCTCATATCGTTGTCCAATTTACTTCGGGGTGAATGCGGTTTTTGGCATTATGTATATAACCAAGGGATACGGGGAAAAATAATATTAATATTCAAATTAAGTATATTTGTTTAACAATCGTTGGGAAAATAATATTTTGAACATTTTCCCATTAATCTGTTCATTTTCCATATTGAATGTATATCGTAGAGAAGCTCTTGACGGAAAAGACCTAACTTATTCCGCTTACGTAATTGTCGGTTTAGGAAGATGTAGGACTGATACCGATGTTTCAAAAGACTCTAGCAATGAAATAACCAATCGCTTATGTAATCACGATGAATTCGGATTCACTCCGAAGTAAACTAAAAGTGTAAACCGTGGACATTGTGCCAACGTGTATAAGACAGGAAGCAACAAATAAACTATTCACTTAGTTAACATTGGCAAACCTGGCCGTTCCTGCGTGCTCGAAAGATTGAGCTTATGTAGCTTAACACCTGCATCCCATATGTATGTATGTATGTATGTATGTATGTATGTATGTATGTATGTATGTATGTATGTATGTATGTATGTATGTATGTATGTATGTATGTATGTATGTATGTATGTATATGAAAAAGTGTTACGTAAAGAACCTCAAGACACTGTTATGTTAAAAGTTGCCTTAAAATTCCGTTTAAGTAGAAAACTTAACGCACATTATTGAATATGTGTGTGTGTGTGTGTGTGTGTGTGTGTGAGAGAGAGAGAGAGAGAGAGAGAGAGAGAGAGAGAGAGAGAGAGAGAGAGAGAGAGAGAGAGAGAGAGAGAGAGAGAGAGAGAGAGATGGTCTTTACGTGATATATCTACTATCTCCTTTGCCGTACTCTTTCCCTGAAAATTAAAAGAGAAATAAAGGTTTTAATTCAATTGTGTGTCTATTAAGTGATATCTACCGGATACTTGTACACGAGAGTAAAGTACTCAACTATGATCCTGATCAAACATAGGTTAGCGCTATTTTGGGGTATTCAAAATAAGACGTGTAACATTTTTTGTTATAAAAATAACTACGGTAAGCTTTCATTAAAAAAAAACATTAAGAATACATGTAGCGATGCTAATTGCTTATTAAAGGCATACTTCTCTTCTTTGTTATACTTGAAGAAATTATTGTAAAAGTCCTAATTTTAGATCAGTACAAATCAACAAATATATTTGTACATTACATGCTTAAATTTGATCATGAAACAGAATTCAAAAGCGAAGCCAATATCACCAAATGATAATCAAGATGAGGTTGAGATTGCTACCCAGACTCGCGCTCGTCTGAGAGTCACTACAGTAAAAGTCCCAATAAAAATAAAAAAAAAAAAAAAAAAAAAAACAAAAACAAAAACAAAACAAAGTCAATATCACCAAATGATGAACTAGATGAGGTTGAGATTACTAGCCTAACTTGCACTGGTCTGAGAGCCACTATAGAAACAGTCCCTATCAAATTTGATCTCGTATAATAGAAGCAGCGACGGAGGCATGGTCTAAATTAGTGATTTCTAGTTTCTTTTTAAAAATGGCTCTACACCTTGAATTAATGGCAAGGATGTTACAGTTCCAATGATTCAAAATGGTCGACCAGTTTGTGAAAAGAAATTACTGAAAGTTTGTACTTGCCTTGATTACAGGAGTCATGCTTGATAGTGTGTTAGTTTTTAAAAACATTTCTGTCTGGATGCATTTTGTTGGAACTGTTCAAGCGTTTTTTTTTTTTTTGAGTAATAAATTGGTCATAAAGTTTCATGATAATCATATCCGTACCCAACTCAGAACCAATTACGCAAAACTAAAAGTACTTTATGTCATTCTAATTTGTTACAATCAACCAAAGTATTAGAAAATCTGTTGTCTTATTTTGGAAGAAATAAGCACCCAAAACTCTCTGTATGTGTTGTGTCTAGCATCTGTTTCAAAACTTATGTGATTCAGTCATATATTTCAAAGATCTAAATCGGTATCATTAGTATTACCTTGGATTGTTTAGTTGCCAGGGGTAGAGCTGGGGGAGGTGGGAGGTGTGGGAAAGAGCCGATATGCCACCTTGCCTCACCAACCCCTGAAAACAACCGGAACATTTCCAATCATAAGTTTTCCTTACGGTCAAGTCAATGCAGTAGTCACATGATACCAACAAATAGCATCGGTGACATGTGGTCCCTGTCTGATGAGTCTGGCTTTCTCCAGATTGCTATTTTTATATTCTCGGACAAAATATGTTGCGAATTATGTGCCCTTTCCTCCTTTCGTACCAAAAATACCTGACGTTTATTTAATAATTTAGATTTGCTTTTTGTACAATAACACTGGAAAGGGGATGGGTTGTTCATATCACGTGACTACTGGACACCTGATGTTATGGACATGTAGGTTGCGAGATGTCGGTAGTCATGTTAATAGCAATGAAAATGGCGAATACCACGTCGAATTTCATCAATTCTGGTTTCGTCTCGTCTGCCAGCGGATTAAGGAACAACGAATGTTAATTTATGAGAAAATAAACCATCTTCGTATGGTTTTGATACTGGTATGGATCGATAAAAGGTCGTTTAAGTTGGCTAGACCCACCAGTAAGCACAGGGGTTCGTTGCAAAGAATTTTTTAAAACTAACCTGTAACAATATAACACAAGGGAAGACACCGGTCCACACAACTCCGTAGTTGCTTGAAAGTATGGCGCATGACGGCGGGATGCTGAGGTATGGCAAGTGTTCCGAATGAATAGACAATAACTGCAAATGTTAGGGACTCTTTGTAACATTAACTTGCCAGCATCTAAACTAGGGTGGGAAAGATAAAAGGAAACTATGATTAAACTAGATTACGCTCAAAGACTATATTATATCTGGACATGCATTCGGAACGGTCTCAACTATTTATGAAATAGAAAAATATGCCTTATATGTATATCGGCACAGTAATTTATAGAAGTAGAAAGAACATTTTGTTCGCTGGAAATTTAAAAAACCCAAATCTATTCGGACCACCTCAGCTATTTCCATCATTGAACTGACTAGGAATTACTGAGAGGTTACGAATGAAAACAAAACATTTTGATCGTTTATAACTTCCCGTTTAATAGTTGTTTCGTAAATACTTGATGGGTTCTGAATAGTGGGACAATAAGTAAATCTAAGCTTTTTATATACTTTCTGTCAGCCGCTCTCCTGAAATAATAAATTAAATAAAGTTCATAGTAATATAGTCCTTGCAAGATGGTCTCAACACTTTACTATTGCAGTGAAGACGATAGCTAGGCATGTATTGTTCTAATTATTACTAAACAAATTCAGGGTTCGGAAGGACTTTATGCTATGGGTCAAAAGAAAAGGAATTGTAAGTACCATCCGCATACAAATATCAGTGGAAATAAACTTATTAATTTCTAGACGGCGGCCGATAGTTCGAAATAATCTTTGCGGCAAGATTCATTATGAAATATTGCTTCGCCCAAAGGGTCTCTGCTACCAGTAATGTCAGGAACAAAGTGATGATGATCAGAGATGTTCAGTAGGATTAATCTCGATGTTGCCAGAGCTGGAAAAGACGGGACTAGTGGCCAATGGATACTCCAAAAAATTGTCGACAATTTCAGGTCTTGGAGGTCCGAGGAAATGTCTTGCTAACGTTGTGTGCCAGTCGGTTTATGAGGAACGATCCACCCAGCTCATTTATTTGTTGTGTAGGAATCGCGCAAACAGAAATTAAAACACAGATCATCTGGGACCCAGAGTGGCTATGTGGTTTAAAGCGGTCAGAGTTACGGATCACTACCTGGGTTCGAGTCTCGTTTTCGGCCAATGTGGGTATGCGAGAAAGCTTGCCAGTAGCTTCTGGCGAGTCGGTGGTTCTTTCTGGGGTTTTCACGGGTTCTTTCACCACCACTTATACTGGCCGCCATGTATAGTTTATCTTGTGTTGAAAAATGGCGTTAATCTCTACAACAACAAAACCTAAAATGCTTACTTTAAACTGCACCCTTTTCCCGAGATGGATCAAGGATAATCGTGTGTATATATGTGGGGACGGAGCATGGTATTTGCAGGATGGAACTCATGGTGGTGGTCCAAAAGGGTGAAGCCAACATAATCTCCTGCTTTCAAAGCGTTTTGAGGGCGTAATTTTTCTACCATTAGTCTTTTAAAAATACATATTACTCTGGGCAATGTTCCGGCTGGTTTGCACTTTTTTATGGGGAGGAGGGCTACCTTTCTCCCATGGATCCTTCCCTGCATTCACACACACACACACACACACACACACACACACACACACACACACACACACACACATACACACACATACACACTGAATCATTAATGTCAATATATAATAATACATACATACACACACATACGAGTTACTGAATCATTAATGTCAATATCTAATAACACACACACACACACACACACACACACACACACACGAGTTACTGAATCATTAATGCCAATATCTAATAATACATATGAATACTTACACATCTGAGCAAGGTATGAACTTTTCCCGGCCAGACTTGCGTGAAAAAGGCTGAAATATCCTTCTAGTATCAGATGTATAAAGCCACACATTACAAACCAGCACAACTTCAATCGGTCGGTGATAGGAAATTTTCGTCTTGTCGTGTACACCCAGGTGCCCAGTAAAACTACTGCTGCAAGTCCGAAAAAAATGCCAAGTAATTCCACTATACTAGATGAATTAGGGATATAGTTGGGTATATTTAATTCCCGTGGAAAATACGGATGATCTCTAGAAATAACCATGTCTCTCGGTATAAACCGTTTTGTGACCGATTAACACTGTTTATCAGAATTTGTGTCCGGTACACATGCAGTGTTTACCTTGACTTTAGTGAAGATATAACAACCTGCCTCTGTAAAATTTATCCAGGATATATTGTAAGGTTCCAAGCATAACACGTCGAGCGGCAACCACGGGCACTGCTTTTCAAATCGTACGTATTTGATCTAAATATTCCAAAAGAATATATGTTCCTGAAATAAACAGCTAAATAATTAAATCTGAAATAAGATCTTTGAGTTGCCAAATATTATATCAAATGAGAATGAGCAGTAATTGATTATGCTTTTGAACTATTACAGGAATATCGAGAAACCAACATAAAAAAAATAATTAGAAAACTTTTAGCTGAAATTTGTCTTAGTGATCTATTACCGAACAAGAGACTTAACCACAGGATGGAAACTATACAGATCAACATCCTCAAACCATTTACATACTTGCTAGGTGTGTAAAAAATACATGTATCAATGATCTACCCAAAAAGAAATTAGAAGTAAGGACATATTTAGGAAAAGCGCTGGGAAATTTGCCTTACAAGCATATAATTCAAATTTATTCAAAAGACTTCAACCATTTTTTAATAATATTTTTTTTTTAGATATGCAATGATCGTTTTCTTCAGACCAGACAAATGGCGTAACCAAAACGCTAACATTATTCACAAACGAATCAAGCTGCGAGTAACCATTACCAGTAACTATTCCATGATGCAGCTGAAAGATAGCAGCTGCAGTTCCTATTTGTGCATGTGTTTTCTTATACCAATGTTTGGCGCAACAGAATATCAATAACATTCCGATGATAATCAACCTGTAGTTTCTCTTATCTGTACTGAAGTCTTTGCATTGGTATTGGATAGAGCAAAAAGTAAAATGACGTGGTGTGATGTCATGTGATTATGATTTTTAACGTAGCTTTAACAATTTTTCAGCCATATCGCTACGATGTCTGCAGTGTAGCATTTTACAGTGAATCTAGCACTGGGGCATCATGCCGCAGACATGTAACATGATGTCCCACCTAGTTACATTATCCTGACACCAGGCCGACCAGTTCTAACTTCTTAATGCTGAGCGCCAAGCGAGGCAGCTGTTAGTTCCATTTTTGTAAGTCTTTAGTATGATTCGACCGAGAATCGAACCCACGACCTCCCGCATCCGAGGCGGACGCTCTAACCACTAGACCACCGGAGGGGTCAAAAGTAAAATGACATCAAAATTTAAGAAAATTTATCACATTCGTCTCTTTGTTCCCGCAGCTGAGTGTAGTGAGTGTAAGAAAGATTTGTACATATATCTCTTATTATAAAATACCCTATTCCAAATCACAAAGTAGCCTAACAGTATGGAACTGAAATATATACAAATCACAAACCAAGTAATAGCATGGAACCTAAATCCGACTATTATCATGGAACCTAAATATATTCCAATCACAAAGTGTCCTAAGAGAATGGAACCTAAATTAATTCAAATCACAGACTAGCAAAGTAATATCATGTAACCTAAACATATACAAATCTCAGACTAAGTGTCTTAAGATCATCGAACCTAAATATGCACGTCACAAACTGACTAAGTAGCCTAATAACATGGAACCTAAATATATATAAATCACAGGCTGACCAAGTATTAGCATGGAATTTAAATATTTACAAATTGAATAACTACGTAATAGCATGGAACCTAAGTATATACAAATCACAGATTAGGTAGCCAAATAGCATGAGACCTAAATATATACAAGTCACAAACTGACTAAGCAGCCTACCAACATGAAACCTAAGTATATACAAATTTCTTTAAAGTAGCCTAATAATATAGGACCTAAGTACAAACGAATCACGAACTGCTAAGTAGCCTAACATCATGGAACATAAATATATAATTAGCTAATGAGTATCCATAAAACAAAACAGATAAGATCTAACTTGTGAAAATAAACAAGAGTTCTAAGAAATAAAATCGGCAATACAAATTCTTTATCGCCAATGTTCTTTAATTGAGAGAGAGAGAGAGAGAGAGAGAGAGAGAGAGAGAGAGAGAGAGAGAGAGAGAGAGAGAGAGAGAGAGAGAGAGAGAGAGAGAGAGAGAGAGAGAGAGATATTGTCACTATTTGTCTGGCAGATTAGACCTTTATCTTCTTTTCTTTTTTTTTCAGGCACGCAAACATTTCAGTTGCATTTCCGAACCCATGTTGCACCGGAGGCAATTAAAATGTTTTCAACGTCTTTTTCTGTCTAGTCATTGATGTTTGATCGACATGGATCTAAAACCTTCATCGGAAGTGTGAAGCTAATATATAAATGTGCCTCGGCGTTACAAAAAGTATTTTCCAGGTTGAAGCAATACGTTTTCTCATGCTTTGATGAAGTCTTCTTTTGTACTTGCTTTTGGACTTAGTCACTGATGACGTTTGGGAAAAGTCTTTTCTTTGTGTCAAATCTGCACCTTTTACTACATGCAATTCTCTAGTCACCATAAAATAGATTTTACCGTACGAAAAGTTGATTTCAACATATCTGAGAAACATTGTTTTGTCGTCAAGCTACTCATTGTTACACAGATAGAAATATTACTATTCACTGGAGAGAATATATATATATATATATATATATATATATATATATATATATATATATATATATATATATATATATATATATATATATATATATATATATATCTATATTGTCACTATTAAAATAGGATTTACCAGCAGTAAGGTAATGAGGATTTTTTAGTGTAAAATGTTTGTCAATTTTATTCATGACTGTAAGTTGTTGTCATCATCCATAGCTAAATATTGCACACGTTTCCATTTCAAGGTGTTAAGCTTGACAATATTGCGTGGGATCTATAAACAGCAATGAGCAAACTACTACTAATACTATTAGTAGTTAACATGCTGACAAGTTTGGGGCAATTTTTCATTAGGTTATTTCCTTTCGGATGGGTCAGGATAGGTGTTTTTTTATGATGTGGGATATTGGCAAATTGTCACATAGTAGTAGCAGCAATATGTTTTTCCACCTCTTGCTTGTATATAAATACATAGAGCTGGACAATCTGTGTCAGTCTTATTTCTTATGTTCTCGGTATAATAGTAGTCTTCAGACGTATTTAATGTTGTGTTGAGATCTTATCTGAGAGGAAATATATTTTGAATTATTTATTGGAACTGCAAATTCCTAGACTATTGTGAATTATTCAAAAGATTTCTGTATAACGCCATTTAAATACATCAGTACTTCTAGCAGACAAGGCATTCGAGGATCTGAAATTCATTCGGAACATTCGATTCCTTTGGTCTTGAAAATAACTTTTTAAGATTTGTAATCAATTCTTAATGCTGTAAGTTCCTCTTTCATTTTCATTTTATAATTTTGATACTTAAATAATTTCTTAAGATTGACTAAACTTGGTGGTTTTGCTTCTTCTGTTACTTAGTGTAAGATCATAAAGTAGCAATAGGAAGCACAAATTTCTTCCTTTATCGTATCAACTATTGTAGAATCCACTGAGGAAATGACTCTCAGTAATAGAGTGGCTGTACACAAACAGTACTGTTACAAGCCAGGGGTCTTTTGCAAGACCTAGCAGTGTCAAAACCCTGGCGCGAATCCCGCTAGAAGTCATAAGTTTACCCCAAATTTCCAAAGACTTCTATACAACTTCAGTTGTAAGTTGGAAAGCCCGACGTGTCCATTCTATACATAAATTTTCTCTAATGTAAGACCTCATTATTTACAACTTGCCAAATAACCACCAACTGCACATCCGCATAGTTTCTCTACAGTAACATTCCGTTCCGCCAGTAGTTTACACCGTATAAACTCTACATTTATCCCTAACAGATGGGACTATTTTAACTGCACCACCTGAGGCCAGTCAATCTACCGTTTCAAGGCACATCACACACTAGTAAAACTACGTCACATTTGCCACTATGGCGACATAAACGGTATCTGCCGAGTCCCTTCTCATTTATTCCATTGTGTAATTTACCGGTTTCCTACAATAAATACTGCCAATGCAGTTACAACGCCAATGTACACCACTAGATTTTATAAAGTACTACATTACTCAGGGACAGTAATACGGATTAGTTCTGAATTCGCTCCTCATTGACCATGGCATCTTGGAAACTCAATAACACTTTCTCTTCATGACGTTTGCTCCTAATAATTGACTAATTATTTCGTGCTAAGGAATATTTCCCATTGCACCGAAGTCAAATAATCAATCAAGTAAGCACGCAAACCTACGAATTGCTTAAACTAAATGCGTATTTCCTTAATTTTATTACTTTACCGCCGCCTTCAAAAATATAACTCGTCTTTGAGTGATACAAACGTCATGCTTCTGTGGTCCAATCAAAACTTATTATTATTGTCTAAAGTCAACCACCAACACCATTAATGATTGCTAAATATGATTAAGACAAAACTCGAAATCAATAGGCTTATTCCTAAAAGTCCGTCACTCAACATCCGAAACCAAACTTTATTTTTGAATCACCAATTGCTTACAAGTAACCTAAATGTCAACAATGAATATAAATTAAACAAGCTGAATCCAACTTTAAAATGTTCCGACAAGTTATTAGGGTTTAAACTCTCTCATAACAATCCTCAGAAAATCCGCAGTAAATACTTTCTCTACACATAGATCTCTAACAACAAGACAACACATGTATTATGATAGGATTTTTATCATAATCTTCTTCTCATTTTCTGCTATGAGAAGGAATTACGCATCTCTTATGAGCGGGCTCGGTCCATCATTAGAGAGATAGCGAGAAGGAGAAAAAGTTTAACACATGATAATGTAGACACAGCTACATTCCTTTGGGGAAACTTGGCTAGCGAGGGCACCAATAATTTGTAATAAATACAAGAATTCTCATGTAGTTGCAACTAGGAAGGTTACAATCATAAAACTTTAACTTCCAAACGTACTCATCCTCCAAGAAATTTAGAACATAGAAAGTCTTACCTGCAATAAATACAAGAGTTCTCATGTAGTTGAAGCGGGAAGCCGAACTGATTGCTAGCATCTTTTTGGTGCTTATTTTTACTAGATAACGACACCTTCTAACGTTTATGGTAATGTCCTAGCTTTTTTGAGGTGGGAAGGACTAGCACATGCTCGGACTTTATGATTGTTCCAACTAGCGAGAACCGGTTTAGTTTTACGTTTTTATTTCTGCCCTTGGATTAATGCTCCAAGCCAAGATACTCAGTTGGAGAATATGTCAAGAACTTTTGCCATTTAGTGAAAGTTTAGTGAGTTTATTCATGTATAATGCGGCAAACGTGTACCAGTTAGAGGCAGACGTTTTTTCCTGTTTATAAAGATCATTTGTTAAATAAATTTAAAGATACAAGAATGAAACTTGCACTAATTGTAAGAAAGCAATAGTTATCAGGATAGAATATAGCTTTATTAAATAAAGTTAATGTACATATATTTTAATTGAAATTATTCACAATATAGTTTAATGAAAATTAGTCCAAAGAAGAGTTATTTTTAATTCAATTTAAAGAGATTTCTCATGTTCTTATTTATACTAAAATTTTCCTTCATAACAATACCTTCTGGGTTATTTGAGCCGCGTCCTCGAGGCTCATTTAAGTAAAACAATTACATTAATAAAATATTAAAAATCAAAAATACAATCGATAGGTTTGAAATTCATGTAAATAAGAAGGCGTACATATATTGATTAGGTCATTGTTTTGGAGATTACTAAGTGAATTTTGTAGGCTATTGTGTTGTAAATGAGGATCATTAGATCACTCTAGAAGTTTATTGTTCAAAATAAAATTATTGTTTTAAGACCTGATATCCAGCAGAGAACTATATTATCTTATGATTGTGAAGATTTTGCCTGTCGTGCTTTAACATCTAACACTTTAAGTTGTATTCTGTTGTGACCAATTTAGGATAAATTTTACTTTCTTCAAATTATTGAATCGATCATTTTCTCTAGAAATATAAAAGTGCTATGAAAAAATCTTGATTAAAGACATTCATTGGAATTTATACTGAATTCAAACCAGGATTAATATTTCTGTGATTCACCAAGTGATTGTTGAAACATCAGTACTTCGCAGACAATACCGAACACGTCATCGCCTTCAATTTTGGATCTCTTCGGGACTTTAACTGTTATATTCATGACTGTTATTACTATGACTTGTCTTTAATTCTTGGATTAATTTTGGATTTGATTCGCAATACCACAAGTTTGTTTTCTTCTCATTTTTAACTTTATATTCTATAGAAATATATGGCTAGTTAAATTTTACAACGCTTGTTTATATTCTCTATGTTTTGTTACTTATTGAAAGAGCACAGACTTGTAACAGTGTACTGATATATATTGTGACACTGATACATGGATCGATCGACGTCAAAGGATACTTTTTGTTATTGTTATTGTTATTAGGCTTAACGCCATTTTTCAGCACACGATAGGCTATTCATGGCGGCCAGTATTAATGGTGGAGGAAGAAACCGGGAAATCACCGGAAAGAACCACCGAACCACGAGAAGCTACTGGCAAGCTTTCTCACATGTCCACATTCGCCGAATCCTAGACTCGAACCCACGCAGACAGAGGTGAGATGGCAGTGATCCGTAACGGACAGCGCTTTAGACCACTCGGCCACTCGGGGCCCCTCAAAGGATACAACAGGCGAAGACGGTTACAGGAAGTAACTGTTCCCAATCTCCTATTTGCTGACGACTAAATGCCAAATCTGAGTTTCGCATACAACAGGGTAGGGGCTATTTCTCGTTAGCGTTTGATAATTTTAATCTCTCTGTCAGTATTAAGACGACACATGTACTTCATAAACCTTCATCATAAAAGCCTTACGGACAACTTGACATGGTACATGGCCAAAAGCTTCTGGTAACCACCGTCATTTCGGTATCGTTATCTGGTGGACAAATGCCAAATTTCATATTCTTTTAAAAGTTGGCATGAGCGATAGTCTTCGATGCAAATGATATGGAAAAACCAGACTGTTTAAGTTTCTCAGTGGTAACAATTTTGCATTTGATCAAACCTTTGTATTAGTAGGTTATTCTTCGACAGTTTGATCGTGTTACTGACAATCCGTATATTAGGGTCATATTAATGATTCGCGGTTGATTACATGCACGCCTGCATATCTAATTCTGTAAGAGATTAGACGACTACTTTCAAATGTTATCGAAAACCATATTTGCAAGATTCGAGTTAATTAAAGATAGGATCTCCTGGCTCAATAATCCAATGAAAAGAAGGAATTCTGTCCGTGGCAGTCAAAGTACATTACTCGCAATATGCTTCTTTTAATGGATTGAATGGATTGACATAATCGGTTGGTATCAACAAATTAAATATGTAATATATGAGAATTTATAAGAAGATGATGGTGTCACGTTTCGCAGTCAAGGTATCAGGAAATATTTAAACTGGGGTTTTATGACTGCATTTGATGTGTAAACATCGCCGCAAGCAGTGTTAATCGATTATGCATGTAGCCTAATATATAATAGCTGCCAGTCAAAGGGCTTGTAGTCCTCACACCCAGGCGTTAAAACATTGGTCCAGGGATCAAAAGGAAGCCTGCATGGTGAACGAGGCGTGTTCTCACCCACCAAGTAGACAGAAAAGCGACATTGACATTGTCGACAAAATTTGATTTTTCCGCATCAACATGTAATCGGAATTAAGATAGAGGGTGGGATTAAATCTTAAATTCAAATTATAGCTAAAAATGCAGAGAACTTTTATTAGTTGATGCCAAAACAGATTGATGTGCAAAAAAAAAGGACTACGCCGGGCAAAGCCACTCGTAATTGACGGGAATCTTAGGACCAGACTTGAAAGAGAAGGAAAAGCTTCGACAAGGTGAGAAAGCTATTTGCTCGATTTTTGCAAAAATTAATGACGTCATGATTATAAGTTATTTGTAGAATGTATACTTGAAATTACTTGGATTGTTTTAGTATGTAGAATTACTTTGTCGCGTTCATTTATGAGCGTATTTAAGACATGAATTGGAGTTTAAGTAAATTTCAAATTCGTCAGAGTTATTATTGTAATTGGCTGGTATGTTACTTCGTAGTAACCAGCACCTTTAGTATTGAGTTATATTAGAGTTTACGCATGTTTCAATTGGAGTTTAGGAAAATAGTTGAAGTATATAAGAAGTTAGATATGATTAACTTCACACATATTGTATCTTTAAGCATTTAACCATCGACATTGCTGATTGTTGGGGGGCTTAGAGCTGTATATTTGTTGCTAAATAAGCTTACAACCTAAGTAGAATCTGTGTGGGACTTCCACAATAATTTAAGTAAATATTGGAAGCACCCCACCTCCAATCTCCCACTTCTAAAACTTCTCAATGGGGAAACCCTTTACACATATTACCAGACAAAAAATTACATGTATTATAAGTGAAACCTTCTTAACGTAGATGTGATGTGATGTGATTATGATTTTTAACGTAGCTTTAACAATTTTTCAGTCATAGATGCGCAGGATTTAAAAATATTTCATGATGGAAAAGAGATCTTGCTGTTCTTTTCAAAGCGATGCGAGTAATTATATTTAGATCTGGATGAATTGCCAATGTCTCGAAGTCGCATGCTGAAAAATAATCTGTAATATGTGCGTCCAAATGTAACGTGAAATCCCTGTCTTATATTTAAAAACTATTATATTTTTGCTACACAAATAGAGCTAGAAAATTAAACTGCATGCTCCTTAAACTTTAAATGCAATTCTTCTGCCATTTTAAGGCACGGCAGAATATACTTCCTGATTTAAGAAACCTGAAAATTAATATGCTCATTTTAGTGTAACTTAGTTTCTGGGTTAAGTGAAACGTAAGTATTAACACAAAGTAGCAAACAAAGAACAATATTTCTTTGTTTTATATATATATATATATATATATATATATATATATATATATATATATATATATATATATATATATATATATATATATATATATATAATTACTTTGTCATAAAGGTTGTAGAATATAACTCTTTCAAAAATATTTAGTTGATTACAGTGGAGCTTATTTAAAAAATATTAAATAATTTTAAAAACAAGACTGATAACCGAAGATAAAAAGATTAGTACTTAAGAAATCTATAATAAAACCATGAAACAACAGTTTTTGAAACAAATATGAATCAGTTGATAAGAAGAAGATAAGATACTTTGAATTGATAGTTTGGTTGACTAAACAATCTACATGTACACCGAACAAAGAAAAAAGAGTTAAAGGGAGTTAGTTCATAGGATCTTTTTTAATAAAACCATGAAACAACAGTTTTTGAAACAAATATGAATCAGTTGATAAGAAGAAGATAAGATACTTTGAATTGATAGTTTGGTTGACTAAACAATCTACATGTACACCGAACAAAGAAATAAGAGTTAAAGGGAGTTAGTTCATAGGATCTTTTTTAATAAGAGTTATCTCGCCTAAACAAGCAAGATGATGTGTTCAAGTTGGCACAATTTTTAAAAATAAAAACAATCAACTGCACAAAATTGTGTTAGTGAAATGAAAACGATGTAATGACCACTGAGTAGTAGTTGATCCAAACTTCAAAGAGAAATAAGAAAATAAAATTAAACCAATCATTCTCCATGTCAGACAGTGTGACATCTTGTAATATGAAATTATAAAACTTAAAAGTTCATAAGATATTTGCTGGTATTGGAACAAAATTTTAGACATTAATACAGTTTCAGTTATTTCCACAAACAATATGGATATGTTTGCTCCAAATCTTTCAGAAAAAATTATCATAAACTGGAGACAGACTATTATAAAATATTTTTGAGGAAAATACTTTTAGTGTTTACCAGTTCATTATAAACAGTCCGAATATGGACAAAGTAAATACAATAATTGACGACCTAAGTATTAAATAGTGTATATGCAACAATGAATTAGGAAAAAATCGCCTTATTTGATTATATGTAACAAACTTTAACTACATAAATGATAGACAATATTTCATGTTACAAATATGGTGAAAGTGAGAAAACGGACAAAACGAACGTCAAAATAATGAATCAATACAAAATATGTGAAATTGTGTAAATATTATCAAATCGGTCATGTTGTTTAACGGTGTGTCAAAATCAGTGAACACAACCAGATAATATGGAAATGAAAACCCCTCATTATCCAATCATAAAGAATAAATCGGACACTAAAGATTTAGTTGATAAAAGGTACAGTAATAAATGATGAGAAGTCTGAGAGAAGACGATTAAATCCTTCTCTAATGTGTCTTATGACAAGAAAAGAACTGAACAGATTTGTTAAAACAATTTAAATGTCAAGACGACTGCAGCATTCATTTGAAAGTGTTTCAATGAAGTTAGTCTTGAGATTATTTTACTGATTAGGTTATTTTTTTTATTGTGCTTGTAAACTGATCCATATTTATCCAAACTAAAAACTAGATAAAGGTCATGGTCTTGTAAAATTCCAACTTAGTGTTTTAGTGTTTTCCAATAAACTACGAGAGAGAGAGAGAGAGAGAGAGAGAGAGAGAGAGAGAGAGAGAGAGAGAGAGAGAGAGAGAGAGAGAGAGAGAGAGAGAGAGAGAGAGAGAGAGAGAGAGAGTACTAATACCACAGAACATTGCATGTGAAAATGATAAGCAGCAATTAAAGAAACTTTATTCAGGAAAGTCATTATACACATTGGTCTTATTCCAAATTAATTATTTAAAGCTACTTATAGCAAGTATTGACAAATACGACAATATTCATCATAGATTTACCAGAAATGTTTTTAAAAATACAGGGACAGAATATATTCCGTGTTTTACAATATATTGTAAACAAATCAAAAGACAATTTGAATAGACCACAAAATATAGCAATAACAAATAAAATAATTTGTTTAATATATGCATTGAATTTATAAATATAATATCGTATATAAAGGTCTCAGAAACAAAAGGACATAAATAAATTCAATCAAATGACAAAAGAGATAGTCAATTAGAGCTATTGTTTTTGAAGAAAACAAATATTATTAGAAAATACAGGATTGTAAAAAATTAATATCCTATCACGTAAGCAAAAGCACACAACTTTGATCTTTTTGTAAGAAATATCTCAATTATTTGAATATTTAATTAAAATTATTTGAGTATAATAGATTGCCGGCAAATATCTAACACAGTATTCATAATGCACGCAAAGGTCCTCTCGCAACAAGTTTTTAAAAATGTTGCTATCCTGATATATACCACTAATTATTCATAATAATTCTGTATAGGATTCTTATCTGAATATAGAGACCTTTACCAATACACACTAAATGTACGTTACGTTTTAGAGCGTGACTTTGTAAGTTTTATGGTGCAAATAATAGTCTGTAAACAAAACCAGAAAATATGGACAATAAAAGCAGCAAAAGACAAACCTTCAGAATGTTGTCTCAACATTGAATCAATTCACAAGAGACAAGGCTGTAGTTTGCAGAGGAACAGGATATTTATATAAATTTTAAGAGTCTTTGCAGATTATTGCGATATTCAATTCATGAAATTTTAAGGCAAATAAAGGTTTCTAAATGATATTCACTAGTGAAGATAACAAAACATAATTCCACCAACATCTACTAGGTATTTGTGAAACTGAAATTAAATAAGAAAAGAACAGGCAAAAGTCAAGACGGACGAAGTTACCACGTACACCAAATACGACGTAAGAGATCAGGATCTCTAAATAGGCAATTAAGGAGTCCTGCACAGTTGTAGAATAAACTAAATTTTAATGATTCTAAATATATGCCATTAATTATGATACTGTATGTGGATACAATTCTCATCTGATTATCCAGATCAGTGCAAATACATTAATTCATTGAATGATGCAATGAGAATTTTTTTTCCTTCAGTATAAACTTCAAACCTTATGTGATCAGATTAAAGAGCATTATCAGTATGTAAATGATGTGTTGAAAAATTCCAAATTGATTTCACACGATGACACGCATAGCTTCTTTTTAAAGAAAGATCCTTTAATATTATGCTTGAGAAATGTTTGCATGAACAAATATAAACTAAATCTAACATAGCATTTTGGTGAAACTATACTAGCTCATGGTGACAGAAATAAATCTAGAATTAGAATTGTGGCAGATTATTACTTTTATATAGTTATTCTGAATCTTTGCCAAGCATCACTCTATATTGACTCTAATTTATGAGCATCTAAGTTTTCTACTCATCGACATTCGTATTTTCTATTTCTCATTGCGCATTATCTAATTTGTAAACTGTTTATTGTAATTTGTATGATTTATGGATCTTATGTCCATCTATAAAATTTGTCCCGTATTAAAATACTTTAAAGAAATTATTTGTTATTTTGTTGAAGTTTTGTTTCTTCATTTATTTTTGTTCCTCGCGAAATAAATATTTTCTTGCTTGTATAAACTGTTGATTTAATTTGTATTTATAAATAAAACACGTTGGTAACCATTCTGCAGTAATCGTTATTGTTTACATGTCTGCATAAAATGTTTTTCAGGATTAGTTCTCTCTACTTCTTTGCATAGTATCAATACACCTTGAAACCCATTTTTGGTGAATGAAGAATAAGCTTTAAAACAGTAGTATAAGATGCCACATCCAGATATCTCTCTCCTGTGATGTAATCGTAAAAGACAGCAATTTTTTCCCGTACTCTCCTTTTGACAGAATTAGCCATTGCATAAGGGAAGTAATTGTATCAAACAATAGGCAAATATTCTGTCATGAATAATATTGGTTAGCACTTCTATAATTTTAAATTCTTTAACGAGTGTAATTTAAAATATATTTATCTTCAGGAACGTCAAAAAGGATAAATTTTTAAAACACCATGATAATACTGTAATCATTTGGGTTAAAAGTTTCAAAACCAAAAATGGTTAAATTTCTAATAAATATTCTTCCCACATTGTCCAGAACTGCATTTGTATCATCTTTCACATTTGCAGCAAACAAATATAACTATACCACTAAATACAGTGTAGACATTTAGACCTAACCTAGTTATTACCACCTGAATCATTGCCTTAACCTAGGTATTGCCACCTCATTCATTGCCATAACCTAAGTAAAGTAACCAGCAAAAATCTCTTTTACTCTCTGAGATAAGCAAATTCCTATGGTCAGGAATATATGCTGAGGTTACTATCACCTCCGACCTTTCTAATGCTGATACAGCAAATTGTGCTTGTGAACAAGATCAACAATTATTCCCTGGTAGGCATTGGCATTGGAAATGATGGAATGAATCCAGTTAACTGTGCTAAAATGTGGAAAAAATTAGCTTTGCCTGTTATGATGTACAGATACGAATTGTAATCAAGCTTGACTCTCTCATAGATATATGAACTAGATGTTTGTGAACGAAAAGTCGCATGAAGCAATCAAGGTATCGATCAGAGCTCACTTAAAGAACAATAATAAGCTGTTTTGGATTGTAGTCAGTAGAGAAATATGGAAAATTAAATTTGGTTTCTTTAAAAAAATTATCAGACGAAAAGGTTCTTTAGCATGGTAAACTGCGTTCAGTAGATGAATCCTTGATTTCCTGATACACGAGTTTGAGAGCATTAGTTGTTTTCGTTTTAAAGATATATACCAAGCTCTTGCAAAACACCAACTGAGAGATCTTTTCCATCCACTTATACGTAAACACCTTATATTCTGTGGTGAAACCTATAATAAAGAAGAATATTGAAAAAAAAGTTTTCAGTTTTGAAGAGATTACGGTGAACTAAACTGAAACCGAGGCTGGAACATTTACTTTATGCAAGTGTACATACTGATCTTCAACTACTTCGATGTCTTGATGCTCAAAAAGTGTTCACCGGATAAGCTTTAGTCTTTTGCAAACAATGCTTTTTAACAATGTCTTCAATTACGGTCGAGGATGAGTATAACTGTAAACTTAGTAAAAGATTATTTGCATAAAGAGCTAAGCATATGCTTCTTTACTGCCAAACGATGAACGCAGTGTTATGTTTGAACAAATAATAGACTCAGTAGAAATAGTAGATTAGCAATAACTTTTCTGTCAAAACTAAATCTCATTTTTTCACATTGTTTTGTAAAAAAAAAGAGTAACACACTTTGCCTGTATGGCAAATTAACGTTTTAACGGTGGAAGGCTTATAATCCATGTACAAAAGAAAACAAAAATGAAACTGATCATGATTTATTGCAGCGTTCTTGTATGTTAAGTTAATTCGATGGTCCCATATCATTTCTGACTGCCATGTATATTATTGACAACATCAATACTGAATTAAGCGAAAACAGTGATTACATAACTTGTATAAAGTAGCTGTTGAGACGGAAATCTAGCGAGATATAATTAATGTTAAACGTATTTAATCACGAGTTGGGATTTTCCTCTTTAATTGTACGTTACTTCCATGTCATTCTCTTGTCCGAACCATTTCTCTATGTTGCTATTAATATCCTTCCTTTTCGTGTCCGAACCATTTATCTATGTTGTTATTAACATTATAAAGAATGACACAGATGGATTAAATTGCATTAGAAATGATACAAAGCAATTTCTACTCCTTTGCCTGATTGTTTTGAATACGACAGTTAACAGATGTATTACATAATTGTAGATATTAATAAAATACTTCTGCTGAATGTAAATATTTGACTGTCACTGTTGTCATTTTTAGACAAATACATATTTCTGGATGCCAAAAATCACGCATTTGTTTTTTTTGTGAAAAGTATTTAAATGCTGATGGATGCGTCATGAATTCGTTTTTATAGGTTTTGTATTAAGTTCTTGTAAATCTTGCTCCGCCTTGATATCCATTTTAATGAACACTTCTGCATGTTACTGTGAGGGAATGGCTATTTTTGTGGATGTGTTGTGTCAGACTTGTGCATTCTAACGGGAAGAATTTTTTCTTGGAATCTCTGTATAAGGGCCTTCCTGGCAATTTCTCGATCTCGTCGTGTGGATCCCACGACTGCTTTGTTTTCCATTGCTCTTCTGTGAAGATAGGGCAGTGTAGCGTCGATGGATCCAAAGGGAATCGATTTGTACACCAAGTAACCATTTTGACCTGCAACAAAGTATATTTCTTAGCAAATTTAGCATTTTTCATACTGCGTGTGGGGTTCAATAAAGCGATATGACAGTACAGACAAGGAGTTTATTTTAATAAGGCGTAATAAAAATATAGACAAAGAATTTATTTTGACTTTTAATCTTTATGATTATTTAAGGTTTAAATCAGCGTGTTCCACTAGCTCAGTTGATTGCATTTTGCCCGCACTAAATTTGTTTAATGACCCGTCCAGAATTTGCTTATTCGGAGGATAAGAAAAACAACTGAGTTCAAATTCGTTGTTTCGTAACTGATTTTGCACAAACTGGTATGTAAAAGAAGTCTATTGAAAAGCCATTTTTTTTGCGGAATGATTTTTCGCATCAGACACGTGTCATCTAAAATAAGTTTGAGTCAAATACGATAGCTGCTTTCTCAGATAAATAATAATAAGAAGCAAACTCTAAATGTAGATAAAAAAGCACATACTCTCGTCACTTTAAAAAAGTTAAAAATATTATTAAAAATGTAATAACACAATAGTAATAGTGTAATTTTAAACGGTGTGACGTGAACAAAACTATTTAAAGTTTTATATTACAAAGGTCATGACTTATCGGATGACTATTGCCAAAAATTAACTGCACATTCTAGAGCAAAAAATAATACGTACATAGTTCATTCAAAATGCTCTTATTGTACATTTTAACATATAAACACGTGATCTACAAAAACGTATCTGCTGATACCAAGGTGACCCCATCGCCTGGGAATGATCTACATAATAATTATGACATGAATGATTCCTTTAAAACGTTTCAGACAGTTCATATTATTTAGACGAAAAGAAGAATATTGAAGCAATTCATACATTATGTTATACAATATAATCTAGTTAACCAAAATAATACCTACCTAGCACTGCGGAGATATAATCACACATTCCATAAACTTGTCCAAAGAAAACATTTCCTTCCTTTGGATTGAGACCGAGTTCGTGCATCCTGTTAGGAAAAATATTTTGTACATGAAGTTTCTTTAAGTTTCTGCAACACTTGTTTTGTTTAAAACTGACGAATATCTGCTACGATAGATTTGCATATTTTTTTTCCCGAGAAGATATTTAGTTTTGTTCTCTTCGTCGTAACAGAAATAGACAGAAAAACATGGCTCTCGGCTTTCTAAGACCAAGTAACCTATATCTTACACAATTTTTTTTTTGGCGATTGCTAAGAGAAATCAAAATCTTTAAAGTAGTTAAGTACAGTGGCGTAGCTTGGAAAGGGCAAAGGGGGAAGGGGAGACAGTTGTCCCGGGTGCCATGTGCCAGGGGCGCCAAATGAGAAAAATGCATTGTATTCGTTATCTCAGATGCACTCGAAGTTTATTTTTGTCTTCGGGAGTTAAGTCCCCTCACTATGTAACAATAAATTACAATTTTAATAGAAAGAAAATTTGGTGAGTGTATGTGTGTGTATCCGTCGAATAATGTACAAAATTGTATACATAATTACTGGGGAAACAGACAGCAACGCGCTTTACCTAGCGGCAATAATACAGAATCAATTATGTTCTTAGTCCTAAAAAATACAGAACTACACGTCAAGCAAACCTGTTTAATCTTACATGAATATGCCTTGGCATTTTGACTTCTCATGGTGCTAGAATCATCAAGTTTTTCTGTACCTATTTTCTCCCAAATGACCGAAATTGCAAGTGTGTACATTAATGTAGTTATTACAGGTTAGAAAAAGCTTTTCTTCTTTTATTTGCTATTCCTAAGCAATGTTTTCTGTTAAATGCTCAGAGACTTTGCTTCGCCCATAGAAAACAACTAGTTTTAGAAGATCCTAATTGTAATACTTTGCTGACGTTGGCGCGCACGCGTGAAATAATGTTTCCTGTTGTGATATAAATTTACATCAGAAAAGAAACAGCTGAAGTAATTTAGATTTTGAAAAATATTGAACATAATACTATTGAAATAAAATGAAATGATCGTTGTATAAGGTTAATTGGTACCTAATTAGTATGGAAAATCTATTGCAACTAACATTATTATATGTTTTAAGGGACAATAAATGCTTTACCTAAAACATATGGGCCAATTTGATTATTAGTTGTCTCTCTGTCTCTAGTGCTAGATAAGAACCAACTAGGTCTGAAACTTTTGCACATCTCTGTTCGAACATCTAGACGATCTATCATTATTGCTTCTTCAGGAGCTAGTATATCCAATTAAAATGTACATATATCAACCTAGCAAATATCGTTCATATGCGGACTACACACGAAATTAATTCTATACAAACCTCCCAATGGCTTTCTTGATCGTTTGTTCATTATGTGAAGCAACCATAATAAAACCCATTTTCTTGCTTCCTTTCAATAAATCTAATAGGTAAAATAGACTCTGATGGTACATGCTAGAGGTAGCCTCAAAGGTCTCATGCACAGGATCTGGGTAGCCTTTCTTAGCCGCAAGGTGTCGCTCTTTCTCCATATATGCACCTCGTACAAGTTTGGCGCCAAAACAAAGTCCATCGGAGCTAATTAATTCTGCGTCCTTCTTCAATGTATGAAATGTACTCTGCCCTCAAATAGAAAAATTGTGACATGTGAGAGCATTGAGGCTAAGCGGAACTTAACACATATAATAAAATCATGTATGTATGTATGTATGTATGTATGTATGTATGTATGTATGTATGTATGTATGTATGTATATATATATATATATATATATATATATATATATATATATATATATATATATATATATATATATATATATATATATATATATATATATATATGCAAATTAAATAATGATTCACGGAAAGGCAAACTAAACAAGTTCCGGTATTTTCTAAAACGGATCACCTATAGTAAGGCATTATAGGTACGCAAACTACAAGCAAGATTAACTTTTCTCTAAAATTAAAGACCTTTACGGCTTTCAAAACTCCGCACCAACTAAAATAAAGATTTGACAATGGAAATGTTCCAATAAGCTACAACAATTTTACGCTTCTCTAAAACAAATATTAAAAGGCCTTTATGACAGGATAATTGTGCTTAGTTCAAAACTGCTTCCAATAGATGCATTAGATTGTCTTCAGTAAGTCATGAAAATTAACAATGGATTCAGGCCACTTCTTTGAAAATAGTTTGAAGCTCTTAACATACAGACATGATATAAGAGTTTGACACGGCAGGGATCATATCCAAAATTGGATAGTATATAGCCATATATCAGAGTCGCTTATTTGGCGGATATGGCGCAGAATGCATTGGAAGATATACTTTACAAATCAGATAATGTTGAATATACCTGGACAAAATTAAAACCTGGATAAATATGATTTCTTTTGTAACTGATGATCTTGAAGAGTGTGATTTGTGTGTGAGATTTAGATCTTTAACGTAGCTTTAATATTTGTTCAGTCATCGTTATGATCTCTGAAGTGTGACAGTTTAGTGATGTCTAGCACTGGGGCATCATGCCGAAGACATGTGGCACGATGTCCCACCCCGTCACTTATCCTGACGCCAGGCCGACCAGTCCTAACACTAACATCTTAATGCAGAGCACCAAGCCAAGCGAGGCAGCTGTAAATACTAATTTCTAAAGACTTTGGTATGATTCGGCATGGGTTCGAACCCGCGACCTTCCGCTCATCCGAGGCGGACGCTCTAATTACTAGGTCACCGAAGCGGTCTGATCTTGAATAATATGTCTTTCATTATGTGAAAATGCTTTATTTCGTATTATACAATCCATATTACCTTTAAATAATTCTGATATGTGTAGCTGATGATAGGTCTGCATCGGTTATAGTGCATGACCATTGCCAACGTTAACAAATTTAGCGCTGGGTTCAAATATGTGTACTCAGCGTCGACTAGTACCAGGACACCGTATTGGATAGCACACTGTTAAAATAAAATAAAAAGAAAAAAATCACAATTACATTTGCCAGATTTATCAATTATTTAATTGAAGTATCGGGCGGTTGTTGAATCAATGTCGATCTTGGACCTACGAGAAAACAAGAAAAAACAAAAATATTATTTGTGTGCATGACCCATTCATCCTACCCAACCCAGATTCAAATGATCCTCGTTTGCTACTCTAAACAAACAGTGAACTGAAACTCAAATCCTTTCCTACAACTGGTCACTATAATTGCAGCTATGGTATTCAAGTGCATCTAAAGAAATGTCATGTTCTTTTAGAACTAGACCATATCATCAAGTAATATCAATTATAAAAATTGGAACAAACCGGATAAACTGGGAGAATCCGATCTTTTCTCACGAACACTAATTTAATTTTGATTTTTCTCTATTCCTGTGTAGCTGTTATTTAAATCATCATTATAGCCAATTAGATTGTAGAGTCTGGTGTTTTATTTCCCATTCGTATTATTAATTTTCTTTGAAGCCGTCTTTTATGTTTTTTTTTAAAGGTTCTGGTCTGAACAATTTATTTTAGAATCCATGTCGTTTAATATTCTTTACCATTTATTTAAACTTTCGAAAAGTGTTATTTAGGATTCGTTGCATTCCCTTATACTTCAGTTTTGAGTCATGTTGTTGTTGTAGTTATTGTTGTTGTTTTTTTTTTTGTAGGGTTTAACGCCATTTTCAGCACAAGATATGTTAATCATGGCGGTCAGTATCAGTGGTGGAGGAAGAATGAGTAAAAACTCCGGAAGGAATCACGGACCCACGAGAATTTACTAGCAAGCTTTCTTACATAAACACATTGGCCGAACCTGAGACTCGAACCCATGCAGATAGAAGTGAAATGGCAATGATCCATAACGGCAAGCGCTTTACACCACTAGACCAATTGGGGCTGAGATTTGAGT
The DNA here is from genome assembly GCA_016746295.1 of Potamilus streckersoni. Taxonomy (NCBI): domain Eukaryota; kingdom Metazoa; phylum Mollusca; class Bivalvia; order Unionida; family Unionidae; genus Potamilus; species Potamilus streckersoni. The sequence continues at coordinate 1,802,406 of JAEAOA010001942.1, forward strand.
CGTTAAAGTACACAAGTAGGAAATTATTTCATTCAGGAATTGATCAACAGAGAAAAAAACGGTACCAACGTTGACGATGTAATTTAAAGCTTTTACAATATAGTGATTGTTTACAATTAAAAATGAGAAAAATACTATATGACTGTAATTGTTTCCATGAAAGAGAACAGACGATGCTTAAATTTCTGGACTTCGGTTAATTTTTTAAAAATGATTGTAAAAAATTCCAGTATGCATGTTTGTACGGCACTCATGGTTTTATGACCTTTGCTAGATGTTGCAGTTCTTGGTGAAAGATCTCTTTGTGAGATTACTATATAATAATGAATAGAAGATATATTTGCCGTTTCACGAGATTTCTCCATAAGAGACACGCACAATTATTTTTTGTCTGTGTGTGTGTAAGCCTGTTTAAATTTTTGTGGTGGTGATGAGGGGATAATGATGGGTATGCATTTGTAATTGCTTTGAAAAATATACTCAGTCTTCAAACAGATTAAGAAACTATTCTTCCTCTCAACTAATTCAATACATCGTATTAACTGGGAAATACATTATTTTCAGATAATACATTATCTTCAGATATTAGATAAATAATCTCATGGGTGGAAAGAATGTACAGCCTACTCACCTCTCCACCGCTGAGAAAATATAATACAAAGTGAAATGGCGCTGCTATTGTAAAGCCAAACACTGTGCAACTTTGAGAACTCGTTATTGGCATTCAAAATTGTATTTCCTATGACTTCATATTTTGATATAATAATCAGACACCTTACAAAACTGAAATCTTTCTATCCTTCTGTCCTTGTAAATTGCAAGTCTGTGGTGATCATATCACTCGTATATGGACTCCACAGGGCCTAGTGGCTTTGCAATAATGTGTCTTGGCATTTGAGATGTTATATGCAGACAGTGGATGAATTCAAATTAAAATTGAAGCCATAAAATGTTACTTTTTCATATCGTAGTTCGTATATAAATTGATAGCATGGTTTGTTCTTTTTTCACATATTCTCTCTCGATTCATATTCAAATACCATTAATAGAGTTATTACGATTACAAGGTTATATCATTTATTTTGAATCAGATATGATACATGTTTTACCCACAGTCCAATGTCATACACTTAGAGTCAGACAAGATGCATATTGTACGTAGTCCAGTGTTAAAACAATTATCTAGTCTCAGATAAGATTCATCTTGTACCCACAATTCAATACTATAATCAACATGATTAAAATAAACATCATCATACATGATACATTGTGTACCACAGTTCAATCTCATAATATTTACAGGACAATACATTGCATGTGGCAGAAAAATTAATTTACAAGATATGCCAATGCAAAATATTTATATATGGAAATATGATAAGAATTATCACCACCATTTTGCTAGATTCTCAATGATAATTTGATTACGGTATTTTTGCACCCTCTTTTTTGTTGAACACCCTAACGATTTTAAAAACAGAAAGCATGAAGGATAAAAATATAATTCACAAAGCTTAGTCGTTTCATTCATTAATATATAATTTCTAACCTGGTTGTCGCTAGGGAGTCCCAAACACGGACTTCTTGTTGGCGTATGGAATCAAAAACACGGTCACTATAGTCCGAGCCTACTAACCCGTTGGTTTGTACCCCCTGCCGATTTCAAAAACGGAAACCTTTAATTTGATAAAAAAGTGCTAAAAACTAAGTCAATTCATTCATTGATTTTTTTTTCTAACCAGACTGTGAGTAGAATGGCCTTAACACCGTCATTGTCTCCGCGTTTCATGCTTAACAGAAGTTTTCAATATTTTAGACGGACATGCCTAAGACCCATTTCCAGTACCTGGACATGTCCATTTTCAGCAATGGGGTGTATGCGCAGCTAAAGATGTGCATACATATGTCGTCTGCTTCCGATATTTACAGTGTCGAATCAAGCAAAGGAAAAGAATGAAAAAGAAATTGCCTTTCACGTAAATTTAACAAATGGTTTCAATAATATATTCATGTGTGCAAAGAAATATAATTCCAAACTCAACGTTATGGTAATTTACGGAATTATTCGGCAGTTACCAAATAGGATGAATTACGTCATTATGTTGTAGGATGGAAATAAACTACCCCATTGTGTACGGAATATGGTATTGTGTTAGTATGGAAAGTTCGTTAAGTATGAAAGGTGCAAGGGAATACCAGTATTAGTGCCATTCTGGTCACAGCCAGGTTAGAAATTATAAATCTATGATTCAGTTGACTTAGTTCTGTGCACTTTTTATCACGTTAAACGTTTTAGTTATTGAAATCAGTATGGGGTTACAAACCAACGGGGATGTAGAAAAAGACTATAGGCTATGTTTTGAAGAAACAGATGTGATATAGTTGACCGTCTTTAAAAATTTCGACAATTTCGTAAATTTTGGAATTTAATCTCTTTGAACACATGTACAAAAGAGTTACTCCTATTTATTTGTTCAGTTTGTTTTTCAAAAATTATAGCTAGACAATGTAAATATTGGATGCAGACGACACGGCACAGTTTTTACTAAAATAGACTGTTGTAGTAACCCGAAATGGACAGCAAACATTCCGACTGCTTGTTTACATCAAAAGCTTCCGTTTACGTTGAAACGACAATAATTTTACAGTGTTAGGAACCACTTAGCAGCAACCAGATTAAAAATATAAATCAATGAATCAAATAACTAAATTTTGCGCATTTTTATTTACTGACTCTTTTCTTTTTTTTTAAATAGGTGGGGATGCATTCAAATGGGAGGGTGTACGAATGCTATATCTTAGAGAAAATCTTTTGTTGGAATAAAGTTTTACACAAACATTAAGCAATTAATAATGATGAAGTATGAGAGATTCTTTCTTGACATGCTTGAAGTGATTTATGTTTGTATTATTTTGTAGTTTGGTTCAAAGTTTAAACTTGGAACAGTATTATTGCAAAACAGCTCGAATTTTTAGAGAGAACAGTAAAATCATATTAAGATAGGCGTGCAGCAAAACACCTAACCGCACAAAATTAGTAATATTAGTTTTCTGTTAGTGATGCATATGAAGAACATAGATATTGAGATTCTTTGGCTTAAGGTAGTGTAATGCCAGTTCTTACATTACTATCAAAAATCAGTATTATTTAATGTATAATTTATGTTTTTGTAACTCCTGGAAAATGACAATGTCTAATATTTGTAATTTTTTTTCATGACTTTAAACTGTAGTGATTATCTATAGCTTTAGTTGACGTACCTAATGGGCTCCATTTTAAGATATATTACAGAACGTAAAAGTGCATAGATCCATAATAGATGATTACGTTTTTCTAGGCAGTTACTGATAATATAATTATTAGCAATTATGTAGACAAGATTCTGCTTTTTTTCTATTGGACAGGTCGGTCATATGGTATCCTAGAAGAAATAACTTAATTCCAATTGGATGGTTTAAATATAACTAGTTCTTCGATGTTGGATATTTGCGATTTGTCACGCAGGTAGAAGAGTTCATATGAGCATTTTTGTTTTATCGCCTTTATATAAGTGACTCGGATTGGGCCGTTTTCTTATTCGTATTTCTTGTGTTTTTGTTGTAACATCTAGTCTGCAGACATATTGTATGCTGTATTTAGATCTTATCAGAAAGGAAAAACGCTTGTTTGGATTATTCATTGTAAACAAAAATGCTCATTGGATTATAATATAATTTGGAACTCTTGTGAATTATTCAAATGAGTTCTGGACAGTGCTGTTTTGACAACGTCACGATTCTTGGAGGTTCAGTTAAGTTTCCGGTTCTGAAATGTGCACGGGACATTTCATTTCTTTGGATTTGAATATAACTCCTTTATGATTATTTTGACGTCACTTCCTATTACTGTAATTTCCTCTCACAGTTTCTTTTATAACTTTGATAACTGAATTAAAGTTTAATAAAACATTTTGGTTTTGCTTCTTTCTGTTAGTTTACGACTATAGAGTCAAAAGAGTTAAAATATAATTTTCTTTGGTTAGTTAACTTATTATTCCTGATGTAAAATTAGGAAATGCACTACCTCCTGGTTATGTATGTAGAATGCTCTTTAGAATTTTCAAATCTCTACCTAGTCACTTATGCAATTGTCACAACCATTCTCTGTTGTTTTCATGATATTGAAATTGTTGTTTTGATTGGTTGTATTCCGATAAACTACACAATTTCAACTCGTGAATTACTGTTTATTTGTAATATCACATTTAGATTTAATAACTATTTATTTAACAAGCAATTTTGATGCATTCATAAGCCGGTTGTTAGTGACCAGAGAGATCTACAAAAATAAAGATTTATTCTGTTATGTTTTTGTATTGATTTTAGTTTTTTATAAACCAATAAATTACGATTTTTTTTAATTCTCCCTCCTCACAATATCAACGGAGACGTTGTTTGTGCCAACTATAAAACATAATAACAATAAAAGCTGAGTATTAGATTGGCCATTTTAATATTGTGTTGTACTTAAATTTCAACACATGCTCATTCATCTCATTGGCACACAAATTTTAAGCGAGTTAAATACACATTTTATCACTGCACCCACTCCCCGTTTGCAAATAAAGATGTCCTAACAAGTGCAGCAAGTGAATTTTTTTTTTTAGAATAAGATGTATGTATGTGATAAATGTATGCAAACAGACCTTGCTCCACTTAATAGTTTTGGAATAAATATCGCCACTAGTCGATAACATAATATTAGTTGTATTTAGAATAAATATCGCCACTAGTCGATAACATATTATTAGTTGTATTTAGAATAAATATCGCAACTAGCCGATAAGATATTTTTAGGTGTATTTAGAATAAATATCGCCACTAGTCGATAACATATTATTAGTTGTACTTAGAATAAATATCGCAACTAGTCGATAACATATTATTAGTTGTACTTAGAATAAATATCGCAACTAGTCGATAACATATTATTAGTTGTACTTAGAATAAATAACGCAACCAGTCGATAAGAGACTTATAAGATTCTTTTTTTGTTTAAAAAAGGGTCAGCTACATATACCGCTAATTCATGCATAGCTAAATGTTTGTGTGTGTGTGTGTGTGTGTGTGTGTGTGTGAGAGAGAGAGAGAGAGAGAGAGAGAGAGAGAGAGAGAGAGAGAGAGAGAGAGAGAGAGAGAGAGAGAGAGAGAGAGAGAGAGAGAGAGAGAGAGAGAGAGAGAGAGAGAGAAAGTAACAAGTATTTTCCTGAAATTGCGATTTTTGAAGCATTTGTTAGGCAAAACAAATTATTTTAATTTGATATTGAACGTTTAGTTTGAATCTGCAGATTTTAAATTGATGACGTTAATTCAATAACAAAATTTAAAAAATGTAAAAATCTGCAATTTAAATTTTATAATTTTGCAGCGCAATGTAATTTAATTTTCAATTTATATTAAGGCGCTTGCAGTAATGTTCGGACTATTTTGTTGCATTTTTTTTGAGGACGGGGTGTAAAGGCAAATATTATTCTGAAAACAAATTTCAGCTATCAGATATTTTGAAAGTGACATTCCTGCTTTGATTTTTAGCTTTAAAAGAGAAAGAATTTTATATATTCATTAGATTATTTGCAAAAATTAATGCAAAAATTTCCTGATTTGAAAAAAAAGCGTTAGGCTCGACCCTTGAAAATGAAATGGTGCCTTAAATTAGAGATCTAAATGTTTTGTTTTTTGTTCCAAACTTCAGAGCCAGAATACATTTTTAAAAAGCAATTTCAGGGCCAAACAACTCCCCTACCCACGAAAATTAATTAAATGGTCGGTCCCTAAAGCGTTATGCCAGTATCTTACCTCCTGTCACAACCCTATGTGACCCACCAATTTTTGTGGGGTGGGTGGGGGTGGGGTGGGGTTAATTTGCTTGGGAATAAATATGAGGGACTGCAATTTTTTTATATCTAGAGCCGTAAACATTGACCTAAGCTCTATTTAAAGTTAAACATTTTCATAGCTAAGGATGAAATTCTGTATGACAGTAAATTTTGTAGTGGTATGCATGTATTAACGTTGAGCATGGATTTTGGACGCCCGCTGAGCGTCCAAGTCTAGTGGTGAAAGGTTGGCAGTCAAAGCGCCAAGGTGTCTTCAGCAAACAGGATGAAGAATTGAATTTCAGTTTGATGACAAAATTGTGTTTGGGACGTCGTTACCAAAATCATCATCATCATCATCATCATCATCATCTGATATTATTATTATTATTATTATTATTATTATTATTATTATTATTATTATTATTATTATTATTATTATTATTATTATTATTATTTTGTATTAGGAAAGATAAACTACTACATATTTGCCCCACCCCAAATAAAGCCGAAACAATACCTTAAAGATAAACAATGTTAATTCCATTTATCTGATGCGGTAATGAGTGCTTGGAAAATATAAACGAGATACACGATTAATAAATAAATGGTTTCCGTGGTATGCAGTCTCATCAATTTATCTGAAGTTATTAAGAATAAGTTTTTGAAGAAACTACTTAGATTTGCTATCACAAAAGAAGTCATAAATTTCAAAGCTTTCACAGGTAATCTAAAATATAACATTTTTAAAAAAGTAATCCTAATCTATAAAAAAGGAAATAATATAAACACACGTCTGATATTCTCATACAGTCATCTCAAGACATGTTTGTGCACTTTGTTTGGACTTTCCAAAAGAAAATATTTGCGCTTGCGTCTTTCATTATGAACTGAAGTTTTACCTCAGCAATCGCCTTGAGTCGCTTTAAGCCTCTATTCAGCGATTCCGTCTCAGATGACGAGAGCGAATGGTGGTGAAACTGAAAGAAAGAGTGAAGCAAATAAGCACGGATCTGCACAGACAATAAATATTAGGAACTAAATTCTAAATTTAAAAGTTTAACGAATGAGGACAAGGCCATTTTAAAATGTTTCTTATGCAACAGTCTCTTTTTTATATTAATATGATAAACAAATTTGATTGCTGATTACAATGCAAATAGTAGACGAAATTTAATGTGCTCTCTCTATGTATGTATGTATGTATGTATGTATGTATGTATGTATGTATGTATGTATGTATGTATGTATGTATGTATGTATGTATGTATGTATGTATGTATGTATGTATGTATGTATGTATGTATGTATGTATGTATGTATGTATGTATGTATGTATGTATGTATGTATGTATGTATGTATGTATGTATGTATGTATGTATGTATGTATGTATGTATGTATGTATGTATGTATGGATGCATGTATGTATATATGTATGCATGTATGTATGCAGGTATGCATGTATGTCTGTCTGTATGTATGTGCATATATATATATATATATATATATATATATATATATATATATATATATATATATATATATATATATATATATATATATATATATATAAAGACAGCCTAATGCACGCGATATTAAGTCCATTTATCAAGTCAGCTTCTTGGATGGTTTCTTGTTAAAATGCTATTGCAAAGAGTTTCACGTCGATAATGATATACAAGAGGGCGATGATATACCGTAGAAGCACGGTGTAAGTCGACTTCAAAATGCAAACAAGAAAGATCCTGATTTGCCATATTATATTGCGTCTCTAGACAGTGTAGATGTTGTTTGTTCTAGTGATTACACCTAAGAAAATGCACAAATTCAGATCTGCCAGCGTATTATACGACGACAGATCTGGGCCTGTACAATTTTCAGTTGGTCTTTTATAATCGAGTATAAACGGTATATGTTTGAGATGTTCCGTTTTCTGTTTTTCCAGCTTTCTTAGTTTATGTTTAAAAAAATTGCAAAATATGTCTCCAAACTAAATACATTCATTACTCTAATTTTGTTTTGAAAAGTTACAATAAATGGTAGAGAATTGTTTTCGGTAGCTCTATAAGTCTTATAATCACTGACGTAACTGATTGTAAAACATTTATTTTTTAAAATACAAATCTAGAAATCATTTTTAATTTTTGCGGTGGCAGAAAACCTGGCCATATCTTAAATGGCTTTCATCATTTGTGTTTATCCACGTCACCTTTTAGTTAAAGATGATAACTCAAATTTTGTTCGACATTTTTATAAATAGCTGCTGAAGTGAAATACCTCGTCCTTATGATAAATAACATTGATTTTCAAACATTGATCGGGGCCCTGAGTGGCCCAGTGGTCTAAAGCGCTGTCCATTACGGATCACTGCCATCTCACTTCTGTCTCGTGTGTTCGAGTCTAGGATTCGGCGAATGTGGATATTTGAGAAAGCTTGCCAGTAGCTTCTCGTGGGTCGGTGGTTCTTTCCGGTGGTTTCCCGGTTTCTTCCTCTACCATTAATACTGGCCGCCTATATGTGCTGAAAAATGGCGTTAAGCACAACAACAAACATTGATCGTTTTCTCTTTCATAGCGGACGACAAGTTTGAAATTCAGACAATTCGCTCTTAACGCTAATGATAGGCTATGTGGCCAGACCATATGGAAACCTTTGACATACCATGCTCATAATGAATTAGCATCGGCTGAAAATAAATGAAGCTGACAACAAGGAGCATTAAACACGTGTCTTTTATATCCACCATTTTAACCGAATCCCCTTTCTCTTCGAGTTTGAAGATGGAGGGTTACATGACTGCTGTTGCAATCTTGTTAATGTATCGAAGAACAGTCCTGTGTACTTTCGAAAGTAGCAAATCATACACTCCGACATATGTCTGACAATCGACCATGTCTCATTAGATTTAGAAGATTCAAAGAATATGGCCTTTAATTTTAGACCAACTTCAAGACATTGGCTTCCATCAAATGACACATAATTCAAGAAGACTAAGCGATTATCTGGTTGATATGAGGTGATTCGTTTTTCATACTGTGACTGATATGTATGTGAATGGTATGTATTAAACACGAATTTAAAATGTCGAAGAAAAACGGTCTTGTCACATATTATCACGTGGATTTGTTAAACTTATTAAAGTTACAGTAACAATTAGAGCTATTGTCTCAGATTCAATTAATATTCTGAATATGGTGTCTCTGCATATTAAAATACTTTTCATTTATACTTTCATATCGATTAATTAATATTTAGATATTTTTTTTTGTCAAAAAGGAGTCATTATCGGGACTTTAGAAAAAAACACATCAACTTGAATATCTACAACGATCATATAATGACGAAATGGGGTTGGGGCTCCAAACACATTTAACAAGATCATCTTGGTAAAATGATTATTTTCCCTGTCATATCGAAACTCTTAAACTTTTCGTTGGCCTTCAAGTGCTAATTTAGTATAAATCTAAATTCTTCCGTTTTTAAAATTTTCTTCATATGTATGTATGTATATATGTGTGTATGTGCGCGTGCGTGCGTGCACGCACGCACATACGTACGTACGTATGTATGACTTTATTTTCTCTTGGAAATAGATTTCATTCAGTTATTTTTTTATTATCACACTATAAAGATAGGAAAATATCTTGACATTAATAGATTCGCATCACATTAAATATGAAGTATATATCTACAAAAATCAGCCCTGAAACACATGTCTAAACACCTGAGTCAGAGAGCTCACTGCAAGCGAAACATAAGCAACGGAGATTAAGAGAGAGAAGGAGAAACAAATAATTATTACATTGACTGAAAATGAGTTAATTTTCCTAGTATACCGAACAAGCATAATGTCATATGGTTTTCAAGTTCAGTTACTCTTCTGTACATGATGACTTTTCCTTCAGTCACCACACACACAAATGCTTGCCATGAATAATCATCCATAGAACCAAAGATGTCCACTCACTTGCCCAAAAGGATATGAAGTATAGAATCTTTGTCTTGACAAAATAGCCAGTGCGGATATGATATGTCTACTGCATCTATTATTCTTTAAAACATAGTTTTACGTTCATCATTTAATGCTTAGCAGTATTGTAACATATTCTTGGCTTTGTCTGAAGTCAATCTCTTGCAGAGTTTACGGTTATATTCATTCTCTGTTGAAATCGAACACATTGTTAAATACGCAATGTTAGCGAAAAAAACAAGTTTAGGTAGAAAGCATTTATCTAGCTTCCAAACAAAGTGGTTGAGGATTAGCATGGACACTTGTATAGTGTAGGAGTTCAGGCCTCATTTCAAGTTTAGTTCTCCACGATGATTCTTCATAGCAGTGAACTGCCGTTTCAATTCTCCTCCTCCAGACTGCTTTAGGGACAGATTAAAGGGTGTTCACGTATAGGTTGAAGAAACCACCAAACTAGTATGTTAATGCTTTCGCTTTCATGTATCAGAAAGTCAAGAATTCTTCTGTTGAATATCATATTAAATCAAGCGAACCGTTTGCTCTTCAGATTTTATTGAATAAACCTAATTTGGTTTTAGTTACATATCCCTTAACTGACCAAAGTCCAAGACTGCTTATTGTTGTCTCTGTGAGTGAGCATTGACCAATACCTATAACTCTTCTTGCCTCTTTTCTTTGAGATACTTCTAAATCGTATACCTGTGACTGGCTTAAGCTTAATCATAATTTGTATCCATATGTCATATTAGGTAATACTATTTTTGACCGTATTCTTGGCACGATTAATTGGATTCATACCATCCTTGTCAATGCCAATTCCAACAAGGGAATACAATACTGATCTACCCTTATCACAGGCATTTTTCACTGCAACAGTGTTAGAAAGATGTGTAGACGGTAACCCTAGCATATATTCTTGAGAAAACTATAGGTATCCTTTCATCTCCGAGCACGAACATAGATTTTTGCATCATTGTTTTTCTCGAAATTATGACGATATTGCTTTAATCAACATTGCATCGTAGTCTCCACTTCGATGCACAGTCATGGAGGTTGCGAAGTAAAAAGTTCATACAGTTAAATGATGAAGACAGCAAGGCCATGTCACCTGCTAATAAAACACAAGGGAGACTTAAGGTACCAATTTATATTCCTGATTTAGCTGACTCCAGCAAGGATATTAGGTCATAAATCATGACTAAAAGTAGTTCTGCTGAAAACCTTCTTCCTTGTACTACCCCTTGATTGATTGAATATGGTTTCAAATGATGGCCGTTGAGCAGAACAAGGGGCTATAACTTCTCGAAAAAAATTTCGAATCAATCTCCACAGTTTTCCTTTAACTCCGAGATGGAATAGCTTTAAAAGAGGCCATCATGCCATACTGTATTAAAGGCTTTTGCATTGTCCAGGAATGCAGCATAAATATTAAAGTGACTGTTTAAATAATGAGCTATAATTTTAAAATTTATAATAAATGCCGTAGTAATGCCACTGCATTCTCTTCGAAATCCCTGTTGTAATTGGTGCAGGAAATTGATCCTTTCTCTAAGTAGAGATATCCTCTTCAACAATATATTTCAGATGCTTTTTGAAGAAAGGGAACGATTAAGATATCTCTATAGCTATGATTATCTAGCCTGTCCTTTTTAACACCTTTTAAGATAGGTATAACATTTAGTTTCGAATTAGCTAGGATAGGTTGCCATGGAGATGATGCGATTGTACAGTTTGCATACAATAGGACTAATTGCTTGACAGGCAAAAATTAAATGATCTGCATATATTTTATCAGGGTCACATGATCTATTTTTCTTTAGCTGTCTTTAAGCCTCTTCAATATCATTCTATAATATGGTTTCACATATATCCCTATCTGCCCCGTCTTCAATATTTGAATCTACAATATTCTTGATGATAATTCTAATTTCAGCTGCAAACAATTCGTTAAAATGGGTATTTGATGTTTCGGTTCCTAAAGTTTCAAAATGCTGGCGCCATGTGTCACGAATCAAATGAGGGTCCCGTCTTATTTTTCCTTCCACTTTTAGTTCAGAGATATCTTGTTTCTGTACCTTCTTATGCAATCTTATTATTCTGTAGAATTGCCCTGCAACCAATTCTGCAGCTTTATCTAGCTCATCGACATGTTTCGTTTCGTACTGGTAGTTTCTTTTTGCACTATTATATTCTGCATATGTTTTAAATTGTATACCATGTGACGGTTAGTCTTTTATCCATAATGCTCGTTTTCTTCTCATCTCTTCATATAGTTAAACCACATTAGTGAATTCCCAGTAAGGTTTTAGGCGAGGCAGGAAGGCTTTCCTTGGGAGATTTTTGTCAACTGTATTTGATAAAATAGTCGCAACAGTAAAAAGGGAATTGTGTACATATGTAATGTTGTCTAAAGTTAGCTCAATTGTATTTAAATACTCATTAATTTCACTTCTGTACCGCTGTTGTTGTTCTGACGAAGTTTTTCGCCAGTTAATTGTAACTGGATATTTGGAAATGATGATTCCTTGAGTTCGTCTGGAACTAACGATTCTGCTCTTACATGTAAATGATCGGATAAATTTAGATGATGATCATCTTCAATGCAGACACTACGAACTAAATCTATTTTTGAGGAAGGTATAAAAATGTAGTCAATCAAGGACGAGCGTTTGCCGCCAGATGAGCAACATGTATATCCTGGTAAATTCAGAAGGGTAAATATCACATGTTGACACTAGATGCCTATTTTTAAGAAAGGAATATAGTATATAACTATTATCATATGTTCTATTCGGAATCTCTTTTTTCTGTAGCTCTCCATTAAAGTCACCACAAATAATCACAAAACCTTTTTATTTACTATATTCATTATAAAGGAATATCACAGTTTACATTATTTCTTCATAAACATCCAAGGAGGCATTTGTGGAAGGAAATCAGACACAGAGCATAAACAATTTGATGGCACGCAGGCTAATTTCAACTGCAATAATTCTGTCGTTTCCGATGTTATTCATAGGTGAACCGTTAGTGACGTACGATAGAGAATTGCCATTCCTCCAAATCCGGAGGGACGTTTTCTTTCCCATGGACACTTAAGTATCTCTTATGCGGTCTCGAAAAAGCAGTAAATTCTCTGTCAACACTTTGAAAAATTTAAAGTGCTCTGGATATAGCCAATACTCTTGTATGCACAAGATATCAATCTTATGAAGTAAAGAACAAAGTTCCTGTCATGATGTTTATAGTAGCCATTCAAAACGTTAACAAAAGCTTCTCCACTTGCAATTAAGGGACACAAGATCATTTATTTAGTCATAAATAACAATGGCCCATACAAAGGTAGATTTTGCATTTATACTAAGATCTGAAGAAAAAAAAGCTTAAACCATATGCAAATTTGATATATTTGTTTTTCGTAGACAGGAGAAACATGGAGTAAATAATATTAACGTAATTTCAAAGTGTAATATGTTATGGCTTGATTTTTTTTGACCATCTCTAATTTAAAAAAAAAATGTATATGGTAAGATAGGCCTCTTCCAAATCTAAAAAATTATAAATTTTCACCTTAATTTCAAACACTACTAGTTGTATGTTTAAATACTAGACACACCGTAAAAGAAAAAGAATTAAGGGACCACCATCTTTCAGGCTTTGTGAGTGATTAGGTAAAATTTACACATCGATAAATGCCCAACCATGATCATTTAATCCTTATAATTCCAATTTACTTCATTTCTAAAATCAGATTAGCAGCTTTAATCAAGAAAACAATCACTTTTATGTACCTTCTACGTTGTATTTCATTAGTCTCTTAACTGCGATAGAATACATAGCCATCTTCGCTAGCCAAGATTCATTGATTCTTTATAAAGTGATACGGAGTAGCTCCTCATAGCGGGTCATGCCAGTGATATATTGTTATGATCATTATATGAATATATAAAAATGGTTATTGTTGTTAAACTAGGAATACTCATTCTTTTATTGTAAATTACGCTTGCGTATGGCACGTGTTGTTATAGCAACGTCGTTGCTACTTTCTACCCATTTCGATCTTTCAAAAGCAAAATCGTGTCCATTTTTAGTGACACGACTCTGACCTTTAGTAACTGTTTCTGTAACATATTATCGAGGTAAATGCATTAACTTCTAAACCCAGCTATATGCCTTCTTCGGTAAAAGGGGTGATTGTTGGAGTGCAGGAATGTCTGTTGCAATTACATTGTTTTAATCTCTAATTGTCGATTTTAATCTGTGGCTTGTCACTTTTTTTTATCAAAGATCACAGGAGTGGATGGGTGGGAGCGTGATTGTTATTATTAGGGTGTAAAGCGTTGATATAGATAAAACTTTAAATGAAATGATCTGGACACTGGGAACCAAAGGTAGTCTGCAGAATTTATCGACGTGTAAAAAAAATAAATTCCAGATCAGTGTGACATGACCGTTTACAGCCAATCAAAACGTCTAAAACGCAATCAATTCATGCAAATTTGAATTATTCTAAATTAATACGGGATATTATACACTTGTGAACAAAGTAACCTTTCTTCAATAAAAACAACCACACATCTATCAAGACTTTAGCTGCAGCTTTATATGCAAAGCCTTTCTCATTCGAACCACGATTAAATTGGTTATGTTGCAAATGGTTTTCTTGAGGGTCGAAGCTTAGCACATAAGTATTCAACTCGATGGCAATTACTTAATAGAATAATCGAAAAAATATTATGTTCCGGCTTTATTTAATCCATATTGTTTGAATGTCTTGCGATTTATCATAACCCGACACATTACAAATCCCACAATCTCTAACAAATCGCTACTGTCACCAAATGCTCGCAACTGATAGTGAACTCAGCAGAATGGGTTGCAAACAGAGTTAAATTTCGAGCCTCCACAGGCAACAAAAAGGCAGACATATCTGATAAAAGTATCCACAAAGAAAGCCTCGGTAGTGCACAAAGTACCCTCTTCGGCCCGGATCTCCAGAACAGTAAGTTACATTGTAAAATTGAGGGGGAAGAGGTACGTTTTACAAGGAAATCTTGTCAGTTTTTTATATTTTTATTCATGTAGCCACTTAAAATCTTGTTTTGTTCATATACAGTACATACGAACTTCCTTTCAGGGATGGTGCTGTCAAGCTGTACATTATATGGAGTAACAAGGCTAAGATTACAAAACTCGTCTTTTCCATCGTTTCGCTCTAATGTCTGTAAGGCTTCTGTTTTCAAACCTACACTTCCGTTTTTGCCTTTGATTAGTATGAGAATAGCCATTTATTGATATTAAAGCTTAGCTCTTTTCTTATATTTTAAAGATCATATTTGTCAAATTTTTGGATCCACCGCTGCCTTAACTGCAGATCCATTGTTGTGTTGCAATTTTAAAAAAAAATGATTTAAAGTCTTTATTTAAAATGAATGAAAAGCAAATGTTGCTAGGCCAGCCAAGCCACCATCTGGAAAGGGAGGGGGCTAAATGGGTTCCACTGTCATTGTGCTTACATTTCTTATCTTACACAGTTCATTTCTGATATAAAACCAGTTTTGGTCATATACACACAAAGCAGTCGCAACATTTAGTGATCAACTCTGTCAAATACCTAATATCGCTGCAATCGTTGGTCCGAAATATTTTTACTGCGTAGATGTGTGCTAGCATTGCAAAATATATTAAGAGTTGGGTCATTCAAATTTAAGTATTAATAAGCAATTATGCAGATAGGTGTCTGCCGAGTGCAATTAGTGAAAAACATTTAAAAAATAAATACCTATTTAAATGACCTGAAGTCAAGTTAGACTTGAAGGATTATTGAATAACCAAATTTTTTACTGGATGTACTCTTGGAATAGGTCTTGAGTTATGAGGCTCAACATGTTTTGCCATTCTCAAGGATTTTGCAGCTTCGACGAACAACACACAGGTTATAATGAAATGTAAGGAAGATTTCTCTCAATTTATTCGCTGGCTTGAACTCTTTCGCCAGCTATTAAATCTTTTTTTTGCTAATTGGTCTATTACAATCGAAGTGAAAAGACTTGTACGATGCAGCTTAGTGCACTATTGACTCAGCAAACTGCTGAGTGGTTGGCTACAACATCTGCTGGTTTGGTTGAGAGTGAAAAAGACGTCAACGTTTGAATTTTTAACATCCGCTGGCTTCGGAAAACACTGGTCATTATGGTCTACTCGCACGATTGGAGCGGGCCGAGAAATTGATCATGCTTATGTACAGGGAGTGATCAGTATGTATGGTGCCGACAATTTAAATAGCGTATTGTCCACAGGTGACTACAGGCGTAATTTGTGTTTACACCAAACTGAAAGTGTCTGTTGTCTCTAATTATTTTTTATATTTTCCATTTGCAAATAAAAAAGAGATATTATACGATTGGACAATATCGTGTAATGAGTAGGTTTGCCAGTGTGTGGAAGGCCGTTATCAGTTTTTGTTTCAGAGGTCACACTCAATTAATGGTAAATGATGTAGGTAACAGGAGGCATAGGGTCCATAAAACACGGACGGATGATATATGAACCGGAACATTGGATTCTCAAAGACTTGCCTATAATTAATGATCAAGTATTTTAACATTAACATATTTTCTTTTAGAGGCAAATAGGTGATGTGTCCTATAATAGTTATGAACATAATTGGTGAGAAGCGTTGGGATACATCCAACATTGTTTTTGACTACACGGCTGTTTGTTGTATGCATTCGTAGTGCGTCTTGGTACTCGGTGAGATTTTCCTCAGACACGATCTTATTAAAGCTCGTCTTTAGGCTGCATGTCACGTGATTGCTTGCCTTAAAATAGTTAGTACTTTTGGCTGTGGACCTATTTTTTCGTGGCAGGATGATTTTAGCCAGATTAAGAAGAGAAGCCAGGCAATAGAAACATGATCTCGGCTTCTGAATAATGCAAGATCAGCCTTGGTCGCATAGTTTGTGAGATCAAACGCGTTTATTGTTTCCGCTGAAACGGAAGTAGCACGGAAGATATTCCATGCTATTCCGTTGGTTGATATCTACGATCTCATCTATCACTGAGTCTGGGGTTGGGCTGTGATCAAGCGTCTTTAACACCGCCATGGGCACGTGTGCGCAAACTGATTCATTATATTCTTTTTTGAATGGGGAGTGTAGAGTAGGACAGCGAGTAGTGACGGGGGATAGCGTTTTGTTTGAAGATACAAGATTAGTTCGCCAGCAATCTTGATAAAGATTTCATCAGGGAAAAAGTAGTGCGAGGTATTCTGTTCCTGTAGATCCAGTCACCCTTTTGTTTGGGATTGCAGGCTTCGAACGAGTAGTACTGCCGGTCCAGTGGATATTGGGGTAATTGAGTACGCCCACCCTACCCACTCAGTCACTGGTTGGATTGCGTGATTTATTGGAAAATGCTGTTGAAATAGATGTGCCATCAGGAGCATGACATCATCCATTGTGAATACCATAATATTGACAGAGGCACCATTGATAAAGTTTGCAACGGCGGGTCAGAGGTGACTTTTGACGGACTATCTCATTTACAGTAGCGCGTGTTTCCGACCGCATAGTATTAACTGTGAGCTGTGCCAACGTGCTAAATCAATCACTTAATGTTTTCAGACTTATGACGCCAGAGGCAGTAACGGCTGGTAGCGCGTCCTGTGTCTGGCTTACTACGGCCGTCTTTTTGGCATTGATGGCACACAGCGACGGCCCTGACGGCATTAATTAGTCGAAAGTTCTTATCTGTATATTGTTATGTATCGGCTCGTTCAAGTAACAAAATAAAATAGTGGAGTAAACAAGCTTTGTAAGTTTTAACAAAGATAATTTTATTTCTCTAGAAAAAACGATGAAAAGGTGAAAATATAAACCAGGACTTACGGTTTGTGAAGAAAATCCAAATATTGATCATATAACTGTAAAATATATTAGTCCTATTAATAAATAGTTCTAACTGAATCTAGTCTGAATTTCAGTTCGGTTTCTAAATGGAGGATGCTGACGTAAGATGAAGTTTGTACACAAATGTCCAGATTTTAATGTTAAACCACAATTTATACAGTACTGTTTCAATTTATAATTTATTTCACTGAATGTCTTTGTTCTAAAACTCTTGCACAGTTCTCCAGGGAATAAATTATTATTCAAAAGGTAAATGAACTCATATAGTTGTCATCTATAACATCTTGAGTTCTATAAATGTAATGAAAAATAAACTCTTTCCTGCACAAGAAAAATATACCATTCTTCTTCAAGGCATATTATGCGACTCTCTACAGCACCTATGAGAGATATTATACGATGGACTATTTCACAGGAACCTAAGTGTACTTAAACCAAACTAAATCGTCATTTCATGCACGCCCATGAAGAACGAGTGGTTATTTCATCATCTGACAATTGCCGTACACGATATAATCACATATAGTTAGAAAAGAACTTGGGCACAACAATCGTTTACGCCGTTTGTTTATCAACCAGGCTATCTAAACAAAATCCTTACCAAAGTAGAGAATCATAATTAAGTTCTAAATAAACACGATAATTTATTCAAAAGTATCAGATTCCTCGAACATGACTATTACCACAATTAAATATAATGATACAAAATGAATTAAAAAAATTTCAAATTTCAATACAAGTAATTAAATTACATGGTCGTAACAATATATCTTGGATGATATTACCATTACAATAGTGGACATGAAAAACGGGACAGCTAGCGTTAACGACTCGTAATCGTATAAGTCTTATCTGCAGTTTCCGCTGATTACGAGTGCAAAATCAAAGACCAAAAATAAGTGCAATTTGTTAAGCCTCTATAACACTTCCGGCGGATGACAGTACAGAAAAATGCCAAAAGTGAGCATTACATAGATCGAGCAGTTTATCATCCTGGTCTGTCAGAATAAAACAAATGATGCAGTTGGACTGTTCCAAGGCAGATAGACGGACAGACGAATGCCCGGAGCCGGCTAGGACTGTGGGTTTGGAGTAATGCTATAGAGAATAATGACAATGATAGCATTATCACAGGTGTTCGAGTCCACATAGAAGCCTTCCATGGAATTTCAAGCAAGATATACAGAGATCATGGCGTTGATCTGCACTATAATGTGCGCTACATGGTAACCTAACCGAGAACGATGTTTGCACGGTTGAATGTGATGGACCACCGCAACAGCTGACATGAAACTTGCGAAGTTGACGCGATAGGTGGCAGAACTGACCTCTATCTATACGCGAAGAGTTGGCTTATTGGCAAAAATGCAAGTTTTTGTGTCGTCGCCCTTAAAGGCTGCAATCAGCCTCTAAATTTTCTAGTTAATGGTATCTATTTCATATGCTATCGTTGGTAGGTTTACAGTGTTCGAAGATGCACCATCGTCAGAGGAAAACCCAAAATGTTTTGTTGGAAGGAAGAATGTAAAAAGTTAGAAATGGAAGTTGGGCCAGCTGAAATAGTTTTGGAGACACATCATCGCAATCTTGGTATCGTGTCTCTTGGGGGCCTCAACTGGAGTCGGCAAGATGACATCAAAATAAGACTTTCTTTTGAGCTCGATTAAGCCACCCATGTCAGGCTGACGGTACGGTTTTGAGTGATTTGTAGGCTGACTGATATATCCTTGAACTGTCGAATGTCATCAATGGACTGCTTTAGTGTTTGCGAGTATTCCTGGTACGAATGGTTGTCACAAACCTAGTAATAAATATCATCCTTTTCATATTGCAATGACCTTGGTAATGACTTCCTTGGGCAGTGTATCCTTCCCGCAAAATCCCAGTCTGTGCAATAAGGCAGTCGTCCAGCTCTTTTAGACTTCTTTAGTAGTATATAATACCAACACTTCTTGCCTTCCCCTGGTATGCACACTACTGCTTTAGTGCAGCTTTAGTTAGTCGTCTCTACGGCTGTCTGGACATCGGCATGTTTTATCTATCATTTCTCTTTATACAGCCTGTTAGAGTAGGATGCTATTCTGCCTCTTACAAGCACACTTAACCCAGTCGTCATCCTCCTACTTGCGGACTAGTTGCCACCTTCTTAATATACCCAAGCTTTCGGGTTTTCTTTTTCGCTTTTAGCAAATACGTGTCGCTGATAATTTCTCCGACAAGGCACGGGTGCAGACACAATGTGGCAACATCACTACCTGCCTTTCAAAGTTGTTGGAGCTGCCCTAGGCCTGGGGTAAGTGTCCTGTATAAATATCATCCGCACACAATTACCAATCACACGACTTCAAATTCGACTAAACACTTACGGCCGTCTCAAATTTGGTCAGGTCCCAATGAACCGTGTCTATGCCGCGTGCTACCGACAAGGTATGGCCAACTCGTAAAGCCGCGACACCAATAGGCTGTCATGGACTGTTCAATGACCAAAACAACACTAAGGGCCCCACAGTCGGCAAACACCTCTGCCGCTGTCCATTTAAAAGTGGCATGAAAGCCAAGCTGTTTGTTGAAGAAGGAGACATTAGTGTGTAATAATGTTGAAATTATTACACAATGGACACTAAGCTTGGGAAAATATACTACAACATGCAAAGTTACTGGTTTGTGTGTCAGCAGTAAAGAAGTAGTCATAAGTGGTCAAAGTCTTGTAAGTTGTTGACTGGGCGTGACTCGAGAATCGATTGTATCAAATTTTCCTGCCATTACCAAATTAAAATTTCTCGACCACAGTTTGGTTGTTCCAAACCAAAACCAGGCCAACCTCTTGTTTTTGCCGCATGACAAGGTTGGGCGATACACGTACAAGTGTTTGCTAACTGTGGGTGACGCTGTTGCAATGAGGTCAAGCTCATGACCACAAAAGCGATTCCAAAATCGGCGACGCTCGGCATGCGTAAGCAAGCAGGGGCTCCTAAAGTAACCCAGTTCGGGGAAGATTAACTCCGGTTGTGAGTTGATGTGCTTCGTGTTGTAACTCTTAGCCAATCCTGGCGTGCAGGAGAGGAAGGATAGGGCAGGTCACCACCGCCTTCATGCATTGTGAAACGGTTCAAATGTATCTTGGCTGAACGGCTCTTAGGGCAAAATTTCTGCCAAGAAATACTGCCTTTAGCTAGCAAAAGCGCAGGCAATCATCAGGTAACTGAAGAAAATGAAACCGGTAATCGGACCAATTTCGTAATTAAAAATTCGATATTGAAACGTAGTCTTTATTTAAAGGAGCGTGTCATAGTGACTTATTTTGGCAGGTGCTAAATATTATGTTGAAGGTTATATATATATATATATATATATATATATATATATATATATATATATATATATATATATATATAATCGGTATCAAATTTAGAAGAGAATTATTATTTCAAAATTACTATCGTAAGTCTTTAACTAGGAAACATATTTTTTATTTAATATTGAGTTGGTCATTATTAGGAAAATTGTCAAAAATATCCACAATGTACCTCTCTTCCCTCCGAAAATACTCGGGCTACATCTTTAATAGTCTCTTGTGTAGCAGATGGCTCTGGGAAGGCAACTGACAATCTTGCCTGAAATCAAAACACAAGCTCATGTAATTCACGTATGCCTCTCTGTCTTTCTCCAAAGAAAAACAACAACAAAAGAGTAAAACATACAAGCAATCAATATAATAAGTAAAACACATAAATATATTTTTAACATTTACATGCTTTCTATATATCAGCCACGACTGTATTGACAAATGTGTTTAAGTGTGTGTGTGTGTGTGTGTGTGTGTGTGTGTGTGTGTGTGTGTGTGTGTGATTTGGTTTTTAAACGTAGCTATAACAATTTTTCAGTCATATCGTTAGGATGTCTGCAGTGTGGCAGTTTATAGTGATGTCTACTACTGGAGCATCATGCCGCAGACATGTAGCATGACGTCCCAGTCACATTATCCTGACACCAGGCCGACCATTCCTAACATTAACCTTTAAATGCTGAGCGGCAAGCGAGGAATCTGTGCCATTTTAAAAGTCTTTGGTATGACTCGGCTGGGGATCGAACCCACGACCTCCCGCATCCGAGGCGGACGCTCTAACCACTAGGCGACCAGAGTGGTCTGAAAGACTTTTGTACCGTTCAACGAGAATACAGGTCTATATTCTTTGAAATTTATTTCTTCAAGTATTGCACGAGGCATCTATATAAGAAAATACGTACGCAAATATCAGCCGGAACTACAGCTGTTATCTTTAACTGCATCATGGGATAATTGTTGTTCATCGTTGCACAGAACTTTATGCATCTTTGAATGACATTAGCATTTTCATCATACCAGTTGTCGGGTCTGAAAAAAATTTCGTTGCTTATGTAAACAAAATAAGTTTCAAAAAGAATGCGAACTGCTCTGAAAAAATTATGTGCTTGTAAAACACATTTCCACATCTTACCTCCATCCTGAAATTTGCGCTTCATGCATAAATCACTGAAGGTAAGGATTGCATCAGGAGCAAAAATTTAGTTGGGTATCTGCATTTATGTAAATTTCTCCTTTTCATCAACCCAAAAAGCTTTATAAAAGCTTCAAAGGTATTGACACAATCTACACCATGGGACCATCATTTATATGTCAAGCTTGTCTAGTAGGAGACACAAAACGTATACTTACGTACGTACGTACGTACGGATTGTAATGGTATCTCTGCGTGTTCTTGAAAGCAATGGATACAAAGATGAGGTATATATAAATATACAAAATAACCAACAATATGGTTCTACGTTTATTAAATCTCACATTCTTATGTCTTTCCAAAAATTTCGAAAAGACAACAAGAAAACTGGTATTTTGCGGTTAAGCGGAAAAAAGTTGCTTGTTAATCACTCTTGGACACAAGAAGGTAGACGTAAGTATGTGCTTAAGAATATATATATATATATATATATATATATATATATATATATATATATATATATATATATATATATATATATATATATATATATATATATATACCAAACAGAACAGACTGTGCTATCCTTGGATTCTGCAGTAGAATCTTGATAATAGTGGGCATAAATAATAGCTTAATACAAACAATACTATCATACAGGTTAGAGTAAATTAAATTCGTACTCTACGAAGTTTCGAACCGAGGTCCGCGTGTAAATGGCACCCATCGCCTTGCCTGCAACCACCAACCCATATACCGTCACGACTAAGCACACATCACCAAAAAAATGATGGCACTGAATCGTTGTTATATAAGCTCGTGCGTAGCAGACACACTCGCATGACGACCTAGTAATTAATTCTCATATATGTACACAGTCGTTCCAGATTCCTATGAAAAAAATCAAGGTATATAGGATTTTTGTATTACAAATAATTATAAATATATACCAGACAGAAGAGACTGTGCTATCTCTGGATTCTGTAGTAGAATCTTGATAATAGTGGGCAGAAATAATAGTTTAATACAAACAATACTATCATACATGCTAGAAAAATTAAATTCGTACTCTAACGAGTTTCGAACCCAGGTCTGCGAGTAAATGGCACCCATCTAGGGATAGCACAGTCTGTTCTGTCTGGTATATATTTATAATTATTTGTAATATAAAAATCCTCTATACCTTGATTTCTTTCATAGGAATCTGGAACGACTGTCTACATGTATGAGATTTAATTACTAGGTCGTCATGCGAGTGTGTCTGCTAAGCACGAGCTTATATAACAACGATTAAGTGCCATCCTTGTTTGGTGATGCGTGCTTAGTCGTGACGGTATATGGGTAGGTGCGTGCAGGCAAGGCGATGGGTGCCATTTACTCGCGTACCTCGGTTCGAAACTCGGTAGAGTACGAATTTAAATTCTCTAACCTGTATGATAGTATTGTTTGTATTAAACATATATGGATCATACAACTTACAATTTATAAAGTACACACACACACACTAACATCCGCATGAGGCACAACCTCTTCTCTTGCAAACACTCAAACACTCTCTAGTCCACTACGTGTGTGCAGCAAGAGAGATGGAACAGTTTTAAGTGAAGCAATATATACTAGTTATCGTTTGTTTGCATGCATATTTTTGAGGCGGTGGAAGACATGGATTTAGTTGGGAAATTTATAATAAAAGTTTGATTAATATATCTGGCCAATGCAGATAAACTAGAGTAGCCGACAGGGTTTACTGATAATAGGATTTGATCACCATATCATTATTTGCTTGCATGAGCCATGAATTAAAATTAATGTAGATTACATCATAGTGTCGTGGAAAAAGAGCATGTGGAAAATCACTAAGAAAAAACAATGTGTTATTGTTGATCTTTTGGAGGAATTTAGTGGAACACAAAGATGTTTGCATTACAAATTTTGGTCCTTAGCTTTCCTGATTGACAGAAAAAAATTCGGGTATGTTTTCACCTCGGGCGGATGAAGATCACCTTAGGATAAAATAATTATTGATCTCTAAGTTTAAGTGAGTATCTCGGTTTGTATGGTACGAAAATGTAAAATGAACTGTCTCCTTTGAATGGAAAGCTTATTTTCCTCGTAAAAGGTGTGCGTATTATAACCAGTGGCCAAAGTACTCGTTCCAAAGAGTAGTTATTTTACGCTCCAGATATCATAGAATGGTTTACATTATTGGTCGCAGTCAGTCCAATAAACATATTTGCACTGCTTATGCTTTAATCACTATAAAGGAGTGTTTATATAATCATTTCTGACTGTATAAGCATAAAATATAAATTATTACCAAGTAAATCAATAAAATGAATGTACCATTTTTAAGTTGCACCTCAGATTTTCAGATCTATTTCTATTTAATGACATTCAGTGTAAGTTTTGATCTTACAATTTCTGTTCCACAATATCTTCCATTTGGCTTCAATCAATGAAAAAAAGTAGTCGAAAACAGACAAAACTATATATATATATATATATATATATATATATATATATATATATATATATATATATATATATATATATATACACACACACACGCGCGCGCGCGCGCGTGTGTGTGCTCACTAAAAAATGTTAACCATCTTTCTTATTTTACTTAAAAAGACCAAGGGAAAACATTTCATGGCCCTATCCATTTGACTTGTTATGTAAAAGATATGACGAGGGAGAAAGAAGACTTTCAGCTGGCCATGGGGGTGGAGTGCTGTCGAGAATAACTCGCATAATTCATCCTCACACTCAGACTTGTTCAAACATGAAGTCTCATGTCTAATATTTTTATTAATATGACCAGTCGTGGGAATGTTCATTTTACAATAATGGGTTTCAATATCGTGTTGAATCGAGGGGAACTCACTTGGAAGTGCGTCAGACTCGTAATCCAAGGGTTATGGGCTCGATACATGCCCTGGTCAGTCCCGGTTGGCTGCCAGTTAGATCCCATTTCCTAGGCATAATATAGCCAACAATGTGTTAGAAATGATGGTGTTTAACCAACAGACATAAAGAACAACAACACAAATCGTAGTCATTAACTATGTTGCACTGCCAATGACCTTCCTCATATTGTCTGTTAATAAATGAACCACTACTTAAATGAGTCATTCACTGATTTTGTGTGACAATGATAATAATTAATAAGTTGTTTCGAAGATAATAGGCATCGAATACTATATTTGTAAATTTCTTTTGTGTTAATCTATACTCATAAACATGTCCTCTTGTCATAAAAGGAACGCTACCATGTTAACAAGTGAAATGTATTTTACTGCAAACACCAGCTGGATTGTTTTTTGTGCAAAAATATTTTTTTTTCCAATGGTTGTTAATCATAAAAATTATAATAATTTACTTCACATGAAACTGATGAATATAGATTACTTAACAGGATGGACGTCTGAGTGCAATTTCTTTACTTTCTTTTCGTTCTCAGTTGAACATGCTGAAATTAAGCTTTGATTGATGATACAATTATAATCCGACGGAATGAGGCTGATGAAAGCTATCATCTTATCTTCGCCAATAAAATCTGTCACATAAAAGAGATAATTTGGTAGAGATTTTTTTACAGCGCGAAAATATGGTCAAAAATGTCGAATGAAACCTCCAAGACGTAGTTTATGAAACAGTTTTTTTTTTTTCCCGATTTGAAATGCACTCTCTCCCTAGTACAGCTGTTATTTTACCAATGCTAAAAATGCCGACTGTTTATTTAATTATTTTGGAAGTGTTGAAAATCGCTAAAGACAACCTTTTTGATGGGGAAGTGTTATGATGTGAATAGATATACCTCTAATAGTAGCAGTACTGTAATATAATTAATTTACCAGTCAATTTGGAAGTGCAAAACTGAAAAATAAACCACTCTAAACTAGTTTTATGGTGACCGATGATTTTTTAAAATTTTTTCTATAGCATCTGGTCATTGATAAGAACGTTTACTTGAATTTGACCCCCGGGAACCATAATGATACGATGGAAAAATTTAATGCACTTATTTATCACATAGCGACCGTGTTATTTACGTTCATAAACTAAGTAGTTTTTCTCACGGCAACAAGGAGGGCCTCCATGACTAGGGTGTCACACATGCCTATTTAGACTCCACCTTATTCCAGCACTGCATAAAACATAGTGTATCATTTTCTGATCAGTGCAACATAGCAAGTTATTAGTAAATTATATTATATCTTTTTAATTCCTATATTTTAACATGACAGAACAAGTATTTTTAACCACGAACAGTTTCCTCATATTTTTAAAAGTGAAAATATAATAATTGTCATTAGATAGAGTAAAATAGTTTACAAAATGTAACATTAGTTTATTGCAAAATTTAGATTATCCCAATTATACTCTTCTCTTAAATTACTAATATTTCATACGATCAGCGAATAAAAGCATTTGAAAATCCGGGTGAACTTACGAAAAGAGGTGTCGGGAATTGGATGCTGAAGAATTAATTTAATCATTAAAGCTTTATTATTGAACCAAGTTGGGTAGAACAATTTTTTTTTTTTATCCTGTGCAACTAATTGCTATATTATGTTTTGCTACAAAAATATGACACATGATGCGATTATATTGGGTTTTAAAGTAGTAGACGAAAATACCATAAATTTATGGTTTTTCCATATTATATAACAACTTTTGACATCACAAATGACCTTATGACGTCATGTGGTCATGTGCAAGGCACCTAAAGAAACTTAAGGGTCATTTTAATGCATTAGCTTGGGGCTTTATTAAATAAATATTCTTTTTCATTGTTACGTACTAAATCTAATCTCTGTGTTGTGCACAATGCAAATAAATCTTATAATATTAGTTGAATGATTTAAATATATTGCTTGCCAAGGCTTGCAAACATGGAAATATTCGACGATAAATTTCTTTGAGGTGAGTTATAATTATTAGTTACTGCATTTGTAAGCGAAAATATAATGGAGTTTTTTCTTCTGAGTAATAGTATGCAATATTGGGATTACAGTATTACTCACTAAAATCGAGTTCATATTTTCCCATAAAATCCAGTAACCTTTTTATTATCTACTCATTTCGTTTTCCTACCTAAGGTTTAATGATAAAGAAATCGACTACCAGAAAGAAAAGCGTAACTGCATCAATGCCGTATTTTAAAATAAATACTCAACTCTTTATTGACCATTACACAGTAACAATATAAATGCGCACATAGCAACGCCAAGCGACCTTGGAACTTGGTCGGGTGATCGAAATTATTTTTAAAAATTATTTTTTAGGTCTACTTAAAATTGAAATTATAGTCATATTTTGATGAATGAGCATTGAAAAAAAAACAAGATTTTCCATTTGGTTTGGAATAGAAGGGGTTTTTGTCTTTCTGTTGATCCAACTAAGTTCTGCTTTTTCCGAATAAGATGGACTGGATTTATTGTGTTAAGTTAGTGCAAAAAGACTATGGTATTTCATTTGAAAATAAAATCGAAATTACAGTACAATTTTTGTGTGTATCAGCTTTCAATGACACGAGTCATGACAGTCCGTTTAGCCAGCAGAAATAATACTCTTTCGTTATCTCAGCCTATTGGCTCTGATGCTTTAGGTTTCCTACCAAAACATAGAGCTGCATTTTGTTTCGAATTTAGTGTTTTGACTGATTTGTAAAATCAGACGTGTTAGATAGATATTCGATAGTCCTTGGTTTCAATATGCCGTTCTATACTGTTTTTATAGACCCTAGAGAGCAATAGTCATAGTCTGAACCATACTGTTGGCGAAAAATTACTAACAATTTGCCTAAATTACTGTTTAAAAGATCAGAATGATATTTTTAATTAGTATGTTTCTCACTTTATTGGTGACATTGCGAATATCACTTTCATTCGTTTGCTTGTTTCAAAGCTTTGTTTGTAACTAAAAAAATCTCGTCCACATCGTCAACTTTATCATATCTACTTTCAAATGAACGAAACAACTTATCTAGCTCATTTCACAAACAAGTCTAATCAAACAAAAGAGTACACGACATGAGTGTACATAAATTGTTTATAATGTAGTCCATAAATAAACGATATTACTTTAATCCAGGTGTCGTGCATTATAAAGTTATTCATTACATTAAAATACTGCACTATTCTGGCAATATAAAGTTAACGGAGAACAAAAGAGCATATAATAATGAAAGATATAATCAACCTGGGACGACTTAGCGTCTTTTCATGTTTTATATATCCAGTAATGTGTTAAAATAGCTGTTAAAGAAACAACAAAGAACAAGAATATCGACCAAAAATTTGCTGGATCACATAGGTGCTGCGTAATTGGGCTATGTGCTGCATGATGATTATAACCGTAGGCTGCTGACTTACAGGAAAACTTGATAATGCAGATCCTCTATCATACCGTGTCTTAAAGTTACAGTAAAGCTAGATGTGATTTTGTGAACATTATTTAAAAGATGGTTCATAAAATTGGAGATTACAAGGACACAATTAAATCACAGGATAGGCCATTATAGTAAATATTTAGTGACAGGACATCTCTGTTAACTTTATGCAATTTTTTTCATTATTTAAACAAATACTGAAGAGTGTCCCTCGAATTTTACGTTTTTCAAAGAGGGGCTCCGTGTGATCTAGTGGTCTAAAACGCTCACTATTACGGATCACTGCTGTCTCACCGTTGTCTGCGTGAGTTGGAGTCTCGGATTCCTGCCAATGTACGTATGTGAGAAAGCTTACCAGTAGCTTGTCGTGGGTCGGTGGCTCTTTCTGGATTTTTATCAGGTTCTTATACCAC
This sequence comes from Potamilus streckersoni, assembly GCA_016746295.1. Taxonomy (NCBI): domain Eukaryota; kingdom Metazoa; phylum Mollusca; class Bivalvia; order Unionida; family Unionidae; genus Potamilus; species Potamilus streckersoni. The sequence continues at coordinate 1,831,432 of JAEAOA010001942.1, forward strand.
AATTTATAATGGCCGCCACGTATTGACTATCTTGTGCTGAAAATGGCGTTAAACCCTACAACAACAACTTTTGTCAAAGATCCTTTTTGTAACATACACTTGCAATTCTGTTTTATTACGAAAATAGAGGTAACCAGAACAAAAAACGTTTCTCTTGCTTGTATCATTGCCTCATCCTATTATTATTATTATTATTATTATTATTATTATTATTATTATTATTATTATTATTATTATTATTATTATTATTATTATTATTTAATTTGTATGGATAGGAGGTAGCTGAATTTTGGTCGAAGACAATCGTAAACATAATAACATAGTAAAGCTATTTTGGGGTTTGACGTGTGCGATTTTGTGATCTCAGCTATATTCAAACCCTGGAAGCGAAAGTGCTAATTGAGTACAAGTTTTTCTTTATAATAAGTAAAAACTGTTTTTGTTGTAGGTATTTGATATGTAATTTATGTGATATATATATATATATATATATATATATATATATATATATATATATATATATATATATATATATATATATTCGCTATATCATTTATATGCACTGCGCATTTGGTATGTCATTTATGTGCTATGTGTATTTGGTATGTCATTTATGTGCTTTGATTATTTGGTATGTAATTTGTGTGCTAAGTGTATTTGGTATGTCATTTAAGTGCTATGTGTATTTAGTATGTCATTAATGTGCTATGTGACTGATCAACTAAACATAAGGATCATGTACCGACGTTTTTATAGGCATTTCAGGTCAGACTAGTTTCTATGGGCAAACGTTTACAAATAGACAAGAGTGCATGATCCCTATATTAGACGAGTCTGCTATAAATAATATTAAATTGCGATTGATTTTTGTTATTCTTTCATACAGTGCAATAATTTCATATTGAACCAGTTGTTCTTACGTCTGATTCCCGGTTGCATCCTCTTCCATCGGTATGGCCAAAAGCGGTCCGATTCCGACTTCTGTCAGTTTCCGTGCAGTGAATAAAAATTCAGACTCTGTTTGTCCACCCACAAATTGGCCATAGAACGTTTTGCGCATCAGACCCTCAAAGATCCTCTTTCTCAGTATATTTTTTCCGTAAGTCATCAGCTGAATTTATAAAGCATAAACGTAGATTAAGTTTATATTTGTAGAATCATCTGTTTTGTTTTCACTATACGTAATATTGATAATATGTCGGACATGGCTGTGGCATGTTGAAAGCATTGAAATACAAGTTAAAATTGAATATGCGTTTTTATGTACTTGATCGATTGCGTCTATCATTACATCTAGTAGTATTCAAACAAAAACAAAGAAGCGGCGAATGGTCACCAGGCTCTAAAGGAATTATCGCAAGATCAGAGCAGAAGGAAATGGTCCGTTCATGGTTTTATGGTTGTATTGTCACAGAATCAATTAAAAGTAGAATGTATTATAACTTCAATATTCATTCTAAGCCTTCTTCAAAACTTCAATACAAATTTTTTACACACAGGAGTAAATCGAAAAATAATAGTTATATTCTAAATCTACTGAATACTCTCATTTTGTGACCTTCATTCATCCGACAGCCATAGTTTAACGGTAATACGTCAGCGTGCCGTGCGAAAGGGTAGCTGTTCTAATCACGCTACTTCATTTAAATTATATTTATGAGAGTAATGGCATTTCATTGCCTTAATCTTGTCCTGCAACTCATCTTTTGAAGTAACTCCATCACTGTGTCCTCACGAAATAAACTATAAATTAGGAAGATGAATGCCGACTTTTAATCATTGATTTTGTATGTGTTAGAGGCATGTGAAAATCGAGAGTAGAAACATTATATCTGTTTCATCTGAGTATACAAACGAATATCCAACAGGTCCGCTCATCGTTACTGATCCATTATAGGACACTGGAAGAACCATCTTGCGAGCTCTCCAGGATACACCTATTTAATTTGATTTTAATTAGATTTGTTTTAGAGGTTTACGTCAGCTATCATTCGTATGAGTTTAGATAATGAAGTTGTCTGAATGAACCAAATAAACATCAGTCACTTGCCATTTGAACTGAACAATGACCACAAACCAAAACGATTTAAATATCTTAAAGTGTGAAATTTCTTATGTATATCATTTTTTTCAGGGCTGGCACACTCATAATCTACAAGAAAATCATTAGGGCTACATTACTTTCACTGGGGCTCGTTACACGTGAATTAAAGCTGTTAGTAAATGGGTATAGGTTTTGAATTATATTTTGGGGAGAGTTGGTGTCTAAATATTAACACTATAACATTTTAAAAGTAATACAATGTAAGAGACCGACCCTGATAGTTATGTTGGGGTTGGTGTGAAATAGATGCCGCCTCTCATCCATCCTAACTGTCAAGGTAACGATAGTCGTGTTTACATTTACAAGAAGACCTTACAGTTAGCCTGTAAATGAACTTGAAAGTGAGTTTAAACAAATGAAAATCGGTTACTCACTGGTCTGGACAATAATGAATCTGCCAAATTACGTTGAACCATCCATAAACTCCTGGAGTAATTTGTATGTTCAACTAAACAACACATTCTTTGCTTGGAATTGTGAGCTTATACTCAGAATACATGCGCCATTTTTGATATAATATTAAGATCATGATATAGAATGTTCAAAACCTTAGATTACTGTATTAGTATGATAATACAATCTTAGGATTTTCGTTCCTGATCTTGGTCAAAATCTTCCATTCCAAACTCTCGGCTTTATTCTGACATTACACACAATGCATGCAAGCCCGGATGTGAAGACGCCAAACAAGGCTAAAAAACGATACCACTGCGAGAAGAAAGCCATTTGGGGTAAATGAAGTTAACCTAGATCAGAAAAAAAAACAACAGACAAAACAACTGTATTATAAAACTACTTTGTGGCTGCCACTCGATTACTAAACCATACGAAAGAATTCCGGAACCATTCGAGTGTGACCCCATTAGTGAATTTCTCAATACACTAGCAAACAGTTACTCCATATTTACTGCCCGTAAATCAGAGTCGTCAATGCTTCAATTCCTTCCTTATTTATGCTCGGAGTTGCCAGTGATTTTCTATTTTGTCTATTATGATATCGAACGCGGTCATGCTAATGGTTTTTATCCTCATAAGCTATTGAGTACGGCTAGGAACTTGTTTTACAATTGTTTGTTCCGCTACGAGAATTTCCAAACAGACACGAATTCGCCAAAGCATTCGTAACGATATTTTTTTTAAACAGCACCGTTAGTGACGCTGCTTACTTTTGGTGTGGCTTCAAGAATAATTCAGATTAGCGTTGCTATGATAATTGCTGTGTTTGCAATGTCCCCACCTAGGACCAACGGTGGTTGCCGAACAATTTCGTAAACACGCGTTTGTATTTCACGAGCAGTATTGTTTTGATTGCATATCACAGTTGTTATTCAGCTTCGATTACTCTTTTCGCGCGTGTGTGTTTGAAAGTTGTCTTTTTTTGGAATACAGCATATATATATATATATATATATATATATATATATATATATATATATATATATATATATATATATATATATATACATACATACAATTACTTTGTTTCTTGTTGTGTATATTTAATTAAGCTTTAGGTATAAAAAGAACAATTGAGTATATAATGAAAAGGTTACTGGCTTTGTATGGGTAAATATGAACTTGTTATTTCGGAGTAATACTTCACTTCGAAGGTCATGTGGTATTACTTCTAACAATTCGGTTATATTTTCTCAAACAAATAACTTATAACAACTTCATCGATTGAATCTTTCTGAGCCAATGGATATATAAAAATACTAAATATTATGAAATTATTAACTGACTTCAATTAAAAGTTTTGGATTATACATTTGGGATAGATAGTAATAATACGTAAACAAATATTTTTGTAGATGTGTTATTTACGAAATAAGGTGCTTGAATAAAAAATCTATTGAAGTATAGAAGCAACCACTGAAGTGTGTATATACACGAGACGAGAAAGATGGATCTAAATAAATATTTGTGTCAAACCTATGTGTATGCCTTTCGATACACGTTGATGAGTTTCACTAACATATTGTGTGTCACACGTTCTAAAGGCCTTTCAAAGTAAGAAACATCAGATTTTACACGGTTAGTATTGTATTCCATCCTAAATATTTCATTTGTGTTACTGCTACTAAAATAAGTGTTTTCAATAATAGAAATTCAATTCACACACACACACACACACACACACACACACACACACACATACACACACACACTTTAGCGCCCACCATGATACTCTGGCTTTAGACTCACTAAACGTCCATTTAGTTTCAGGGTGAAATGTATTTAAACAGTCTGTGAAATAGTAGAGGTCTCCAAATGAGTGACTCCAGATCATACATATGTCGTCTAGAAATGTCAGCTACACATCTGTGTCCAAAAGACATTTATTCAGTAAGTCATTTTATAATGTTCACATAACTAAATATCCATGAGAAGGATCAATAGGACCCCACTTTAAATTTAAATTCTTCTGTAGAAATTTAATTTTTTTGGTAATTTCGTTATTGAATTCATTTGATTTGTTGAAACATTAAGGATGTGGATTACCGTATCTATGGCTAATATTTAAATTTGAAGTTCTATGTTTCTTTTTATATTCTATTTTTGTATTTGTCATTCTGACGTGCTGTACTTAGAATAAAACAATTTGAGTATTCAGGGGTTATCATGCATCTTTGATAACGTACCTATTTACAAAACTAATTATTAAAAGTATTGGAAATAAGGCAGACTGGCTATTTATAAAACAGATTTAGTCGACAAAGAAAACTCAAGTTTTGAAATATTGATTCCATCATCAACATTGCCAAACGGATACAGACAAGAGTTATTCATCTTGCTTGGATCGAAATGACTCATTGGATAAAGAAGCAAATCACAAAAAAGGTTTATGATTTCATGGATCGTAATAGTAAAACCACGGATCATATCACGTGATGGATAATTGAAAAATATTTATGGAATTGTATAATATTTGCTGTTTTAAAAACTTTTGCTTAAATTTGTGCTAAATAAAAATGAGATCTGGTGTAAGGTAAATTATGAAAAATACTGTACTTGAAAAGGCTGTGCAGAAATAATAACATTTTTTTTTGCATCTGGATCCTCACTTTTAGACGCATAGTTTGTTAACAGAAACATAGACACATACATATTGAAAGCAAGTAACCCGAACAGATACGTCAATACATACACATTGATAGGAAGGAACACGGAGAGACACATGGATACATAGAGGATAATAGTGAGGAACAAGGACAGAAAATACATACTTCTGTTGAAGGAGAGAGATATCACCAATCAAATAACAACAGAAGTTAAACATACAAACTAGAGATAAATAAATAAAAATAACGGAAAGGCAAAGGTAAAAATGTTTGGCACTCTTTTAGATGTTACCATTATACATAAGTGTGCCAGCTTCACTATTTGTCCTGTTTGTTTAACCTCGGAATGGAGATTTAATTAAATTATAATGTATTATAATTAGAGGGAAAATTTCAATTTCATCACTTTGCAGGGGAAAGCCAAACCAGCAAAATAATCTATCTAGAGCAAGGCAGGCCGAATACATATTGTAATATATTTTATGACCTTCAGCATAAAAAGAATACTATAAAAAATTATTGTAACTGCCAAGTAATTCACAACTTTATCGATAAAAATGATATAACTGAGACATACACTAACTTGGACAATAACATATGTATTTGACACTTAAATAACTCAATTTTTGGATGTATAAAGGAAGTAATGGCATTTATATGCGTATGCGTGTGTATGTGTGTGTGTGTGATATAGATTTTTAACGTTATTTTACAACTTTTCTGCCATATAGCTACGATGGCAGCATTGCGGCAGCTTATAGTGATGTCTAGCACTGGAGAATCATGCTGCATATATGTAGTATCATGTCCCACCCAATCACATTATACTGACACCAGGCAGACCAGTCCTAGCGCCAAACTCTTAATGCTGAGCGCCTATCGTGGCAGCTGTTAGTACCATTTTATAAATCTTTGTTATGACTCAACGGGAGGGCGTGTCGAACACGCGATCTCCTGCATTCGGTCCGGACGCTCCAACCATTAGCATATCGGATAGATCGCATTTATACGGATTAATAATTTATTTTCTATCCTTTGTCAACATCAGGAAATTTTAGTGAAAATATAAAATAAACTTAATTCAGAAATGTCTTAATATGTCGCTTGTATTATAGAAGAGTGGACAATGGCGTTCATCTATGAATGTTGGCAACATTTATCAGCATCTAAATAAGATTACTCATGTGCACCATTTCTATTCTTATAAAAAACTCGAATATATATATATATATATATATATATATATATATATATATATATATATATATATATATATATATATATATATATATATATATATAATCGTGTGTGTGTGTGTTTGTGTGTGTGTCTGTGAGTGATTCCGGGGATTTTGAGAAGAGTTTTCTAGAGGAACCTGTTAGCTATTGGACGTAACTTTTCCAGGAGAGAGTTAACCTGTTTATATTGAAATAAAGTCAAATGAAATTCCGAACTAATTGGATTTAAACAAGTAAGATATTTTTGATTACAGTGTCACCAAGGTCACAACTATAAATATAATATACACAAAAGTGCATCAACAGATGCATACATACATACATGCATACGTACGTACGTACATACATACATACATACATACATACATACATACATACATACATACATACATACATACATACATACATACATACATACATACATACATACATGCATGCATCCATGCATACATACATACATACATACATACATACATACATACATACATACATACATACATACATACATACATACATACATACATACATACATACATGCATGCATGCATGCATGCATGCATGCATGCATGCATGCATGCATGCATGTATGCATGCATGCATACATACATACATACATTTAGAGGTGTGTGCGTACATACATCTATCTATCCCTCCATACCGCCCTTCCTTCCTCCCTTCAACTCACCTTCATGCTGTTGTTTACCAGGCTGGGATAGGAGCACAATGTGAACACTAAATATGATCTGAAAATCTCTCCTGTCGACCAGAAACTGAAAGCATTCCGAAAATCATAATTTGTCAAGTCTATTTGTGCTATGGTCGCTTCTTTGTTGTTGGATGTCTCTGGTTTAGAAATAATCGTAGTGTCTTTCAATTTGACAAAGTTGTTAATACCCGCAGAATTAGCTTTGAACGAATTTTTCTCTTTATTACGCCATCCAGAAGCGGTTTTAAATGACTCCAAAAGCGTTAATCCATGTTTCCAACAGCCGCTGGTTTTCCTCCACACTCTTCTGTCGTTCAACATATTGTTTTCTTTGTTGTAAAAATGTGGAATAACTTCACTTTAAAAGCGAAATTATTGGGGTCGGAACTTATAAAAAGACTTCTTGAAACTAGAGTTGAAAAAGTTTTAGTTCTGTAATTAACTCTGTCATTGAGCAGCAATATTGTGGAAGTGTGATTGCGCATAGATAGGTGAAAGATGTTGTGCTTTGTTTACTAATTTTGTCACTAGCTGTACATGGACACCCTTTGTCGTTACCACAGCTAATACATGATTCACTAACCAGACTCGATGTTGGCAATCTCCTGTGAACTACGAGATGACTGTGAACGATGTGAGCTGGGATTTCTAGTCATTTAATCCTTACAGCAAGTCATTAATAGCATTCCTTAAGGTAGATCTTTTGAGTAAATTACTCACGCCAAATTCAGTCATGTTAAACAAAAGCTTGTTTCGGTATTGATTATTGAGATATTCTGTCTAGTGATTAGTTAAATGTTATGACCATAGGGTGGGTGGGGTTGGGGTAAAACGCCCCTTTAACAACTTTTGGTAATTTATGGCATAATTTACTTGATTGTGTTTGAAAATGGACAATTATTTAAAGAATGCGTTGTGTCTAACATAATGGAATGATGTTTTATTTCGATAAAAAACTATTTACGAGAAAAATGAAAAATGGTAAAAATTTATAAAGGTGCATTTGTTCTCATACGCCTCCTCCGGGGCATTTTGCCCCACGATGCATTCAACGTCTGTAAAAGTCTGTTAAATACAATTAAACTGTAAAATTAAGTATTATTTCTATATGTAAATTTCATATATGGCAAAGATGCTAAAACTACATATGTTACATCATTAAAATTACCACGACAAATCGGATAATCAAGTAGCTAAAATAATGCTCAAGTCTAAATAGTCTTTTATTTCCATCGTCAATGAAGAAAAAGACAAAGCCAAAAAGTCGTGAATGTTCCTGGTAAATTATTACTCACACTTAACACAGCACAATTGTATATTGAGGATGGTGCCACAAGATTCATGGCACTACCTGGAGCATTCTTTGCAGTGCGACCAGGAATCTTCTATTAAGGGATCATCACCTCCTCCATATTTAAATTCGCAGTTTCCACAAATGTCTGCTGACAAGGCAAGACCATGTTTAGCAACTGACTTTGTTCGCAAAGCCTTTTCTCCCTTTTCATGGTCCTCTATACACGTTGTCTTCATAATCAAAGATGTTTTTCTATCTATCTTTTTGTCAAGTATCTTATTTATCCCCATTACGTGTCGGGTTCTTTCTATTCTGCATTTCTTTCTGTTTATAAACTTTGGATTCATTCCGTTCGCTCCCATTTTCCTATACAGTTCGATCATAATTGCCTTTTACATTTGTCATCGTTTTTCTTTGCTTTTCAATAAACATATTTTTATATGGTGATGATGTTAAGTTCATGGATGATTCTGCCTTTCGCTTTCTTGTGCGCTGACTGGATATTATAGGTTTTGACGAGAGTTTAAGCCATGCGTTTACAAATGCTGAATTATCTGCAATTTTGATTTCATTATGAGATACCCCCCAAGGTAGCACTTTCCGATCTTCCAGTAAAAATAGCATTTTCCGTTTGCCTGTCGTCTTGAAGGTGATAACAGAATGATGTGTTTGTTGATTATCAGGTGACTGAGTATAAATTGTTTTGTCTGTCTCTGGATTACCCGACCTATCCACCCGACCCATCACAGTGGATGTATAACTACCAATTAGCAAACTTTCAACCGTTTTGCTTGGTTCTTTCAATATTTCTGCGTTGCCAGAAGTGATCATTACGTTACAAAGCGATTGATCTTCAACTGAACTATTTTCCTCATTCGATGCTTCTGTATCGCTTTCCACACCTGCAATACTTATATGAGTGCAAACTGATTGTTTGTCAGCTGTCTTGTCCTCTTGAACAGATGTTTCTGCATCACCCAACCACTCAATTATGTCTGTGCGAGTAAGCGACAGGTGATAAGCTGCATTATTTGATTCAGTCAGTTGTGATGACACAGGTAGTGTCTGTTTACACGCATTATGTCTGTATGATACTGGCTCAGGTTATCAGTTACCATAGAGGGAGCGAAATCATAACCTGTAAACTTATTTGGATTCTAAGGTCATAGTCCGCAGGCTTCAAAACCGGTGACAGCTTTCTGTAAACTTGCAGATCGGTTATATGCTGTAGAATTATTTTTTCGCAACTTCAGATGTGCTTATTCGCTTTCTGGATTGCTTTTCATCCAGGTTCCAGATTCCAAATTGAAAGGACGTTTTAGTGCCTTGAAAAATGTGACATCAAGAGGCTGGAGCCGATGTGTGCAATTGGGAGGAAAGGTTATCAACACAATCCCTTTCTCGCGTGCATAGACATCAGCTTCCAATGTGTTATGGCTATGGTGAACCATCAAGAAGAATGATGTTTGGAGAGTCCTTCGTACATTTCACAAAAGAAGTGAAATATTCCAGCCAATTTAAGGAAATATGACTGTTTGTCCACCCACTTGGGCTACACAATCCCAGTGCAAAGGCTGGTACACCATTCATCAGGGATGGAATCATTCGTTTAAGTGGGTAGATAAATGCTTGTGGTGCAAAGGTACCAGCCGCATACATGGCACATATTACATTAATAGTTTTACCACGTTCACCGCTTGTAACTTTACCAACTGATTTAACACCTTTGGATGCAATGATGTTTACTGGCTTATGGACAGAACTAATGCATGTTTCATTCATGTTCCATATTCTGAAACCATGAGCAAGCATTGCGTCAAGAGCTTTCTTATATACTTGGTGAAAATTAACTACCTGTGGCTTGTTAAGGCCCACGGCTCTGCTGATACTGGTTGCCTCTGGAGCTCTAATAGCTAGATTTGGATTCCTTTTCATAAAGCCTTTCAGCCAATCGATTTCTGCTGCATTGCATTGAAATGGATGTTTTTTAATATCCAGATGAACTGCAAAGTCGTATGCCAAAAGCCGTACGTCAATAGTGGTAAGTCCAAATAATGCCTTTTCCATGGACTGGATGTGCTCGACTAGAATTTGCTCATAATCAGGTTTGGCAACAGAAGTCTTATTTCCCAGTTTTGACACTTCAGGTTGCAAAACCTTCAAATCTCTATGTCTGCGTAAAGTTCTAGCTAGAATTACATAATTCCTGGCAGCAGCTTTCATTGGAGTTCCACAATGAATTACTTTAAAAGCAGCATTTAGAGCCGGTCTCCCATAATTTCCTGGATCAGTTTTCCTTCTGTAAGTTTGTAACATCTGCAAATAAGTATAGAATAATTTTAGGCATATAAACGGTTAGTTAAAAAAAGTGTACAACATTTAAAAAGATGTGAGGCAACACGCTTCCTGTAAGGGGCGTTTTGCCGCTATCGGACGGCATTGACAATTTAGCATAAGGCGGTATTAACAACTGCAGAGAATAATGAAATATTATACATGATGCATCTCTATACTATGATGTTTAAAAACATACGTACCCTGTTTTCTTTAGGTAGTCCCTGTTAAAAATACTCCAAACAAATGGATCGAACACTTTTATAGCAAGATGCCAAAAAGCAATATTCTTGCATAAAAAACCATGCGTGCGGCTGCATCCAACAATGGCCACCATTTACAAGGCCCGTGAAACCTAAGCAAGCTTGCTGTATAAACACAGGTACATTTTCTAGCGTAGGGACGTCATGACAGTTTGGGAGCGTTTTACCCCATGGAGGTGTTTTGCCCCCCTCTACCTTATATACGTATACATAATACATACTGATTATGCACAGTAGATCAGGACAAGTCTTTGGTGTCTTTGAGGAAAGCAGGTGCCACTCATCAGTGTGCGCAAAAACTACTTTAGAATTTTCGGTTTCGGCCAGCATGGGTATGTGAAAAAGCGTGCCAGTAGCTTCTTGTGGATGGGTGGTTATTTTTGGGATTTTGCCGGGTTCTTCCTCCAATATTCTTACTGGCCGTCCATTATAATATATCTTGTGCTGAAAAATGGCGTTAAAGCCTGGTTTCGAAATGGTGGCATCGGTTCATTCACTGAGGTCTCAATTTCAATGGTGAATTTTCATACCTCAGTGATCTATTGCCGAAAAATTTCCTGACACTAAGACACAAATAAAAACTAATTAATGATTTTAGTTGGAAGAATGCTTGTAAGATTTTTACTGGTGGATTTCATACGGAACCAACACTGCCACCAACTCCTCTTTTTACATTCCTTTTTGACAGCAACGAACTATTTTGAAAATTTTCCCGTGATTTTTCGGATAAATGATTCAGTATGTGCCTTATACATGAAAAAGTTCATTAGTACAATAACAAATTAGCATACTTTTCATCACCCCTCAACCATATCGGTATATATACATATACATATATAAGGCGAATATTATGCCTTTTAATTGCATTTCATACAGCAGGGGATATTCTGAAATATTTTAATGTGCAACGGAATTAGTTCATGTGCAAGCATGCGCACTATTGAAAAAAAAAAAACAAAAACGAAAAGGCTGTTCCTAATTTATTCTTGATGCAAATTGTTACCGAAATTTTTCGTAGTCCAAACTGTAAACTTGGACGTGTTTAGAAATCAGACTTCAATTGTAAAGAAAGTATACAATTGCGTTCGGCTTCGATTCAAAACGACAAAATAAAAATTATAATTGAAATTGGTTGAAAGATACTATAGTTTCTTCTTATTCGGACAATCCTTGAGTATAGTATACATTAACTGGTAATAAAGCAACAAGAACAACAACAGCAGCAACAATAATCCAGCAACAACATCCCAGATTTTATTTTTGATTGATTCTTCACTTGCGACAAAAATGTAAATAGTAAAGAAAGTTACATTTAAGGTGAAGAAATGTTTTGAACTTTTGTTGAAAGAATCTTTTGTTTAAATAATCAAAATGTTAATAGTAAACCGATATTCAATAATAATTTATCTTAAAGATTTGCATGTATAAATACCGCTCCGGTGGTCTCAGTGGTTAGTTCGACCACCTCGTATGAGGGAGGTCGCGGGTTCGAACCGCGGTTGAGTTCTATAAAAGACTTATAAAAACGGTACTTGCAGATGCCTCGTTTGGCGCTCAGTATTTAGAGGTTAGTCTAGGTTAGGATAATGTGACTCGGTGACCTGGTGGGACATTAGGCAACGTGTCTGCGGCATCTGCGGCATACCCCAGTACTGGACATAGCTGTAAATTGTCCCACTACAGACATCGTGGAGACATGACTAAAATTGTGAAAGCTACATATGTAACTCGCCTTTCTTATTTTCTATACTTATTAATGACTTTGAAGAATAATTTATCAATGACTTTGAAGAATAATTTATCAAGAATGATTTTTAAAGGTGCTGATATGGTATTTTCGCACTATTTATGATTTCATTTCTTAGTCAAATAGGGTCTGCTAAAGGGCCTAGGTGCTCCAGGTCCATAAGGTTAAAAGTAGCGCCTGAAAACAAAATTTATGGTTTTTATTTCAGTACAAAGAATATCACATAATTTATTAATATGTAATTGTTGTTACGACAGGTGATTCTTTCATATTTGCTGAAGAAAGCTTAGGAGCACAAGCTTTAAAGGCGCCCTTTGCATTTTATAAATATTTATACAAGTTTGGAAATATTTCCTAAAGCTAAAATGTGAAATATTGTACACTAAATTTACCAGTTATTAATTATGGATCAGACATATCCATCCATCCATCCTCCATCCATCCATCCATCCATCCATCCATCCATCCATCCATCCATCCATCCATCCATCCATCCATCCATCCATCCATCCATCCATCCATACATACATACATACATACATACATACATACATACATACATACATACATACATACATACATACATACATACATACATACATACATACATGAATATATGGTATTTGTGTGTTTTTATGTGCATAGTTCAGGGTGCACAACCTTTATCGGTCAAGGGCCAGATTGCATTTTCTGTGACCACTTGAGGGCCGCAAACACGATGCTACATGTTCTATATATCACAGGCATGGTAAAAGAAATTAACGTTAATAAATGTTGTAATGTTATGATACAGCCTAACTATGGTTCAAATCTTATTTTGTCATCAGGAAACAAGCTGTGTCCGCGAATGGAAAACATTTCAGCCCAGTTGGTCTATGTTGTGGTGTTCCACAGGTGTCCGTTCTTGGCCTTGTTCACTTCATTCTATACACTCAGCCACTCTCAATTGTCATAGATCATCATCCAGTGTCTCACCAATTGAGGTAATACAATATGAAATCATGGATAACATGCGACAAGCTGCAGGTGAATGATGATAAACCTGAAGCCATTTTGATTACAACACAAAGAATTTCTCATTCAAACCCTTTATCAAAGACAATAAATATCAGCAACACCAATATTGAAATCAGACAACCAGTACGAAATCAAAGTGTTACTGTCGACAGTACTCTCATTGCACCAATATGTCATGAACATATGCAGGGTTGCATATCTTGAGCTGAGACGCAACAGCTCCATTTGCAGGTATCTTTCAGTTGACCCCACTAAAACACTTGCGTGTTTCTTAGTACTTTCAACTCATTCTGTCTGGTTCGTCTTAATATCTACTTCAGAAATTTCAAAAAGTTAAAAACATGGTTGCTCGGATCATCCTTAGAGTACTACGACTAGAGCACGCCTCCCTCTGCTTTGTACCATACACCGGCTAACTATTTGATGCAAAATTAAACAGAAAGTTTGTTCTCTGTGCTACGCTTCATTGACGGGCTCCAGTCCAACATACCTGTCCGACCTCACTCATGTGTACACACCAGCAATATACTTACACTCCTTTTCTGACACTCATATTCTTATTATTCCCACTATGATAATGAAGTCATATGGACAACGTTCTTTTGAATACAAGGGCCCAGCAAAGTGGAACGAATTGCCTACTGACCATAGACACAAAGACATTGTGATTTCATTCAAGAACTCTCTTAAAACTCACCCATTTCAACCACAAGAACAGACTTAAAGACATAATTAATTAATTAATGACAAACTACTTCTGCCATGAAAGTTTTAAATAATTTTATTTTTTACATGTAAATGTGAGGAGTTAAGAGGAACTAAACACCAGTTTGTAATTACTTTGTTCAAGTCCAACATATAGTTCCTCCTTTGTTGCTTGCACGTAGGATGGTTGTGACTGAAAGTTTTGAACTATTTTATCAATGTTTGGTTGTAATTCAGTTGCGGCAATCTTCAAAATGGAACAGAGGATCCTATCAGTCAAATTTTATTTCAGTGACTGAAAACGTTGTAATGTTAATTGAAAAGCTTGCAATGCTTGAAACATGTCAAAGATAAAGTGATCTTTACTTTGAAGACGTTGATTCACAGTATTTAAATGATCTGTGATGTCTGTAAGAAAAACCAAGTCAGAGAGCCATGTCTTATCATTAAGCTCAACTCTTTCTTTGCCATTAGGGCAGTTAGAAATTCAAGATTTTCTGAACGCAGTTTAACAAATCTTTTCAACACGTTTCCTCTGCTCAACCAATTGACATATGTGTGATAAGGAACATCTTGGTAATAAGCTTGAATCTCTGCTAGAAAGGATCTACATCGCAGATGATTAAGGCCTCTGGATTAAGTTAATAGAAGTGAAAACATTTCACTGCGTTGTCAAATTTCATGACGAAACTACAGAGTGCTTCCTGGTGAATAATAAAGTGGTACATCATGACAGAATTGCCTGGAAGACCAATTTCGTTTAAATGTAATTTCACTTGAGCAGCTAATCTTGTTTCTTTTCCTACCATCTGTAGTTATACTATACATTTCGACCACTATAATTATATCCATCAAAAAAATGACCTCATTCCCTTGAAAATATCTAGACCCGATGTACGTCCACGCAACGAAGCTAACCCTGCCAATTCCTGAGCTTTCTCATAATTTACCTTCAGTGATCGTACATAAACTAAGAGCTGTGCAGTATCAGTAATGTCACGGTCTTGCTGACGGTGATTTACTAGAAATCATCATTGGAGAAAAACAAGCTGGTAATATTTCCTCTAAAAGCATTAATGAAGCAAATGATCTTTGTAAAGATTTATAATGGAATCGCTAATGGCTACCATAGTGACTAAGTCACTGGATTGAGTATGTAGTTAAATTTGGTTATCGTATATAGTACTCAACGTTGACTAACCATGGTCAGGGCAGTAAATTATCGATTAAAAGTAAACAAACTAATTTACGGTGATGGACTAGGTGATGTTGTTTAGGGTCTATTTAGAAGAATAGCCCCAAAAGCAATACCGATTGCAAAGCAACTGGGCATGAAAGCTATTAATGCTGTTCATTGGTGCTGTTAGTAATGTTGCTTGTTAAACATTCCCAGCAATCAAAGATAGACTAGCACGATTAATACGAGGAAAACTTCAACATGTAAAGTTACCTAGCACTGAAGTAATGCCTTCAAATATTAATAAAATAATAAATCAGGCTGCTAATGAAAAACTAGCAGAGTTGGCTGTTGTAACATTATCAGAGAAAGAAATATAACCGCTAGTCTGATAGCAGTAAGTAGTCTTCGTATTAGACGAAAGTAAATATAATAAAGATGTTCAAACGCATATTTGATCCAGCGTTCAACATGGATGCACCAGTACTCATGGACTGTGCGTGATTATCATTATTATTCTTATGACTCACGTCTGCCTGACGAACCTGGAAGAATTGATTTACACATTCAGGATACAAGAAGATATGTGTTACCTACTGAGGCATTTATGAAAGTGACGGTACAATTTTGAAAACGGCTAACACTGCATATGGAGTTGATGATCGTACAAGATCAGATCAACCATCAATGATGGTTGCAAAGGATAAACTGATTCTCCTTACAATAGACAATATAATTTAAGACGACCAAGAAATTTTGATAACAACGCTGAGCTGATGTGTGGTCGGTGGTTCATGGTGCTAATCCAGAATTCAACTTGGGATTTAGATCACGTCGATCAATGTTAAAAGGTAATAGAAGAGCTTTTTCATGTGCGATTCCACTGTCACAAATCTTTGGACTTCGTAGAACTGTTAGAAAGGTTATATTTGATGCTAAACATACAACTCTACTCGTACGAAAAAGTACTAATGCAATATGGCACTTTGTGGGAGAGGGAGCTGATGCTGATGCTAAAAGGGCTGCAACTGATGCACTTTATAGCAATGTAGAACTAACAAAACTTTCATTGTGGATGCATGTGATGACTACCTCCATATCTAAAGAAGACCGGTTGCTATCTTTTATGAGTCAAGGTGTTAAATCAATGTTTTAATGGTTGACAGTAATCACAGATGCTACCCAAAGTAAGATCAATGGTTTGTTTACATGGCAAATAGCTTCACAGCAGGGTGTGTCTGCACCATGACATATTTATTACATTACAAGATGCTGCACGAGTAAATTATCAAACGCGTAGTCACATGATCGTTGATAAACTCGACGTAACGGATGTGTCATTAAAGATAAATGGACATCAAGAACCATATGAAGATATATTACTGAATTTCGATCAAAACCATGTAGCACGTGTATATCATCGTCATATGGCATTTATGGGGCGTGATCAGAACATTGATACTGGTTTACAAATATCACAGTTAGATTTTACAACCTTATATCCGATTTATTACTTTTCGCTCGAACATTTAGATTTAACCAGACAATCAGTAGTTGACATAATATTTCGAGCTCGTGTGACACGACGGGCTATTGATGATTTTGATGATTATAGAGCAATCGCTGTTATACTCAGCGATAAGACGATGTTACTTGAAGGTGTCGGTGGACGAATGAGAGTTGTGGATGCTCCAGTAGAAAATATGTAACACATAATTAGATCATCTATGATAGTTATAATGTCATACAATCACGTTAGTGTTACCCTGACTCCTGGTCAGATTAAAAAGCTACAATCAGCATAAAAAATAACTGTGCAGCAAAATTATCCCTAATAAAGAACAGATGAGCGATTCAAATAAATTGTTGTAGACCGAGCGTTAGTTCAGAAACTTCAATGAAGCAAAAACAAATCATATAAAGGCATCAAACTTAATCTTTCTGCTGGCGCTATCAAAGACATGGTTAAGACTTGTCGTGTATTCCACTTCTTGCAGCTATACCATAATTAAAAGCCGCTGCAGCCCCAACTGTTGCAGAAGCAGCTGCATTAGGCGCTGTTGGAACTGCTGCTGGAATGGCATTAAAGACAGCAACAGGATAGGGATTAAATAGAACATCCAAAAAGGGGAAAAAAATCTCAGGTTTCCAGGGACCACATATTCATATTACGGAAAGGGTATAAGACTTCCCGGAACAATTTACTGATATCGCCTATGTACAATTTTGATTTACTTGATGCTCCTAAAAGACTAAAAATGAAAAAAAAACTTTTAGAGGTGTTTTCATGCGCGATCAATTATTAAAACTGGTATTATCAATCTCGATAAAAGCTCTGGACCAGGTACTCATTTGGTTGGATATGCACTTGATCCATGCGGAATGATTTATTCCGATTCATATGGACTAGAAGAAAAGAATTTCTGCATTATATCAGCAATGCTACTGCTCCAATCTGGTATTCAACGTTGCCAACACCAACATTAACTGACCCACCAATATGTGTTCGTGAAGTGCTTAACGTACTTGATGCCATATTAAAATTAATAAAGCCGCATCATAAAGTTGTGCATGAATATACCACATTCTCATATTTAAACATATATTTATAAATATAATGGCAAATATTTCGGGATATACCCCGATTATTCTGTAGATATTTATTTACAGAATAACTTCAGACCAAACTAATACTAATCTAATCTAATCTGTACCTTTGTGTTATTAATTAGCAGATACTCGACTACAGAATATTGAAGTTGAAATTCATGGTGGTGAAACAAAAAATCTTGTATTGAGTGACATTATTTGGTTGCTAATGATCTAGTGATGTTGTTGAGAGTGCATCGGACATGGAAGAATCACCGTAGACGTTAAGATACGTTAGAAAGATTCACTCGTCACAGGGATTAACTATCTCTGATACAAATATCTCGATTGTAGATGATCGGATCGAATGGCCAAACATAATCTATCTTACAGTATCTCGTGTTAGAAGAATAATTCAATTACATAGGGTTATTATAGATTACGTGATAACTGAGGAAATTGCTAATGACGCTGCTATAATAAAGAAAAAAATAGCTGGTTATAAACAATATAAGCATGACTTTGATATTGATACTGAATTTATTATAACACTAAGCAACTACAGAATAATCATAGTGCAAGCTGTAACACAATAATGTTATGGACACATTCGAATAATAATCCAAAACAATTTACCGTAGACAGAATGTGATCGACGTACGTAGAAGTGCTACTTTACATAAGTGAACGCGGTGGTAATTGTGTGTGCTCAAGAATTACTTGTAATTTTTCAGGCACAAATTCACGTTGAGAGACAGTAGAATCTAGTCTGTATATGGCAGGTATTCCAGTGGATCTAACCACGCAAGAAACTGTATGCGTAGTCCCACTCCAGATAGGATCAGTAGCTCTTTTTTAACCATCCTCAAGCTCATCTGGTTCGTATAAATATCTCACAGTTACGTTACCTAATACTGGTTGTTCACGGCGTTGTCCGTTATCGCTACGGGATATATATTTTTTGTTATTGCATTAGAAGGTTTCATGGAAGTTACACGAGCATTTTCAATATTTAATGCAGATATTACACTTGGCAACCTTGCAACCCATTCACGAGATTACAAGTTTACTGATCGCCGCTTTGCCTCTCCAATATCCTCTCTGGTAATAATAAATGTATTTCATTATAATAGTTATATAATTAATTACCAGCCTCGATCATTATTTTACCATTCATAGCAGATTTTATTAGAAAACTATCGAGTATTTCTAAGAGAAATTTATGAGGTATAGCATTTAACGCATGAATTAATTTCACATCTGTAAGATGCCGTTGCTGCAAATCTATACTTTTATTTGCAACATTATGAACATGACATGCTTGAATAATCTTATTTACTGGATGCTCTCCTGATCTAGGCTGATTTTGATCATCCAGTCGGATATTAAGTCAAGTTCCAGGACCAAAATAATTATATCAAGGAAGATGTTTCTAACAGGGATATTTAGCCCAAAGAGCTCCTGGAATTTATAATTTTGTACCACATTTTACACATTTGCCTGTAATTGCACGACTTTTATATCTTGTTATCTTTGTCAATCCAACAGTGGGATGAGGGCCCTATATCGAACACAATATACTCATATCGATTATATTGATATAATTGACTTTTCAACGACACTAAAACAGAACTAGTAAAGCACCATCCAACGCTTCAGAATTACATTTGAATGATTATAATAGGTCCATCTCTATCTGTTAAAACGCAATTATTGCTTAATTTGATAATGCAGTGGATGAAGTGACACAATTATATTTAGTGGCACCATTTGTTGATGACCAAAGAAGTACTTAAAGATTTTAATGAAAATGCAAAACTGTTGAATCAAGATGGCAACGATATTGTTGATTTTATTACCAATATTGATGAAGCCGCTTCCATAGATGACTTAGATGAATTTGTTAATAATCTCATAGAATATGATGACGTAATGCTGGACAAACAATCCAATACAGCTAGAATATTTTCTCGAGGTAGACATAAAAATACAGGCGTAATTTATGTAACACAACGATATACACAAATACCTAAGGTGATCAGAAATAACTGTACTATTTTGGTTGTGTTTAATGGAGTAGATAATTGTACTTTACATAATATTAATTATTCTTGATGTTCAGGAGATAAGGAAATGAACAAGATTAAAAACTTGTTTTCAAAAGCAGAAACAGTTACTTCGGATTTATAACATGACCCAAGATCATATCTTATTGGTCTGGATAAAATCGTTGGTTAATCCAGGGAAGGCGATCTGCCAATACTGAATAACCAGACAAGTAAATGAAATCGTATAAATATTTGAAAATAAAATGCATCAAAACTGAGCTAACCTAAACGATTTATTATCAGTTTAAGTTAGAGGATTTAGTATGTTATTTACCTTGTTTTTAGGTTTCGTAGAAAGGTTTATTTTTAGGCAAATTGATGATTCAGCCAAGAAATCCTGCTGTTTAAGGACTTATGACATGAAAAGGAGTGATCTATAGGTATGACCGATGCAGTATTTCTTTTTAATAGTAGATAACCGTTTACATGTTTTAATTCTCCATTCATGTGCTTCCGCTTTAAGATTTTTGTTGTAATTTGTATTACTATTAACTGCCGCCTAATGTGTAGCATTAGTTGTTTTTGTTCATAGCTTTTACCTGTGCTTTATATAGTCTATGTTTAGGTTTTGGTTCTGTTAAATGAAGATCTAGCCTTTTAACTACTTAGTTTATCAGCGGTCACTTTTTCAGCATGATGCTTTGACATTTTATCGTGCACATTATTCTTAAATCTGCGTACATCAATTTTAATAAATGGAATGTTACAGAAATGCATTTTAGATGATACCTTAAATCGTTCTTTTAAATATTTAAATATGTGTATTGCGTGTCAGCGTATGGCAATACCTGTATGTTTTATGTGTGAGCTTGTGATAATATATGTATGCGTGATATGCTATGTTTCCTTTTTTATCTTTATTACTTTATTGCTTTATATGTATCTGCTTTAAGTTGATTGTTTGTCGCAGCAATATTTATGTAATAGATCTGCACATATAATGCATATTCGGACCATAACAACAACCAAAAACCCAAATACACCAATTGCAATTTTTGTCTGTTGATTTTATTTAGTCACTAAAATGTAGGAGATTAGTTATTCTCGACTTTATTGGTACGTTCGTTAAATATTGTTCATGAATTAAGCTTGACTTTAATGGTAAATATTTACATTAAGGCCATGAAGTTAATGTTGTAAACAATTACATCACAAGTATCGATATCAGTGGGAAGTGATATAATATAATGGAAACACGAAAGTGTGTCCATTGCTGAACAAATTAAATCAATCTATGCAATCATTTAACTGCTTCTTTTGAGTCATTATATTTACGCTATAAAATCTTCACTGCAAATTTCGGGTGGACTGTTTGCATTTGTTGCTCACTATTTGAATTTAAAAAATGAAATGTGACCTGTGAAATAAGTGAGTCTGTTTAACCCCTGAGTATTTACCTCAACCAAATTGGCAAAGTAGAAATTACAAAGAGGAATGTAATATTTGTACTTACAACATTTTACTCCTCATTGTTTATTTATTTTTTATTTGAAAGTTTGTGTGCACACTGTAAACAATTTTTTTTATTCGTGCGTACCGGCTTATTTTTTTTTAAGAAAACTCAAGACACAGTTTACATAAGATGTATAAATGGACTCAGAAGGTCCCGAAGGTAGGAGCTTGATCATATACTATATACAATCAGATAGAGAGGATATAAAATTTCATGACATAAGTTTTGTAAAATTAAATATAGTTTAGTATAGATAAAGATATATACATGTATGTTGTGCTATGTGGAGGATGTAAAGTCGTCAGGAACTGATCACTCTGCTCCTGCTAATATATATATATATATATATATATATATATATATATATATCAATCTATATATATATATATATATATATCTATATATATCTCTATATCTCTCTATCTATATATATATATATATATATATATATATATATATATATATATATATATATATATATATATATATATATAGTTTTCCTGCTGGTTCCGTACCACTGGATTGTGTTTGTTAGCCAGCTGGTTCCGTACAAATGGTTGTTGTATTTGCTTTGTGTTTTCCAGCTGGTTCTGTACCACTGGATTGTGTGTTAGCCAGCTGGTTCCGTACCTCTGGTTGTTGTATTTGCTTTGTGTTTTCCAGCTGGTTCCGTACCACTGGATTGTGTGTTAGGCAGCTGGATTGTGAGTTAGTAATTATTAGGCATAACAGCTACACACATAGCTATTCATCACAAAGTAGAAATACTCCATCACAAACTACAAAACACAAAATATCCGAAGAGGGTTTGTTTTGCTTATCACAATAGCGGTTTGTTGGGATTTTCATGCAATTTGCAGAACAAATGCTATAATTGTTTAGGGGGCATTCATTCATTCGCTGTCCCAAACAAATTTCGCACCCATTTAAGGTATTTCCACGATACAGCCAGCATCCGCAGCGACCTAACAAGCAGCTATTTTGTTTCCAACGATCAGAGCAACCTCGAAACACTGACCCGACCAACAAGACGGCAGTCGGCAAATAGTTCTGACCCTTTCCCTACCCCTGTCAAAATTGACCGCTTGCAATATTGGCTTCACGATTTCGATCCTGCCACAAATGAATACCTGCTTTTAGTTTTTTAAGTGTTTCGATGTTGGGTTTAGGGGGACATTGCAAACAAACGTATGTAAGAATCTGAAATTGACTCAAGCTAATTCCCAAATTACTGACGAAAAGATACAGAAATAATTGACAACGGGTCATTTTGCAGGGCTTTTTCTTACAAAACCATTTCCCAATTCTTACCTTTGGGTCCAGTCGAAAAGAAAACTCCTGAGTCTTTCAGACTAATTCATCACCGACCGACCGACCGACTTGGTTAACGATGGAATTCCAACTTAACAATCAACAGTACACTACGAAGGCATTGATAATGCCATCAAATGTACAAAACAGCTGGGTAGGGGTTTTATGGTCAAAACAGACATATCAAATGCTTTCCACATTCTTCCTATCTGTCCCATGCAATATCATTGTTTCGGCTTTTTGTGGCGGAACATGTACAATTTTGAGAAATGTTTACCAATGGATTATAGTTCCAGTTGCCAGATATTTGAAACCTATAGCAATTCCCTTCAATAGAAAGCAAATACAAAGTTATCTATAACACACATGACACATATTTTGGACGATTTTTTATACTAGATACAACTCGTTTCCAATGCAAGCAGAAGCTTGATCGCTTCCTGACTATATGGTGATATCGGCGTTCCTATGGGTACGGATAAAACATTTGCACCATCAAAAGCCATGACTTAACTCGAAATGGAGATTCGCCTTCTCACGGACAAACTTGAAAAACGTGTTAAACTCATACATTTATATCTCGCGCGAGATAAAATTACTCTCAAGAATTTGCAATCCATCATAGGTACGCTTAACTTTGCTTGCGCAGTTGTCCTGCCGAGAAGGGTCTATCTTAGGCGACTTATCAACTCGATAATTGGCATCTTAAAGTCGCATCAACAATTTAGATTAACAAAAGAGGCAAAGGAAGATTTAAGGGCTTGGCAAACATGTCTAAGTGGTTTTAACGGTAGGTCCTTATCCTTACCTGCCATTTGGATGACTTCTTACTCGTTGGACTTGTACACAGATGCTTCTGCCTCAGTAGGATATGGTGCAGTCCTAGGCACACACTATTTTTTATGGCATCTGGGATCAGACATGGGCATATCAAAATAGAACGCTTCTAGAATTCTACCTCATCGTTCTGGCAGTTACGATCTAGGGAGAACACTTATCCAATATATGTATCTATTTTCACACTGACAATCAAGCCTTAATTGATATCATGAAAAGCAATCCTCTATGGACACAAAAATATGCATTTAATTCGCAAAATTTGTAATCTCTTGCCTTAAATTAAATATATTGTTCAAGGCAAAACATATAGCTAGTACACGTTACATACTCGCTGATGCACTTTCTCGCCAGCAGTTTTCGAGTTTCCACGCCATGGCTCCCTATGCGGATTCGCACCCTCATCGCATTTACTTATAAACATCCTTCACTCATATACACAAGCCACATATAAGAGGGCTTGGACGCTATATAAATAATTTACATCAAACACCCTGACCGAATTTTCTCTCCCAGTGTGAATAACCAATTTGGCCATTTTCATAGCGTACTTAATCAGCAAGAAATATGCAGCTTCTCGATATCCACTTTTGTTTCTGCAGTTGACTATGTTCACAAACACAACGGCTTCTAGAATCCTTCGTCATCTTTCCTTATTCAAAAACTGATTGAAACCATTCACAAAAGTTGTACTGGATAAGCCCACAGTTTCAATGATGCATACCGTCTCAAACCATTTCAGGCGTACCATGTTTTCTGCCATGTTTACATTGGCTTTCCATGCCTTTCTCAAAATAGGAGAGATTACAGTGCAAGCGACTGCACATCAGAATGATTTTTTGATAAAGTTATCTCAAGCCGTTTTCTCTCACAAGCGTCTTTCACTTTTCGACACTTAAAACACGGTTCAGGACAACCATATATTTTGCATGTTGCTGCCCAACCAAATCCTGCTACATGTCCGGTAACTCAGTTACAGGCATACCTGACACTCAGGGGTAATACTCTAGGACCACGTTTCATGAACCGTAATGGTCAACCCAGTTTCTAGAGTAGACTTTAGTACAGAACTTAGAAGAGCACTTTGCTTTTGTGGTTTTGACTCTTACCATTTTAAGTCCCATAGTTTCAGAATTGGAGCTGCCACTGAGGCGGCTAGACAAGGTTTAAGTGACAACCGAATAAGGGAATTAGGCCGCTGAAAATCGGTTGCATTTAAGAAATACAAAAGGTTAGGCAAAAGGGTCTCGGCTTTGTAACACTTCAGTTCAGTCACTTTTATTAGATCTCCATTCTGCTGTTTGGTTTGTTGTTCTTTTGAGGTCTTATGGGTTTTGCAGACCTAGATCCCTGGTCATCGACCGTGCTTTCCGGGGATGGTACACACTCGTCTCGGACTAATGTGTCTACCTGCTGTTTCGACTGCCGGGAGCGTATGAGGTGCTCTAACAGTTCCGGAAGACCAACAGCGCTCTTATGAAGTACTCGGATCAGTTTTACAGTCTCTTCTCAATCATTCATGCGGGCTGGATACACCATAATTACTGGGGCATATGAGGGTGCTCTACTTCCTCGGCAATACATAACAAATCGGTTTAATATTGATCAACATTGCTTTTGTTGTCTTTTATTTAATGCTGGACATTTTTGTTCTTAGCCCCACCCGCCTTTAGTGGCTGCCAGAAATGCAGCTAGCTCGATTTGCTGTATTTCTGTTTATGGCAGTTACAGCCTCAAAAAATATGTATATTATACCGTATCTCATTGTTCAATTTCTTAACATGTTTACTCTTCAGACTTTGTCCAGATAGTTATGTTATGCTATAAAATACATAGCAAAATTTTGGTTCAATACATTACATTTATTGCAATATAAAGTCACGAAAGTGGCCAGCATCAAACACAGTTTGTCTTTGTTTTAATTATATACCCATATACCTTGACTTTGTAATATTTGAACGACTGAACTAATGAATTCTGTCTTTCACTCTGTCTTCCTTTCGACTATATCGATGTCGTAAAGAGTAGGATGGCATTATGCACAATTTTATAATCTCATCAAACACGTTAGTAATAGAGATACATGTTTTCATTCACTTTCTGACAATAACTTGCGCCCCCTTTCTACATGCTTAAGAACACACACACACACACACACAAACAGACACATACACATATAAATTCTACTAGTGCATAGTTTTCATTTTCTAGTCTTCTTGGTTTAGACCACTGGGTTTCAGTGATATAATACTTATCGCTATTGCTAACAACCACAGCTGGAGATCCGAAACCAGGAAGGAAAAGGAATCATACTGGATACGCCGCCTTAGAACATTGAAACACAGCGGTCTAAACCAAGAAGACTAAAAAGCGAAAACTATGCACTAGTAGAATTTAACATTTTCTAAATCTTCTTATTATCCTTCAATTTTTACTATAAGAATAACCGTTATAGAATCAAATATCCGGGATATAATCTGCGTTACATATGTACAAAAAGTAAAAATAGATGTCGCTTTGGCTTGTAGACTTTTAGGGAATTATGCAACGTTTTCAGTTTCCGCAACTAGTCTATACAAGCTGGTTGTATTTATAGTTTAGCACATGTGAAGACAGCCATGTAGAGGTTTACAAACACAACGTTTTTGTGTTTATTTGTTTGTCGTATATATGTTTTGTATTTGCCTTTGAAAAAGACTCATTAAGAGTCGAAAGCGCTTAGGCTAGTTAGTTACTAGTTTCGTACTGTTCGTCGTCAGTTTATTGCATCTATTTTAATTAATCCCTGACACACTTGATCCCTTGGTGGATCCAGTACGCTTGAAAGGGTTGTTATTCGCCATATGATTTGTATTCTTTGTATATATATATATATATATATATATATATATATATATATATATATATATATATATATATATATATATATATATATAACAACAGTTTTGAAACAGAGGTTGTTGCCGCCTGTAACTTTTATTATCTCAGTTGTGATTTTAGTCGCACTGACACAGACTGTAGGTAGTATGATATTACACTTTACGTAAAGGCAGATGAGGAATATAGCAGTTATTATCGTATTCAACGTGCTTAGAAATACCAATATCAGTGGCTTCCGATTTCCTAAAAATGACACGTTTAATGGAAAATTGTAGGTTAGAAATATGTTGACGACAGTAGTATAGGGGGATAGTTTAGCGACAATGGAAAAATACATTACAAACACCCCTGGGATACTTTGGCGACAAGGGGAATTTAACATGGGAAATTCAACATGGAGTGAATGGGGAAATCAACACAGCGATAAGAGATTGGGCTAATTTAGCGTCAATGGGACTTTAACTTTAAAATGGGTATATCAAAATTGGTGTCAATAGGAATTTAACAATGGAATGACGTCTGGAGGTCAAAGGTTAATTGAACATGGGTGGCATCATGGGGTATATAGGGTCAAACTATTTAAGGGTGAAATGTATTTATAGGACAAAGGGTTGATAGGTACACATATCGATGTACAGAAGCAAATAAATGTACATCCAGTCACACAAAAAGAGGACAAAGATGTTCCAAATAAAGACTCAGAGACAGAATAATAATAACAATAAGAAATAACAAGAAATAAGAAACAATAAGAAAAGTCTATTGTATGGGTACAAAACATTTATTCAATTATATACATGGGCTCTCTGGCCTGTGCTATGGTCTAAGCACTATCCATTTAATACATAAAAATTTTGGACATGGAATAAACCCATTGACAAGCTATTTAGTTCTTGGATCTAATAAACTACTTTTTAAAATTAAAAGTTTATGCCTTCAAGAGAAACATGCAACGTATATACATTTCATTAAAGAATGACATTTTTCATACTACAATTAATGTCCATTTTTAAAAAAGAGCTAAAACAAAACATGTAACAAACAATTAAATAGGACAAAGTTCATGTTTCTCTCTATTTCATTCACACATGTTGTTTAAATCTAGTCAGTTACCACTTGTGTGGTCAGCGTAGATGTTTCCCATCTTTTATTCTTAAATCTGCTGTTATGTCCATTATGCTAGGTACGCGTATCGGCAAGCAGATCAGTGGTGATTATTTGTCTTCTTCCCATGGAGGTACAACGTATACCATATGAATGGTCACTTTTCCATCGGTGATGTCAAATGTTTCTCTCATCGTCTGTATCGTCGAAGCAATAGCCATCAATAGTTTCGAAGAAGTTAATTCTGCAGAATCACTAAACCCGAGACATACAGGAGAGTTCAAACTGTCGTGATACATAGATAGGCAAAAACGACCTCGATCTTTGACTTCACACAGACTTTTGAGTTCCTCTAACAGCAAGTCAAATAAGTCCGTAATAAAATCTGCTGCTTCATCATCAGGCGCAAAGTCTTTCAATTTCACCGTGAATGTGTAAGTTGACGTCTTAAATTTTATCGAATTCGCCGTCTGAATCATTTGGATGCTAAAATACTCTTTTATGTCAAATGAGTCCTTTTCCTTCTTGGACGCACTTTGAAGTGACGGTTTGGTGGTGAAAGAAGTCAATGATGTTTGTTCCTTTTCTTTCATCTGCTTAGAGTGATTCATCTTTCTCGACGTTTGTCCTCGCAATAAAGTGTCGTTCTTGGAAGTTGTCCCTTTTTATACTGGGTGATAATAGCATGTCCATAAGGTAAAGTCTTGTAGTCTGGAAGTCGCACTGGTTGCACGTAGTTTGCCATGGCGTTAGTAAATAAACAACTAAGATGTTGCACTGCATTGGTGGTGTGATTGTGAGGCACAGCATCGCACTCGGGTTTCTCGTTGGACTTGAGTCTTACGCTCGATACTTTCTGTTTGAAAGTATTTAACTTCTCTCTTGGACTTGTAGTGACAATGAATTATTGGTCTTGGAAGTTGTCCCTTTTTATATGATGAGCAATATCAGCGTGTCCGTACGGTAAAGTGAAGTGATTGGGAAGCCGTACTCGCTTCTGGTACACGATTTGATAGACTTTTTCCAAGGGTCGACTGACGATTTGATGTTTGGGTAAACGTACAATCGTGTTTGGTTGGTAAGTGGTCACTTTAAAGTTTCCATCCTGTCCAGACTGCAAGGCTTCTTTGAGCACGCCAAAGTTTACCACTTGACTGGTGCGATAATTGAGAGTCAATCCTTTCACTTTACACTCCGTGTGCACTTCTCCTTGTGGGTCACGGTATTCGTATCCGTAATTTTTAGGACCGCCACTGGCAAAACTTAGAATCTTGTCCTCGGGATGCTCGTCTGTCCAGGCTCCTAAACGGTCTCCTTCGATTTTAGGTTGCTGTTGACCCAAACGACTGATGTAGATGCAACTGTCCGTGTCAAAATACAACACACGATCTCCTAACAGTTCTAAAGCTTCATATAGTTTTAAGCGAGCATGAGCTGTCACGTAAGCTGCAATGATGACATTTCCAAATTCGTCGGCTTCTACAAAGTCCAGTTCTTCTTCGTAATTAACTAAGAGCAAGTCCTCACGAACGACGTCTACGTGTTTCATGTATTTGGTTTTGTCGTGAATCATCTGGAAGTAGCGGGAAGGTTCTGACAAATACTCCGTCTTGGGTAAACACGGTCGTTGTGCCATTTTGCCCCACAAGCAATTTAACATCACTTTGGCAAACGATCGCCTTCCTTCGTTTTTTTCCACGTGGTCTAAAGTGATGCCTTCCTGCTCAAAGTATTTCTCTTTGAAATTTTTTTGGTCTTCGGAAGTGTGACACCAGGAAGGATAGCCACTGGCTTCTTGCTTCAGTTTCAAAAAAGCATTCACGTACTCTGAGAAAATGCCTTTTTGAGTCTCGTCGCCCTTATGGTACTTTTCTGTCTTGGGAAAGTGGTAAATTTCGTACACTTCTAACATTCGGTATCCCAGGTCCAGAGCTTTAAACAATTCTACACTAACCCACGTTCCCGTCAAGGCACGTTCTTCCTGAGTGTGCTGACAAGAGTGGTCTTGGTTCCACGTTTCAGTACAAGAACGACACAAAGGAAATATCAGTTTTCCTTGGCAATGATATGGTAAAACGGGATGGTACAAATTCGTGGGAGGCAAGACTTTGCACTTGATCAATCCTTCGTATTGTCGAATATTGTCCACGTCGATGTGTTCGGTCAGTAATTGTGGGTGCCCTGAAGGAAAATGACAATATTTGCACACGTACGGATACAGAGAACACAAGTCCAAGTATTTGATTTCTTCTCCTTTCTCCTCGTCGGCTTGATACAGCAAACAGGTGGCATTCCTCCGTCCTCCGTACAAACTGCCCCTTGGGTTCAGAGGGTCCACCAGCTTGTAACTTTCCACGATACGCTTAAACTCGGGATCGGTTTTCAATCGCTGATCGTATTCGTGTTCCCACATTTCTATCACTTGGTATCCTTGCTCTTCTAACTTCAAGCGACGTTGACAAGTATCGTGGTACAATTCTTCCATGGTTCGTTGTAAAAACTGGTTTTTAGTGTCACGTTGAGGGTAACAAGTGGGACATCCGTGAAATAAGCAACCGTTAAACTCGTACACGATTTTGGGGTTATCTAAGTCCCACCCATCCACCGAATACCTTCCGATGGTCTTTTCGTCTCCTCCGTTGAGAGCATGTTGAATCAATTTGCCTTCCTTGTCACACAAGTAATGTAACCAGCGTAAGGCTTTGACCGAGTATTGACGTTTGACAAAACGGGTCGTTTGAGGACTGATGACAGCCAGGGTGTTTTCGGGCATGAATCGTTGACGGTACACTAAGGAGCACGCTTTGGCAATAGTGCAGGCTTCTTTCAAAGGATCAATCCCTCCGTGCTCAATGAACAGCTGTCGAAATTTTCCACAGCAACGCCGTAAAATGTCCACGTCGGAACGACAATATTTTAACATTTCTTCCTGAAAGTCGAAAGGGTCCGAGGCGTGAGTCTGGTACCATGAGTAGAAAGCTTCTCGTTGTTCGGTACGCATATTGTCGGGGTCGTAGTAGTGAGCCTCAGGCAAATGGGGTAGAACAGCATGTTGATTGGCTTCGGTATTGAAAAAGTGAGGAAAATAGCCTTTGGCCATTTCTGTCATGCCAAACGTTTTAGGCATGCGACTCAAAGGCATGGCCAAGTAACTCATCGAATCTTTAAACTTCACTTGTCCCACTTGCATGGAAATGATTTTGGCTCCGTTCAAAGTCACTTTGGGACGTTCGGTACTTTCTTCCGTATAGTATCTCAAAAGAAACTGTCCATCGTATCCCGAGAAATTGTGAGCCATCACCGTGGCATAACGATGACAATCTCCGTAACGTTCGATGTCTTCTTGACTCCACGTCTCGTCGATAGGGTCTAAGACCCATTGGGCAAAATTGGGCAATGTGTTAGGCCCCCGAAAGACTTTTTCACGTCCTCCAGGAATCTTGCTACAGTGAGGGCAGTGAGTCAAGATAAACTCTTGGATGCATTTTTCGCACGCTCTGTGAGCCACGCAGAAATTAGGAATGTGAATGCCAGTCTCTTGCATGCATTCGAAATCGAAAAAGATGAAATTGCCTTTCTTTTTCTGGTCCTCTTCTTCTTCTTTTTCTTCATGTTTGGAATGGTATTTTTGAGTGTAGCATCGGTGTTCCAAGTCCACGATTTGGTGACAAATGTGACATCTTTTCTTTCCTGAACAGACGTGTGCCTTGGCATTATTGGTACGTATGCCTTGTCCACAAGTAGGGCACAATCTCAGGAGTTGACATGCACTTTTCCGCTGTGATCCTTGCGTCTTCAAATGTTGTTGGTAACAGGCAGGACTGACAAACGTTCGCTGACAAGCAGAGCAATGCACTCGTTCTTGTCCTTCGTCCAAACAGGGTTTAGAGGCTAAACATCCCTCACATTTCGATCCACAATGTTTGTGTTGCTCTCGATTGTTATAGCCATAGTCACATTTCTCACAGTAATAACCGTATGACAGGAATGCAGTGATACTGGTAATGGCATCAAAATGTTCATCGTAATGATAGACGTGAATGTATTTTCCGTCTTTAAAATCTTTGCCTCGAAACAACAGAGGTCCGCGCACTTCTTGAGGGTGCACTTTCAAGGTGTAACGTGGAACCAAGACGTCTTGCAACTTTTGCATTTCAGGAATGCCACAGGGTGTATCTTTAGGTAGCCCAGCTCGCTGTAACAGGAGTTCTGCCTCTCTTTGTTGTTTCGCTCGGTCCGATCGTTGAATAGTTTTCCAGGCTCTTTTCCATTCTGTCGTATTGTTCTTGTCAGCATACGTTCGTCCCACTACGATGGCACGAGCTAAACACATCTTGTCTTGAGGGTTGTTAATTTGGACGAGGCTCTTTTTTGTGCTGCGAAGGTTGTCTACCAAGAACACTTTTTTGCCATGTCCTGTCCCTTGGGGAAGAGAAACGTGAGTCATGAACAGTGTCGCTTTTCCGTCGGTGATGTGAAACTTGTCGTTGGATTGCTGCACGTGTTGAATCTTGTCGATGATTTTGGAAGGTGTCAGTTCTGATGGACTGCTAAACTCGATCCATACGGGAGACTTCAAACTGTCGTGATGAATGGAAAGTCTCAAGCGATCGTCTTCTTTGGCTTGACATTGCTGCTTTAGTGTGGTTAACAAAGAATTCCACACATCGGTGATGAACTCTTCTGCTTTCTCCATTGGTACGTCGGACTTGAAATCTTTAAACTTCACCCTGTACGTGTAGGCCGTGGTTCTAAATTTTCTAGAGGAACGTTTGTCCGTTTCTCGAATGTGGTAATATTTTTCGGGTGATACTGGAGGCCTTTGGTTTGGAATAGACTCCCTCGGTCTGGTCGCAGACGTGGAAGGTGTTGGTTCAGGTTCGCTCATGTCTTCGATTTGATCGAACACTTCATTTCGCGTGTGATGCGATAAGTCACACCGCTGCCTCTTACCTTCTTTTTCTCTCTCACTGAAATCGTGCGATCGTTTCATCTCGATTGCTGATTCAGAAATGATTTAACCAAGTTCGTTCTTTCTGTTTATATACCCCTCTCTACCTCTTGTATTGACAATGACATGGTATATTTCACAAGGCAATTGAAAGTCTAACAGTTAGAAACCGTCGGAGGACTTATGCGAACGACAATGGTGCATCTTAAATGCCTCATGCATCTTGACGACCCTTTGATTCAAACCCTACCGCGAAATAAAAATGTTGCAAGATAAAACCCAGAGAGTTGGTGTCATCAAGAGAACTAGAAACGGTACTGTGACGTTAGGACACGTACGTACTCCAGAAAACCACG
This sequence comes from Potamilus streckersoni, assembly GCA_016746295.1. Lineage (NCBI taxonomy): Eukaryota > Metazoa > Mollusca > Bivalvia > Unionida > Unionidae > Potamilus > Potamilus streckersoni. Next base: position 1,864,668 of record JAEAOA010001942.1, read on the forward strand.
TTACTCGACTACGATGTCTCATTCTCTGTCTCTTCTACTTTGTCGTTGACCACGATGCCTACTAACCCTGATTTAACACACGTTTTTCTTCATTTGATATTTTAAAAAAGAATACTAAACCCATTTTTAAAAGAACTGCCCTATTTGACATCAGCGACGATGTCTCCTATTGCCCTTACCACTGTTGCTACACCTACAACGGCGATCTTTCTTAAGACCAAAGTATGAGACAGCAAGTAAGTTGTGAAGTTGAGCGAAGTTGTCTAAACAACAACGGTCAAGCCCCTATATTCCAGTTATGTTTGTGATAATAGCTTGTGATACTTCACATTTTCCAAAATGGAAATGTTTACAAGCCGTACAAAAAGTTATGTGACTTTAGCTTTTGACACTTGCACACTCTCCACTATACAAGTGTCACGAGAAAAATATATAGCCGATTTTTACCATTTTCAAAACCACGCACACACTTGCAACTTGACCTGAAAATCTGTATTTATTTATTTGTGGATATCCCACTGGCCCGTTACAGCGGATAGAGCTGATTAAGAACTGTATGAATATCCCTTCAATTTTTTAATATATAAATATCAAAGGTTTTATGTGTATTGTTTCTGCTCACCCATTATTAGCGTTTAGGTATGTTCCCTAAAGAAACAAACAATTTTGAACAAACTTTATTATGAAGTAAAGTTTCTGTCTTTTATACATTTTTTTTTCGAGCTGTTGGTACATGGTAAATTACATCCAAATACCTTCTCAAAGTGGGAGGCATTTCTACACATGGCATTGCCTTCGATACATTCTGTTTTATTGGTTAGTCATCGCTATTCTTTAAATTTTATCTTTTTAATGTATTTTTTTAAATAGAAGATGTATAATTGTTAATTGTTGTAAAGGAATTTATGTTGTTTAGTCTGTTGCCGCAAAAAAAATATCTATAGTAAAAACGTACTTAAGTTTGTTCAGTTTTATTTCAGGCTCTACAAAAGGTACCAATTTTGTCTTGCAAGGGGATTGAAACTTTAAGTTACGCGGACGTGAAGCAAAACATACCTTTTTAAGTAAAGTTTGCCGTCTTTGTACTCAATCTAGTCATGCTTGTCTTATATCTTTGTGTTTTAGAGATCTTATTTCATCTGAATTAAATTTCATTCATCAATGGACAGCACAGCTGGGGTTATAATCCTTGAGGTTCTTTGTACTTTAGTTTATTTACTTCACACAAACCCCAATTCACTATTTTTTAAAAAAAATTAAAAAAACCCACTACCACTCAGTACTATATCATTTCTCTTTCTACCTATGCGAACGTGTGTATGTCAATATGTCCAAGTGAGAACATATTTTTGGGACCAGTTTCAAAATGCGAATAATAATGGTACAGTTAAGCAATTGATGTGGCAAGAAGAAAAGTTACGGTACACAATACAGGATTGTAAGTTTACACTCCAGTCCGTTTGTACTGCAATGGTAAAAATGTAAGAACTTCGGCAAAAGCAGTGCGTAAGTCGTCAGAAGTAATTTTATTGGCTACACTTATTTTCTACCACCTTAGCTTCGAATCTCCTTCAGTCGCGCTTCGCACAGTGACAAGATCAGACGTGCTATTCTGTCCCTGACCACTACACTACCTGCCTTGAATTTAGAACCAAATAACTTCGTCACTCATTGTAAGTGACTTCATTGGCTAACCGATATTTTCCACCGCCTTAGCTTCAAATCGGTTTCAGTTGTTATTCGCACAGCGAGAAGATCAGACGTGCTTTTCTGTACCTCTCCACTAGTCACTTTACAAATATAAAAACAAATGCACAAACAATCGTACCATGGGTGACTCGTGGAAAGTAGTCTTACTGCCAATTAAAGCAGAGCATGTTTGGATGTACTACACTGTGAGAACTTGACACCGACGTTTTTGACAGAACAATTTTAGTAGGCTATGTCTCCAATTCACTCTTGCGATATTTTACAATAGTGGGGTTTTTTTTCCTATATGAGTATTTATTTCAATGAGATGTGTTTTTGAAATTTCGTAAGGAAAATATGACATACAAACGTAAGAGTCATGATATTTTTAAAGTAGGAATAAAATCTCTCTCTCTCTCTCTCTCTCTCTCTCTCTCTCTCTCTCTCTCTCTCTCTCTCTCTCTCTCTCTCTCTCTCTCTCGTAATTTTGATTGAAACCAAATGGCATCTGTTTCGTTTGAAGATACCTCTCCAAAGTTGTGATCAGTAGTCATCATAATTACGTGAACTGTTCCGTTTTGTCATGTAATTTTATTTTCTAAAACTGAACACTAAAATTTTAGAATGATTTTTTTTCTTTCATCAGGAAATCGTTGGATGAAATAAAATCATGAGTTGACTTGAGCTTGTACAATTCAGGTATCTTATTATTATCCTATTTGGGCACTGCATTGTGTCACGGAAAAAATTTCTAACATTAGATCTACCGTTTTTCTTTTCCTTCAGAAAAGACAACAAACATGGCTTTTTCAGGAATGACGCGAGTGACATTGCACTGTATAACCCTACCTATGACTAACTCTGAATTCTAAAACCAAAACGTGCGTTCAGCGTTCAGAAAAAAAATGTAACAATGTTCGACCTATCTTCTCTCAGTTTAGACTAGCGATAGAACAAGGCACGTTTTGGTGCTACTTTTTTTCCCCCTGCCCTTACATTTGTGAAAACTTTGCAACATTGTTGGTAGCCTGCGCTGCGAAACACAGGACATCTCTTAAATTTAGGATATACAGCAAAAGGTTAAGCAGTCAGTCGACAATAAATATCATACAATTTTTTTTTTGTTATTTATAAAATTGATGAATGAATGAATGAAAACACTGAACATTTTTCACATTGAATGTGTGGTTGTCTTCATTACCTTTGTCCTATAATACCGCAAAAAAAAAATAACAGACCCAAAAATGGTGTCCTACTTTTTGGGATGATTTTAAAACCATTCTTTCTTTCTTTTTTCCAGTAATGCTATTTCTGTCTGCCCATCTCTTAAAACACTCCAGACTAAAGTACCGTCCGTTCTACTGTCACCCAGTACAGTACCAATTGTGTGCGTGCTTTCGCTTACACACATATCGTGCGTCCCTAAAATGACTGTCACATCAGAGATGCAAAAACACTTCCAAATTATTGACAATACTTCTCAAAATGTGTTGATAGAAGTTTATGTAAGCTATCTCAGCGATGATATACCTATATTATCTTCAACAGCATTTGCGTCCGCTACAGAGTGAGATCGAGAGGTTGAGCTCAAACTCAAGATACTTTTGGGGTTAGTGGATTGTAAAAAGAAACAAAACCAGATCTTCATGATGTTCCAAACGAATATATGTTTTGATTGGTTGTTAAGGACGCACGAGATGTTTGGAACATCATGAAGATCTGGTTTTGTTTCTTTTTACAATCCACTAACCCCAAAAGTATCTTGAGTTTGAGCTCAACCTCTCGATCTCACTCTGTAGCGGACGCAAATGCTGTTGAAGATAATATAGGTATATCATCGCTGAGATAGCTTACATAAACTTCTATCAACACATTTTGAGAAGTATTGTCAATAATTTGGAAGTGTTTTTGCATCTCTGATGTGACAGTCATTTTAGGGACGCACGATATGTGTGTAAGCGAAAGCACGCACACAATTGGTACTGTACTGGGTGACAGTAGAACGGACGGTACTTTAGTCTGGAGTGTTTTAAGAGATGGGCAGACAGAAATAGCATTACTGGAAAAAAGAAAGAAAGAATGGTTTTAAAATCATCCCAAAAAGTAGGACACCATTTTTGGGTCTGTTATTTTTTTTTTGCGGTATTATAGGACAAAGGTAATGAAGACAACCACACATTCAATGTGAAAAATGTTCAGTGTTTTCATTCATTCATTCATCAATTTTATAAATAACAAAAAAAAAAAAATTGTGTGATATTTATTGTCGACTGACTGCTTAACCTTTTGCTGTATATCCTAAATTTAAGAGATGTCCTGTGTTTCGCAGCGCAGGCTACCAACAATGTTGCAAAGTTTTCACAAATGTAAGGGCAGGGGGAAAAAAAGTAGCACCAAAACGTGCCTTGTTCTATTGCTAGTCTAAACTGAGAGAAGATAGGTCGAACATTGTTACATTTTTTTTCTGAACGCTGAACGCACGTTTTGGTTTTAGAATTCAAAGTTAGTCATAGGTAGGGTTATACAGTGCAATGTCACTCGCGTCATTCCTGAAAAAGCCATGTTTGTTGTCTTTTCTGAAGGAAAAGAAAAACGGTAGATCTAATGTTAGAAATTTTTTCCGTGACACAATGCAGTGCCCAAATAGGATAATAATAAGATACCTGAATTGTACAAGCTCAAGTCAACTCATGATTTTATTTCATCCAACGATTTCCTGATGAAAGAAAAAAAAATCATTCTAAAATTTTAGTGTTCAGTTTTAGAAAATAAAATTACATGACAAAACGGAACAGTTCACGTAATTATGATGACTACTGATCACAACTTTGGAGAGGTATCTTCAAACGAAACAGATGCCATTTGGTTTCAATCAAAATTACGAGAGAGAGAGAGAGAGAGAGAGAGAGAGAGAGAGAGAGAGAGAGAGAGAGAGAGAGAGAGAGAGATTTTATTCCTACTTTAAAAATATCATGACTCTTACGTTTGTATGTCATATTTTCCTTACGAAATTTCAAAAACACATCTCATTGAAATAAATACTCCTATAGGAAAAAAAAACCCACTATTGTAAAATATCGCAAGAGTGAATTGGAGACATAGCCTACTAAAATTGTTCTGTCAAAAACGTCGGTGTCAAGTTCTCACAGTGTAGTACATCCAAACATGCTCTGCTTTAATTGGCAGTAAGACTACTTTCCACGAGTCACCCATGGTACGATTGTTTGTGCATTTGTTTTTTTATTTGTAAAGTGACTAGTGGAGAGGTACAGAAAAGCACGTCTGATCTTCTCGCTGTGCGAATAACAACTGAAACCGATTTGAAGCTAAGGCGGTGGAAAATATCGGTTAGCCAATGAAGTCACTTACAATGAGTGACGAAGTTATTTGGTTCTAAATTCAAGGCAGGTAGTGTAGTGGTCAGGGACAGAATAGCACGTCTGATCTTGTCACTGTGCGAAGCGCGACTGAAGGAGATTCGAAGCTAAGGTGGTAGAAAATAAGTGTAGCCAATAAAATTACTTCTGATGACTTACGCACTGCTTTTGCCGAAGTTCTTACATTTTTACCATTGCAGTACAAACGGACTGGAGTGTAAACTTACAATCCTGTATTGTGTACCGTAACTTTTCTTCTTGCCACATCAATTGCTTAACTGTACCATTATTATTCGCATTTTGAAACTGGTCCCAAAAATATGTTCTCACTTGGACATATTGACATACACACGTTCGCATAGGTAGAAAGAGAAATGATATAGTACTGAGTGGTAGTGGGTTTTTTTATTTTTTTTTTAAAAATAGTGAATTGGGGTTTGTGTGAAGTAAATAAACTAAAGTACAAAGAACCTCAAGGATTATAACCCCAGCTGTGCTGTCCATTGATGAATGAAATTTAATTCAGATGAAATAAGATCTCTAAAACACAAAGATATAAGACAAGCATGACTAGATTGAGTACAAAGACGGCAAACTTTACTTAAAAAGGTATGTTTTGCTTCACGTCCGCGTAACTTAAAGTTTCAATCCCCTTGCAAGACAAAATTGGTACCTTTTGTAGAGCCTGAAATAAAACTGAACAAACTTAAGTACGTTTTTACTATAGATATTTCTTTTGCGGCAACAGACTAAACAACATAAATTCCTTTACAACAATTAACAATTATACATCTTCTATTTAAAAAAATACATTAAAAAGATAGAATTAAAGAATAGCGATGACTAACCAATAAAACAGAATGTATCGAAGGCAATGCCATGTGTAGAAATGCCTCCCACTTTGAGAAGGTATTTGGATGTAATTTACCATGTACCAACAGCTCGAAAAAAAAAATGTATAAAAGACAGAAACTTTACTTCATAATAAAGTTTGTTCAAAATTGTTTGTTTCTTTAGGGAACATACCTAAACGCTAATAATGGGTGAGCAGAAACAATACACATAAAACCTTTGATATTTATATATTAAAAAATTGAAGGGATATTCATACAGTTCTTAATCAGCTCTATCCCCTGCAACGGGCCAGTGGGATATCCACAAATAAATAAATACAGATTTTCAGGTCAAGTTGCAAGTGTGTGCGTGGTTTTGAAAATGGTAAAAATCGGCTATATATTTTTCTCGTGACACTTGTATAGTGGAGAGTGTGCAAGTGTCAAAAGCTAAAGTCACATAACTTTTGTACGGCTTGTAAACATTTCCACTTTAGAAAATGTGAAGTATCACAAGCTATTATCACAAACATAACTGGAATATAGGGGCTTGACCGTTGTTGTTTAGACAACTTCGCTCAACTTCACAACTTACTTGCTGTCTCATACTTTGGTCTTAAGAAAGATCGCCGTTGTAGGTGTAGCAACAGTGGTAAGGGCAATAGGAGACATCGTCGCTGATGTCAAATAGGGCAGTTCTTTTAAAAATGGGTTTAGTATTCTTTTTTAAAATATCAAATGAAGAAAAACGTGTGTTAAATCAGGGTTAGTAGGCATCGTGGTCAACGACAAAGTAGAAGAGACAGAGAATGAGACATCGTAGTCGAGTAACGTGGTTTTCTGGAGTACGTACGTGTCCTAACGTCACAGTACCGTTTCTAGTTCTCTTGATGACACCAACTCTCTGGGTTTTATCTTGCAACATTTTTATTTCGCGGTAGGGTTTGAATCAAAGGGTCGTCAAGATGCATGAGGCATTTAAGATGCACCATTGTCGTTCGCATAAGTCCTCCGACGGTTTCTAACTGTTAGACTTTCAATTGCCTTGTGAAATATACCATGTCATTGTCAATACAAGAGGTAGAGAGGGGTATATAAACAGAAAGAACGAACTTGGTTAAATCATTTCTGAATCAGCAATCGAGATGAAACGATCGCACGATTTCAGTGAGAGAGAAAAAGAAGGTAAGAGGCAGCGGTGTGACTTATCGCATCACACGCGAAATGAAGTGTTCGATCAAATCGAAGACATGAGCGAACCTGAACCAACACCTTCCACGTCTGCGACCAGACCGAGGGAGTCTATTCCAAACCAAAGGCCTCCAGTATCACCCGAAAAATATTACCACATTCGAGAAACGGACAAACGTTCCTCTAGAAAATTTAGAACCACGGCCTACACGTACAGGGTGAAGTTTAAAGATTTCAAGTCCGACGTACCAATGGAGAAAGCAGAAGAGTTCATCACCGATGTGTGGAATTCTTTGTTAACCACACTAAAACAGCAATGTCAAGCCAAAGAAGACGATCGCTTGAGACTTTCCATTCATCACGACAGTTTGAAGTCTCCCGTATGGATCGAGTTTAGCAGTCCATCAGAACTGACACCTTCCAAAATCATCGACAAGATTCAACACGTGCAGCAATCCAACGACAAGTTTCACATCACCGACGGAAAAGCGACACTGTTCATGACTCACGTTTCTCTTCCCCAAGGGACAGGACATGGCAAAAAAGTGTTCTTGGTAGACAACCTTCGCAGCACAAAAAAGAGCCTCGTCCAAATTAACAACCCTCAAGACAAGATGTGTTTAGCTCGTGCCATCGTAGTGGGACGAACGTATGCTGACAAGAACAATACGACAGAATGGAAAAGAGCCTGGAAAACTATTCAACGATCGGACCGAGCGAAACAACAAAGAGAGGCAGAACTCCTGTTACAGCGAGCTGGGCTACCTAAAGATACACCCTGTGGCATTCCTGAAATGCAAAAGTTGCAAGACGTCTTGGTTCCACGTTACACCTTGAAAGTGCACCCTCAAGAAGTGCGCGGACCTCTGTTGTTTCGAGGCAAAGATTTTAAAGACGGAAAATACATTCACGTCTATCATTACGATGAACATTTTGATGCCATTACCAGTATCACTGCATTCCTGTCATACGGTTATTACTGTGAGAAATGTGACTATGGCTATAACAATCGAGAGCAACACAAACATTGTGGATCGAAATGTGAGGGATGTTTAGCCTCTAAACCCTGTTTGGACGAAGGACAAGAACGAGTGCATTGCTCTGCTTGTCAGCGAACGTTTGTCAGTCCTGCCTGTTACCAACAACATTTGAAGACGCAAGGATCACAGCGGAAAAGTGCATGTCAACTCCTGAGATTGTGCCCTACTTGTGGACAAGGCATACGTACCAATAATGCCAAGGCACACGTCTGTTCAGGAAAGAAAAGATGTCACATTTGTCACCAAATCGTGGACTTGGAACACCGATGCTACACTCAAAAATACCATTCCAAACATGAAGAAAAAGAAGAAGAAGAGGACCAGAAAAAGAAAGGCAATTTCATCTTTTTCGATTTCGAATGCATGCAAGAGACTGGCATTCACATTCCTAATTTCTGCGTGGCTCACAGAGCGTGCGAAAAATGCATCCAAGAGTTTATCTTGACTCACTGCCCTCACTGTAGCAAGATTCCTGGAGGACGTGAAAAAGTCTTTCGGGGACCTAACACATTGCCCAATTTTGCCCAATGGGTCTTAGACCCTATCGACGAGACGTGGAGTCAAGAAGACATCGAACGTTACGGAGATTGTCATCGTTATGCCACGGTGATGGCTCACAATTTCTCGGGATACGATGGACAGTTTCTTTTGAGATACTATACGGAAGAAAGTACCGAACGTCCCAAAGTGACTTTGAACGGAGCCAAAATCATTTCCATGCAAGTGGGACAAGTGAAGTTTAAAGATTCGATGAGTTACTTGGCCATGCCTTTGAGTCGCATGCCTAAAACGTTTGGCATGACAGAAATGGCCAAAGGCTATTTTCCTCACTTTTTCAATACCGAAGCCAATCAACATGCTGTTCTACCCCATTTGCCTGAGGCTCACTACTACGACCCCGACAATATGCGTACCGAACAACGAGAAGCTTTCTACTCATGGTACCAGACTCACGCCTCGGACCCTTTCGACTTTCAGGAAGAAATGTTAAAATATTGTCGTTCCGACGTGGACATTTTACGGCGTTGCTGTGGAAAATTTCGACAGCTGTTCATTGAGCACGGAGGGATTGATCCTTTGAAAGAAGCCTGCACTATTGCCAAAGCGTGCTCCTTAGTGTACCGTCAACGATTCATGCCCGAAAACACCCTGGCTGTCATCAGTCCTCAAACGACCCGTTTTGTCAAACGTCAATACTCGGTCAAAGCCTTACGCTGGTTACATTACTTGTGTGACAAGGAAGGCAAATTGATTCAACATGCTCTCAACGGAGGAGACGAAAAGACCATCGGAAGGTATTCGGTGGATGGGTGGGACTTAGATAACCCCAAAATCGTGTACGAGTTTAACGGTTGCTTATTTCACGGATGTCCCACTTGTTACCCTCAACGTGACACTAAAAACCAGTTTTTACAACGAACCATGGAAGAATTGTACCACGATACTTGTCAACGTCGCTTGAAGTTAGAAGAGCAAGGATGCCAAGTGATAGAAATGTGGGAACACGAATACGATCAGCGATTGAAAACCGATCCCGAGTTTAAGCGTATCGTGGAAAGTTACAAGCTGGTGGACCCTCTGAACCCAAGGGGCAGTTTGTACGGAGGACGGACGAATGCCACCTGTTTGCTGTATCAAGCCGACGAGGAGAAAGGAGAAGAAATCAAATACTTGGACGTGTGTTCTCTGTATCCGTACGTGTGCAAATATTGTCATTTTCCTTCAGGGCACCCACAATTACTGACCGAACACATCGACGTGGACAATATTCGACAATACGAAGGATTGATCAAGTGCAAAGTCTTGCCTCCCACGAATTTGTACCATCCCGTTTTACCATATCATTGCCAAGGAAAACTGATGTTTCCTTTGTGTCGTTCTTGTACTGAAACGTGGAACCAAGACCACTCTTGTCAGCACACTCAGGAAGAACGTGCCTTGACGGGAACGTGGGTTAGTGTAGAATTGTTTAAAGCTCTGGACCTGGGATACCGAATGTTAGAAGTGTACGAAATTTACCACTTTCCCAAGACAGAAAGTACCATAAGGGCGACGAGACTCAAAAAGGCATTTTCTCAGAGTACGTGAATGCTTTTTTGAAACTGAAGCAAGAAGCCAGTGGCTATCCTTCCTGGTGTCACACTTCCGAAGACCAAAAAAATTTCAAAGAGAAATACTTTGAGCAGGAAGGCATCACTTTAGACCACGTGGAAAAAAACGAAGGAAGGCGATCGTTTGCCAAAGTGATGTTAAATTGCTTGTGGGGCAAAATGGCACAACGACCGTGTTTACCCAAGACGGAGTATTTGTCAGAACCTTCCCGCTACTTCCAGATGATTCACGACAAAACCAAATACATGAAACACGTAGACGTCGTTCGTGAGGACTTGCTCTTAGTTAATTACGAAGAAGAACTGGACTTTGTAGAAGCCGACGAATTTGGAAATGTCATCATTGCAGCTTACGTGACAGCTCATGCTCGCTTAAAACTATATGAAGCTTTAGAACTGTTAGGAGATCGTGTGTTGTATTTTGACACGGACAGTTGCATCTACATCAGTCGTTTGGGTCAACAGCAACCTAAAATCGAAGGAGACCGTTTAGGAGCCTGGACAGACGAGCATCCCGAGGACAAGATTCTAAGTTTTGCCAGTGGCGGTCCTAAAAATTACGGATACGAATACCGTGACCCACAAGGAGAAGTGCACACGGAGTGTAAAGTGAAAGGATTGACTCTCAATTATCGCACCAGTCAAGTGGTAAACTTTGGCGTGCTCAAAGAAGCCTTGCAGTCTGGACAGGATGGAAACTTTATAGTGATCACTTACCAACCAAACACGATTGTACGTTTACCCAAACATCAAATCGTCAGTCGACCCTTGGAAAAAGTCTATCAAATCGTGTACCAGAAGCGAGTACGGCTTCCCAATCACTTCACTTTACCGTACGGACACGCTGATATTGCTCATCATATAAAAAGGGACAACTTCCAAGACCAATAATTCATTGTCACTACAAGTCCAAGAGAGAAGTTAAATACTTTCAAACAGAAAGTATCGAGCGTAAGACTCAAGTCCAACGAGAAACCCGAGTGCGATGCTGTGCCTCACAATCACACCACCAATGCAGTGCAACATCTTAGTTGTTTATTTACTAACGCCATGGCAAACTACGTGCAACCAGTGCGACTTCCAGACTACAAGACTTTACCTTATGGACATGCTATTATCACCCAGTATAAAAAGGGACAACTTCCAAGAACGACACTTTATTGCGAGGACAAACGTCGAGAAAGATGAATCACTCTAAGCAGATGAAAGAAAAGGAACAAACATCATTGACTTCTTTCACCACCAAACCGTCACTTCAAAGTGCGTCCAAGAAGGAAAAGGACTCATTTGACATAAAAGAGTATTTTAGCATCCAAATGATTCAGACGGCGAATTCGATAAAATTTAAGACGTCAACTTACACATTCACGGTGAAATTGAAAGACTTTGCGCCTGATGATGAAGCAGCAGATTTTATTACGGACTTATTTGACTTGCTGTTAGAGGAACTCAAAAGTCTGTGTGAAGTCAAAGATCGAGGTCGTTTTTGCCTATCTATGTATCACGACAGTTTGAACTCTCCTGTATGTCTCGGGTTTAGTGATTCTGCAGAATTAACTTCTTCGAAACTATTGATGGCTATTGCTTCGACGATACAGACGATGAGAGAAACATTTGACATCACCGATGGAAAAGTGACCATTCATATGGTATACGTTGTACCTCCATGGGAAGAAGACAAATAATCACCACTGATCTGCTTGCCGATACGCGTACCTAGCATAATGGACATAACAGCAGATTTAAGAATAAAAGATGGGAAACATCTACGCTGACCACACAAGTGGTAACTGACTAGATTTAAACAACATGTGTGAATGAAATAGAGAGAAACATGAACTTTGTCCTATTTAATTGTTTGTTACATGTTTTGTTTTAGCTCTTTTTTAAAAATGGACATTAATTGTAGTATGAAAAATGTCATTCTTTAATGAAATGTATATACGTTGCATGTTTCTCTTGAAGGCATAAACTTTTAATTTTAAAAAGTAGTTTATTAGATCCAAGAACTAAATAGCTTGTCAATGGGTTTGTTCCATGTCCAAAATTTTTATGTATTAAATGGATAGTGCTTAGACCATAGCACAGGCCAGAGAGCCCATGTATATAATTGAATAAATGTTTTGTACCCATACAATAGACTTTTCTTATTGTTTCTTATTTCTTGTTATTTCTTATTGTTATTATTATTCTGTCTCTGAGTCTTTATTTGGAACATCTTTGTCCTCTTTTTGTGTGACTGGATGTACATTTATTTGCTTCTGTACATCGATATGTGTACCTATCAACCCTTTGTCCTATAAATACATTTCACCCTTAAATAGTTTGACCCTATATACCCCATGATGCCACCCATGTTCAATTAACCTTTGACCTCCAGACGTCATTCCATTGTTAAATTCCTATTGACACCAATTTTGATATACCCATTTTAAAGTTAAAGTCCCATTGACGCTAAATTAGCCCAATCTCTTATCGCTGTGTTGATTTCCCCATTCACTCCATGTTGAATTTCCCATGTTAAATTCCCCTTGTCGCCAAAGTATCCCAGGGGTGTTTGTAATGTATTTTTCCATTGTCGCTAAACTATCCCCCTATACTACTGTCGTCAACATATTTCTAACCTACAATTTTCCATTAAACGTGTCATTTTTAGGAAATCGGAAGCATACATAAATATGGATATGACAATCGAGCGCATCAGTCCTATCTTGGAACAAAAAGGAATGTTGGTACCTTTCCGTATTGGTCTCAGCCATGTTATTGCTACTGTTGTCTGGGCAGTTCTGCAAAAGTAGTTCTGGCTTGGAGCCTTTATCTGTGATAGATGATTGCGACACTTTCCAACTTCTGACCATTAACCTTTATTTCTACACTGATGCCATTGGTATTGTTTGTGATCAGTTTGGTTTCTTCAGCGCTAAACTCCATACCAATACCGCGTGCTGATGCTGTGGATGTTGTGTCGAGGCGCTGAAGCAAGTCAGCCAATTATTTTGCATTACTTGCTAATCCATCTATATCATCTGCTAAACAAAGGTTTGTGATTGTTTTTCATCCTATGTTGACAGTGTACTTGTGGTCATGCAAGGTATCCTCCATGATGCTATCCAGGAAAATGTTGAAGTGTGTAGGCGAAAGTGTACATTCCTATCTGATTCCAACTGCTGTTCGAAACCAAACCCCCCTGTTGCCATTGATGATAACAACACTGGTGGCTTTGTCATAGAAGTGCTCAACAACCTACATCAGGTGTGAGCTGAGAATGAGCAGGCCATACCCTATCAAAGGTAGTTTTTAATCTATAAAGACGTGGAATAGAAATCTGCAGATGCAGAATGTATTTCTGGGAAAGGATCCTGAGATTGAAGATTTGTTCTTTTGTGCTCCTTCCTGCTAGGAAGTCTGCATGCTATTCAGCAATATTTTGTCTGCTTGAGACTTTAGTCTGTTGAGAATTATCTTTAGCATGACTTTGCCCAGGTGACTGATCAGACGGATGATTATTTTGTCTTTTTTGGCACAGCTATAGGTTTCTTTTCTTGGGGAGCACGATGACCAAAGATTGGGGCCAATGTGGTGGGCCATTCTTCTGTCTGCCATATCTTGTTTCAGACTGTTGTTAGGACTGTGGCTATCGTTTCTCCTCCTGCGTTAATGATCTCTGTTGGTTAGGTCAATGTCTTCTGAATTTCATTTCTTTACTGACCCAACTGCAATTTCTACTTCACAAAGAATTGGTTTGTCATCAATGTGTTCTGCCTGAGGGTAATTTAGTGCTGCTTGATCTCCTTGGGTCTTATTATTGAAGAATTTTGGGCAGTATTCTGTCCATCGCTTGAGGAAATCTTGATCGTCTGTGAAGCATCATGTCTTAAAAAGGTTGTAATTTTCCTTTGTCATCTTAGGTTGTGAGATCTTTCATCAGTTGATATGTCATTGTGTTGTCATTTCTACTGTTAGATAATACAGTTAGCAAAGTAAACAAAAGTATTATTTGTAAATAAGTGATGAATGACGCGGTCATATAAGTAAAATATATTAATAATAAAGTAACATATCCCATCTTTAAGTAACAAAACGAAGAGAATATATTTCATCAGGTTTCAGAAACAAGAACTAAATTTCTATGAAAACATACATTATTATTGACGTATTCCTATAGGTGAACATAGACCTATTACACGTATATTTAAATGGAGGTTCTGTCGATTAATGTATAAACTTTTGCAAATCAGCACATCAGCCTCATCAATAATAAAGTGTAGTTTTAACAGAAACCACTCTTCCATTGTGTTTGGCTACTTTATATCCTGCATTTGTTTTCACTTTTCTGCATCTGATTTCGTTGTTTTGATTAATATCCTATACAAGTTTTCTTACCACCATGTGAATAAATTGAAATGTATAATTATTATGGTACCATTGTCTCATATATTAGTTTAGTCTTGTGCTTGCTCGTTTGTTGTGTTTGTTAGGAAATCGTAGATTTTGCTTAACTCGATTTTGACATTAAATTTGTGTGTATTTTCTTCCATTTATATCAGCATTATTGCTTCTAATAATGTATAGCACAAACAATATTATATTGAATAACTTTAGGAAAATCTTAATATTATATTTAATTTATATATTACCATTTTTGGAAATAAATGGAAGATGGAGACAAATGCATACCAATTAGTAAAAAATAAATGAAGTAGCTTTTAAAATTCCTCTTCATAAGAAATATAACATTCATTAATGTTTTTGGAAAAAATGTTGTCTTTTCTTGGTAATTACTTTCGGAGATAACTAGTTCACAATAAATTTTAAGAAATAAAGAATTTAGAAACCCAGTCAACATTTACTAAATCAGATAAAGCTGGTTTTTTGAAAACTACAATTGTATATTTACGTCGATAAAATATATCAATACCATAAATTACTAGGACGATATTTCATCTGAGTCTTCGACGTCTAATCATTCAACCGTGGCAAAGTCTCTACATGCTATTAAGACAACTTTAGTGGTGACTTTGTTACAAAGACGTGCTATAAAACAGAATTAATATCTGTATTACAGTTGAAGAAACAACAGTAAAAGACTTTCACGTTATGACTACACCAAATGTATTTACGTTAGCAAAATAGAGATAAGCAGATGCTCTTAAACAGGTAATTTTGCTTTAAACAGATATGCAAAAATATCGCATAATAATAATAATAATAATAATAATAATAATAATAATAATAATAATAATAATAATAATAATAATAATACATTATTAATAAATAATTTGTATTTGTAGGCTGAAACCTTTGTACTATTTTAACTGTTGTATATAGACGATTTACCTGCTCACCAGTTTCAAAGTATGCTCCATAGGCTAGATACATATTGCCTAAAGTGGAAATTAATAGTAGGTAATAGGAATTTACAAGAGTGGATGCATTTCGCAGAGTTGGCTATCCTAGAAGTTACGAAAAGTGGTACTATGACCATGCAGAGGTAAAGATTGAATCAGATTATAATTATTTAAGAGGCATATTTTCTTCAAAACAATTCTCTTGTTATATGCACGAGAAAACTATTATTGCAGTCGATGAATGCTATACATATAATGAAGCCAAGTCTTTTAAAATATGACCAATCACATGGAATGTCTTTGTATGCTTGACTCGAAGATAATTTTGTGCTAGAAGAAGTTGTCTGTTTGTATGTCTATATAGAACAACATGTAATTGGTTAGAGAAGCTAATTTTACATCGTTTTTCTGAACACCGGTAATTGTTTTCCTGGAGAACAAAATTTCTGGTTTGGAGTAAGACATTTTCCGAAAATATTCTAAATTGAAATGGAACAATACAAACTGTGCTTTACTGTGTAAATTCTGGACTTTTCTGTTAGCCCTCGTCTGAAGTCATCCGCAACATTATCCGCAACAAGTCTATACAGGCTGGTTGTATTTTTGTATTTATAGTTTTACCTCATGTGGAGACCGCCATGTAGAGGTTTACAAACACAACGTTTTTGTATTCATTTGTTTGTCTTATATATGTTTTGTATTTGCATTTGAAAAAGACTCATTAAGAGTCGAAAGCGCTCAGGCTAGTTAGTTACTAGTTTCGCACTGATTGTAGTTAGTTTATTGCATCTATCTATCTATCTATCTATCTATCTATCTATCTATCTATCTATCTATCTATCTATCTATCTATCTATCTATCTATCTATCTATCTATCTATCTATCTATATAATTACTAAAGTAATGCGATCATAATTACTATAGTTGTCTGCTTCAAAAAATTTGGATGATTATCAGGCTCTAAGAGTGGTGTCATAATCCAAATGTTCTGATAATGACAACTAGACGGGATATAGTGTTCAAGATCGAATTACTATAAATATACATGACAAGGAAAAAAGATGCTTAAGGTCCAATCGGTCGATTACGAGCTTGATATTAATCCATCAACCGAATTTCACTTTGTTTAGAACTGTTTGCATGAGCATAACTAGAAGTTTTATGATGATACGTCTGTAACAACAGTCACTCATTCTCACTGCTATTGCTGAATATAACACGAGTTATTGGACTCATACTGGAAGCAGAACATTATGGTATCTAAGCGTAAAGAACTGAAGGAAAAGGGAAGTAAACTCAATGCCGTCGAATTCCAGACAAGAATTGAGGTAAAATAACTTTTGCCAAAATGGATGAAATGGGTTCCACAGTCCAAACGCCCTAACTAGTATAATGGTGCAACATAATACTCTGATGCATGGACTTAGAAGTTGAATGGAATATTTATAATTGAAATGAGGGATATTGAGCATGAAAACCTGGTACAGTTAATAGAAAGGTTATTCATAAAAAAGAGCGTTCTGTCCAAAATAATGTGCCAGTCCCGAAGAAAATTGCCTTGTTACAGATGATAATGGTAACCATTTAACGCCCAAAGCAGCCAGGTAGAATATACGAAATTTCAAGACTCCATGAAACGCACATGGTAACATTGTGTCAAAGTATTCGATGAAGTATTTATTGTGTCATAATCTACAAACAAATGTATCTATCTTGGTTTCCACGGCAGCCAGGTACAAACATATTTCACACCTTCTTCAAAACCACTTCTATTAATGTTGTCAAATTTTAAGAATTGTTTAATGTGACATTCGTTTACAATGTTTCGAATAGCCTCCATAGCATGCAAGTATCTTCGACATCTGACAGGTTGAAACTTGTTTGGATGTTTTTAGGACTAAGGTAAGTCAAACTTTAGAAATGAAAGAAATAAAGAAATCTTTTACACTTACTACAATAGTCTACTGCGGCAGAATGGACGCGAAGGAGGGGCGGCAACATTAATTATTTTCAAGCCAGAATTATATTTTCCCTGCAATCGTTTTTGATAGTTAATTATATTAAAATAATATTACTGAAAATAATTTTCGTTATTCACAAACTAAGACAAAATTTTAAAAAGGTATCTGAAAGCAGAAAATGTATAGTTTTCAGGTTAGGAGGAAAATAATGAATTCTAATCTGCAGGCTAGTATTTTTGTTTACAAGTATTTCAGTACAAGGATAGTGACCTACACTTGGTTCTTTAAATGTATCTATCATTATATCTACGATCGTTTGCTTACATGTTTGTCACGTATGCCAACATGATATCCAATTGAAATCTTGTGACACATATTCGAGCCAATTCTAATTTCAGAAAAATTTGGATTAAAAATCAAAACAATATAAAGAATAAAAACACATGCCATGTTGTAATTATTTGTTGGCATATGCGATGTGTTGGTATATGTTTTCACTTTTAAGACTGTGAATCATCCTTCCAATTTCAAAGGCACACTTGTTTTCTGTATTAATATCAGGAAATTTGTCAAGTACAGTAAATAATTTCTCATTTGTTGAGTAGGTGTGTTCTATATATACTATCACTGTCTGACAAATAACTTGTACGCGTGGTGACATCTCATTTAAATTTATCATGTCTATTATATCAATATTTTAGCAAGAACATTGTAGACTTTAATGTAAACACTACACTATTTTCATCAAACATCTATCGATTGTCAGGACTGTTTTCCACATCATAAGCGATTTTTGTAAGCTTAACCATCCAACTCAAGTTATAACTTTTAGATTAAAACATACACAATAATTAACATAAACAAACCATATTAGTCAATTCAAGGTGGAAACCATTTGATGATTGGTGGGGTAATGAGGGGATTGGAGGGTCTGTGAATGTTTAAGTTGAATAATTTTTTTTAAATTGAGAAATAATTAATATTTTTCCAAAAACATCACCGATATTTTTGTTAATTTGCTATAAATCACATCAATATATTTTTCCCGGTAAGGACAAAATGCAATTATGCAATAGTAGGTCGGGCCTTCTTCAGGACAATTTGAATTGTTGGTCCCTGATATAATAGAGGTATAATTGAGGTACAAAATTGTTTGTAACATCTAGCTCGAGTAGCTGGCTTCATGCAGTTTTTTTGCTTTTAATAATCGACTTACTCAATTCTCAAAAGATGCTCATTAGACAAAATATTTTATGTAAGAGTTATTTAAATTAAAAATACTTATAGCAGAATCATCTTATAGCCAGTTCATATAGGTTGTTTCTTAAAAATGTTTGTACTAGCCAACTGTATAATCTAAAGATTATGGGAAAGGAAAAACATGACAATGATCGGCTAAGATTATATTCGCGTATTGCTCCCGTTCGGCATTATGAATAAGCAAAGGTGATTTATCGCATAATTCGGATGTCATTTGAAAGGTTGGGAATGGCTTAACTTCTTGACGAAGTAAGAAGTTATCCCACATCAAGACATCTCGGAAAAGCATGACTGATATAACATTGCGAGAAAATCAAAATATGCCAGTGGATGCATTAGTGCCGTTAGTTATGAGGACACAACCGGAAATCTCTTCCAAAAGAAAGCTTTTGGTTCTCACGCTCGGATATTTGAAGAACTTTTTGCTTTTCATATGCGTGCCAGAGAGGCTCCACGATATGCTATGCAGCTTCATACAACTGTTTTAAAAGTCATCTTAAATGAAGTTTTGACCGCCTCTGATGCAAATTCCTACAGTGCTAGAAATGGAAATATTCTGCCTCTCTCTATAATTTGCACCACCTCTGACTTCGATATATTTAATATTGTCGATGCATTTTTTTTTTGGCTTTTTAATATGGTCAAGTTGTGATTGAGCGGGCCACTAGAGTACATTTACAGTTAACGTTGCCATAGAAAATCGTAAGCTGAGTTCGGAATAGCATGATATATGACTTGAAATTTTGAAATCTGGTAAAATCAACTTTGTAATCATATGACATTATTTTAATTTTGCAGTTAAGTTACAACTGGTATAGTCTTTCAGGAAAATTTGTAGAACTGTGTCAATGTTTTGATATAGGTTCACAGGCTACAATATCTTGTGATATGTACGTGCGACTTGACTGTTGTCGAAGTCAAAGTTCCTCCGTTGGTTCCTGATAATCGTGTAACTGTAGAAAATGTTTTTACACTCCTAAAGTTGTCAAATACAATCATAATCCTACCGTATCGAGGGGATAGTGCTACCCGAGATATAGTTGCTGAAAATATAGCTTTGTCATTGCAGGTGTAATGGTGATTGTCGGCCTGATTTCCAAAAAAACGTAGCACGCGTTTATTTGTCACGCGTTGGTAACACGAGAGGGATTTACCCGTACTAGAAGGGCAATCATTATGTTACCTGTCAGGTCGATCTCTGCTGTACATTTGTATTGTTAGTCTCTCTGTGGAATTTTAATATGTTCCCGTCCTGCTCCGCGAGGGAGAAACGATGGCGTGTCAACCGGGGATTGTTTCAAGGAAGATACATGAGCGCTGTTAGTGTGATACAGAGAGGCTTGCACCGTCAAGACTGTAGATCAGTAACTGACATTAATGGCGTTGCAGGTTAGATTGAACTGGTGTGCTGATTATGACAATGGCTGGCTCGGTATTGTAATCTGTGTATCAATATGCGATTTCCCACAATGAAAATAAAATAAAAGTAAATGCCAATTTTAAGTGGAAATGTAACCGCCATTGTGAGACAAAATGTGAAATGTCGCAACATGAGATTTATGTACTACTACGTAGATGCCTGCTAACAAATTGCAGTAATAATCAGAAAGATTAAAGGGAGTTCAAGAAAAAAATTAGATCATTGTGTAGTTGACAGGGAAAATATTAATAAAGTACAAAACAGACCCACTTTGTTTGGGAAAATTTGCAAACAACTCCTTTTAGAAAGAAACAAATTATCTCCCACACCATTTGGCACGAGGATTTTTAAAAGCGCCTTAAAAATGAAACTCTGTTAAGAGCAATCTTAACAATGATGATGATAATGTTATATAATTTACAAGCCTCTGAGCAAAAATACTTATTCAAGAGATAGGGAAGATTGTATTGCCTATTTTGTTGATTTCTAGAAAGCGTACGATGGCGTCAACAATAAAAATATTGTTGTGATTACTTGTTGTTAATGATCTCGACGGCAAAATGATAAATACATTAGCAAAATTGTGTGCATACTTAAAGAGTTGTTTAAGACTACTACTGCTTGGAAAAATAATTTCAACTCTACACATAGGATACGATAGTGTTGAGTGCTAAAGTCAGTTTGAATTAGTTTGTATATAAAGCTATGTATGCTTCCATAAGGACATTTATGGGAGGTGTGATTGGGTCTACAATTTCCCGTCAGATATTCAACGTAAGGCGCTGTCAAGGGCCAATACATTTAAAGTTTGTATCTTGTGTTCTGCCCAACCATTGGCAATGCCTTTGCACCGTTCGAGCGCGGAGCGATTTCCTCTGCTAAGGACTTAGGCGTCAGTTGAACCGATTTCCTTGTGGAGTGCAGACGTGTTGTCTTGTCCTATAGAATTTTGTCTACTTGGCTATCGTTTTTTGCTGTTAGACCTTTCTCGTTCCTGAAAGTTTGACCCAGACAGATCATCCTCAAAGTTAAGTATTTATTTTTATTCCCTTGTTTCATTCTGCTTACCCTTTATTTTGCTATGCATTTCGTCACACTAGTACTGGGTCATTCAAGCTGTAAACGATTGCGGAGTCATTTGATATCAGAAACAGAATCTAGATTACGCCCAGAGTTTAATATTCGTCGCTATTCTAGAATTTATATGCACGGGGATGGGGGCAGGACTGTCGACAAAATTATCAGGCACGATCTCTCTGTCGTACGCAAAATTAAACCAGACATAATTGTCTTTTTGGTTGGGGAAAACGATTGTAACATAACATCCTACAGAACTAAAGCATATCACGCAAATGCCATTTTATGACTTGAGGTGGACAGACACAACTGTCTTGCATTCTGGTCAATACCACCATTATAAATCGCTTAGAGGTGCTATTATAGTTGCTTGCAAACATGTCGCCATTCAATAGAATAAGAACTGTAAAGATATTTATAGATATATTTCCCATGGTCTATTATATAACTTAATTTCATCAACATAAGGGGCCCCGAGTGGCCGAGTGGTCTAAAGCGCTGTCCGTTACGGATCACTGCCATCTCACCTCTGTCTACGTGGGTTCGAGTCTAGGTTTCGGCGAATGTTGACATGTGAGAAAGCTTGCCAGTAGTTTCTCGTGGGTCGGTGGTTCTTTCCGGTGATTTCCCAGTTTCTTCCTCCACCATTAATACTGGCTGCCATGAATAGCCTATCGTGTGCTGAAAAATGGCGTTAAACCCAACAACAACAACAACAACATCAACATATGTGCCTAGGATAGCTTTGTTTTGTATCTTGTTCTTGTCTTGTTGATAAATATTTTCGAACAGGATCTGTTAATGTCGTCATGTTTGTTTTCTTTCAATTATTTCGTCTCACTGGATTGGGTTTTACTAGTGATTCTGTACCACTTGATTGTGTGTTAGCCAGCTGGTTCCGTACCACTGGTTGTATTTGCTTTGTGTTTTCCAGCTGTTTCCGTACCACTGGATTGTGTGTCAGCCAGCTGGTTCCGTAACACTGGCTTTATATTTATCTTGTGTTTTCCAGCCTGTTCCTTACCACTACAGTATGTGTTAGCCAGCTGGTTCCGTACCACTGGTTTTTCATATTTACCTTGTGTTTTCCAACTGGTTCCGTACCACTGTATTACGTTAGCCTGCTGGTTCCGTACCACTGGATGTTGTATTTGCTTTGTGTTTTCCAGATGGTTTCGTACCACTGGATTGTATGTTAGCCAGCTGGTTCCGTACCACTGGGCTGTTTTAGCTGTCATTCTGTATGTTTTCAGATGCTACTAGTTCATGCTTGGCGTACATGGGTTCAGCACCTCACTACTTAACACTTGGTGTACTTGAGTTCCTCACCTCACTACTTGGCCATTGGTCACCACCTCATTACAGCGAACAGTGATTCTCATATTACAATAAGAGTTACGCATTTGCAACAATTGATGAGTAGTAATCAACAAACATTGAGGTAATTATTAACTTTTTATGACATTCCTTACAGAATGCCCCCTACGAAGAAGGCTGCGTCGTCGTCGAAAGTGTCAGCGAAGAGAGCCAGACCATCAAGCTCCAAAGTTTAAGAGGCGGCAAAGAGGCCCAGAAAGAAGGTTCCATCATTAACACAACTGCCAACAACCCTCAACTTGGGACATCCACCGAAGGGGCTTCGATGGAACCACATCTGATTAATGTTATAACGCAAGAGGTCTCCGACATGCTCACCACCCAAATGACACGGGAGATCAATAACAAATTTGATCAGATTGTAGAGATGCTCAGGCCATCCAGGTAAAGTAGTTACCAAACTGGTTTTCCATATGTACCTGCCGTGCCGAATGGAAATACACCAGCAGCATCCCGTGCCATTGTGGAAAATACATCTTCACTCATAGGTACAGCTGTGGATGCAGGTAACGTCTTCCAAATCATTCCTGCCTCAGGGGTGCTTTCCTAATCACATTTTGTAAGCTCGTCGGTCTCCCCATCCGCTTTTATCCCTGATAAAGTAAAGGCAATCATATGGTCGGGCTCTTACATTGATTTTTATGCCCTCCTGAATAACGCGCAGAATTCAGGTTCCAAATTTCAAATAGATTCTCATAGTACTGGTCCTGAAATTAGCATTGTTCCAAAAGTTAGGAACGTCCAACTCACAATAGGACTGGATTCTAGCTTGGAGCCAGTTCACCAGTGTCCTATATAAGAAACATCCCCTAGTTAGTACCTCGCTTCCCCACCATATGGAAACTATCCTTAAACTTGACGAGAGACGCGCCGATTGGAGGTACTATGATGAAAACTTCCGACAATTGGTTGCAAAGGGGAATCTAAATGGGGTACCACACATCTATAGAACTCTACATGAAGGCTGTGCTAGAGTTGAATGATAACAGCTACACACATACCAATCCATCACAAAGTATCCGAAGGGAGTTTGTTTTGCGTATCACAATAGCGGTCGCTGTTCGTTGTGATTTTCATGCAATTTTCAGCACAAATGCTTAAATTGTTTAGGGGGACATTCATTCGCTGCCCCAAACAAATTTCTCACCCCTTTAAGGTGTTTTCACGATACATCCAGCAATCGCAGCGACCTAACAACCAGCTTTTACGCTTCCAATGATCAGAGCAACCTCGAAACACTAACCCGAACAACAACACAAGAAGGCTGTCGGCAAATAGTGCTGGCCCTTTCCCTACCCCTGTCAAAATTGACCGCTTGCAATATTGGCTTCACGATTTCGATCCTGCACAAAGGAATACCTGCATTTAGTTTTTTTTAAAGGTTTCGATTTTGGGTTTAGGGGGATATTGCAAACAAACGTATGTAAGAATCTGAAATCGGCTCAAGCTAATTCCCAAATTACTGAAGAAAAGATACAGAAAGAATTGAGAGCGGGTCGTTTTGAAGGGTCTTCTCTTACAAAACCATTTCCCAATTTACACATTTCACCTTTGGGTCTAGTAAAAAAAAAATCCTGGGTCTTTCAGACTAATTCATTACCTTTTCTTCCCACCGGCCGACTCGGTTACCGATGGAATTCCAACTCAACAATCAACAGTACACTACGAAGGCATTGATAATGCCATCAAATGTATAAAACAGTTGGATAGGGGGTGTTTTATGGCCAAAACAGACATATTAAATGCTTTACGCATTCTTCCTATCTGTCCCATGCAATATCATTGTTTCGGCCTTTTGTGGCGGAACAGGTACTATTTTGACAAATGTTTGACAATGGGTTGTAGTTCCAGTTGGCAGATATCTGAGACCTTTAGCACTTCCCTTCAATAGATAGCGACTACAGAGTTATCTATGACACACGATACATATTTTGGACGATTTTTTGATACAAGATACAACTCGTCTCCAATGCCAGCAGAAGCTTGATCGCTTCAAGACTGTATGTGCTGAAATCGGCGTTCCTTTGGCTGCGTATAAAACATTTGCCCCATCAACAACGATGACTTACCTCGGATACGAATAGGATTCCGTGGAAATGGAGGTTCGTCTTCTCACGGACAAATTTGAAAAATGTGCTAAACTCATTATATCTAGCGTGAGATAAAATTACTCTCAAGGAGTTGTAATGCATCATAGGTACGCTTAACTTTGCTTGCGCAGTTGTCCTGCCGGGAAGGGCTTTTCTTAGGCGACTCATCAATTTGACAATTGACATCTCAAAACCGCATCACCAATTTAGATTAACAAAAGAGGCAAAGGAAGATTTAAAGGCTTGTCAAACCTTTATAAGTGCTTTTACCGGTAGGTCCTTATTCTTACCTGACATTTGGATGACGTCTGACTCGTTGGACTTGTACATAGATGCTTCTGCCTCAGTAGGATATGGTGCAGTCCTAGGCACACACTATTTTTTTTATGGCATCTGGGATCAGACATGGGCATATTGAAATATCACGCTTCTAGAATTCTACCCCATCGTTATGGTTGTTCAGAGCTGGGGAGAACGCTTATCCAATAAATGTATATATTTTAACACTGACAATCAAGCCTTAGTTGAAATCAATAAACAAGCAATCATCTAAGGACACAAAAATCATGCATTTTATTCGCAAATTTGTACTCTCTTGCTTTAGATTAAATATGTTATTCAAGACAAAACATATACATGGTACACGTAACATACTCGCTGATGCCCTTTCTCGCCAACAGGTTTCAAGTTTCCACGCCATGGCTCCCTATGCAGACACGCACCCTCATCGCATTCTGAGTCTTCCAACCTTGCCAAGCTAGAGAGTACGCTTGACCATTTGCTCAAAAACATCCTTCACACATCCACACAAGCCTCATATAAGAGGCTTGAACGCTATATAAAGAGTTCACATCAAACACCCTGACAGAATTTTCTCTCCCAGTATTAATAACCAATTTGGCCCTTTTAATAACGCACTTAATTCAACAAAAAAATATACAGCATCCTCGATATCAACATTTGTTTCTGCAGTTGGCTTTGTTCACAAACTCAACGGCTTCTCAGACCCTTTGTCATCTTTCCTTATTCAAAACTGATTCAAACCATTCACAAAGGTAAATCTCACGATGTTTGTTTGCCAATTGACAAATTTGTACTGGATAAGCTCACAGTTTCAATGATGCATACCGTCTCAAACCATTTCAGGCGTACCATGTTTTCGGCCATGTTTACATTGGCTTTCCATGCCTTTCTCAAAATAGGAGAGATTACAGTGCAAGCGACTGCACATCATAATGATAGTTTGATAATATTATTTCAAGTCGTTTTATACCACAAGCGTCTTACAATCATTTTTCGACATTTCAAACACGGCTCAGGACAAACATATATTTTGTATGTTGCTGCCCATCCAAATCCTGCTACATGTCCGGTAACTCAGTTACAGGCATACCTGACATATATATATATATATATATATATATATATATATATATATATATATATATACATATATATATATATATATATATATATATATATATGTATATGACATATATATATATATATATATATATATATATATATATATATATATATATATATATATATATATATATATATATATATATATATATATATATATATATATATATATATATATATATATATATATATATATATATATAAAGGCATACTCAAAGGTAATACTCCAGGACCACATTTCATGAACCGCAATGGTCAAACAGTTTCTAAATTAGACTTTAGTACATAACTTAGAAGAGCACTTTGCTTTTGTGGTTTTGACTCTTACCATTTTATGTTCTGTAGTTTCAGAATTGGAGCTGCCACTGAGGCGGCGAGACAAGGTTTAAGTGACAACCATATAAGGGAATTTGGCCTCTGGAAATCGGTTGCATTTAAGAAATACATAATATTACGCAAAAGTGTCTCGTCTCGGCTTTGTAACACTTCAGTTCAGTCATTTTTCTAAAATCGCCATTCTGCTGTTTGGTTATTGTTCTTTTCAGGTCTCGTGGGTCTCGCAGACCTAGATTATTGGTCACCGACCGTGCTTTGCGGGGATGGCACACACTTGACTCGGACTAATCTGTATCTACCTGCCGTTTCGACCACTGGGAGCGTCTGAGAGTTCTCTAACAGCTCCTTAAGACCAACAGCAAACTCGGGAAGTACACGGATCAATTTTTAGTCTCGTCTCAAGCATTCATACAGGCTGAATACATCATAGCTACCGGGGTATATGAGGGTGCTCTACTTCCTCGGCATTACATAATTAATCGGTTTAATATTGATCAACATTAATTTGATTTTATTTTCTTTGATTCTGAGCATTTTTGTTCTTTGACCCACTCACCTTTTGTGGCTGCCAGAAATGCAGTACGCTCGATTTTCTGTATTTCTTTTTATGGCGGTTGCAGCCTCAAAAAATGTATATATTATACCGTATCTCATTGTTCAATTTCTTAACATCTTTGCTCTTCAGACTTTATCCAGATAGTTATGTTATGCTGTAAATACATAGCAAAATTTTGGTTCAATACATTACATTTATTGCAATATAAAGTCACGAAAGTGACCAGCATCAAACACAAAGTTTGTCTTTGTTTTAATTATGTACCCATATACTTTGACTTTGTAATATTTGAACAACTGACCTAATGAATTCCTTCTGTCACTCTGTCTTCCTTTCGACTATATCGATGTCGTAAAGAGTAGTATGGCATTATGCACATTTAATTTTACAATCGCATCAAACACGTTAGTAATAAATTAGGATGTATTCAGTAAAAAGTGCTTCATAAATAAATTCGTTAGCTGTGGTACAAAACTATCATTCTTGAACATTCTAATCGTTGCGTTACAAAAGTCATAATTTATCAATCTTAGTCAATTTTCCATATTGTATGAGACTAAGTTTTCACGTGTTGTCTCATGATGTCACATGATGTCTCTTGAGCATGAGTTATAAGAGCTGACATGTAGAAACCGATTTATCCTTTTCTTGTACCACCTATCGCTCTGATTATTAGAAAAGGACAATACAGTAGAACAATAAGGAAAGAATATGACTAATTGGAAAATATCAGGCCGATGTTTAAAACCCAGATAGGTGAACTTTTAAAACCTCAAAACAGCAGATGTCATTTATTGGATGGTAGTCAAATGATTAAGTTTGTGTGTGGTGGTGGTGGTGGATGTAGTGGCAGCGTTAGGAAAGTGGGAATAAAAGACGATGAAAGCAATAAAGTATAGTGCAGTTATGGTACATGTTTTGAAATGCTTTAAATTGCAGCTGATATGAGTGAAAGTAAGTTAATTTACTCGGAAGAAATAAGAAATACGTGATAATAAATAGCTTATATAGAAGTAGATAACACTAAATATGACACGTCAAGTTATTTCCTTTTATTTATGGTAGAAGAAGCAATGGCTATCGAACATTTGCATCGACGTAACAAACTGGTATTTAATTAGATTAAAGTTCCGATTTCGCCGTTAGTGCCGAAAGTAGTGTATAGCAAATCATGTGAATAATACAGTATTTTGAAAGATATTGGTCCTAAACATCATTGTGTTTAATAAAAAAAACCATATCATATAGACTTTTCATAGCATTAAGAACGAGGAAAGCTCTCCATGCCATTTTCAAATGCGTACGAATCATTCTGATGTTGACCGATGACATCCGGAGTCAACCAATTTCAGTCAAATACTGGAGTACAAGACGTGATGGCATCAACGTTGTAAATATAAAAAGACAACACAACATTATGTCAAATTGTCTTCTGCCGAATTTCGCCCTTTAAAGTATTCTAGTATACGACTTTTCTTCTCGGGTCACTTTAAACAAGCGGGCTTGCCTTTTGTCATTCCAATAAAATTATGCACCTATTGGTAAGTAATGTTGTTTTTGTTAGATTAGTCAAAGACGGAATTTGTCGCATATATCATATCTCTACTTTTAGAGCACCCCCTAAAAGAATGAAACTACGAGTAACTTCGTTTACTGATTTAAAGGGTGGTACTTCTTAATTCAAAACTGAATATTTGAACGTCGTTTTAACTTATAATCTTTATTTCAAAGAACGGCTTATGTTAGCATTTTAACAATTCATGTTTTTTCTTCTAAACGTTAGACCTGAAAATATTGAAATTTATGTTAAGCGGTAGCATTTGGGTTTTAAACGCTATAAATATTATTTGTACATATGAAAATTTACAAATCCGGTCTATGACTACACCAATTCCATTAAATACCAGGCCTATGTGTTGTAGTAACATCAGTTGAGTCTGTTTATAGTCATGCTGTGTTTTGTATGCAGTTGATTTGATTTTGATATGTTAAGCTAATGCTTACAGATCAAATATCACGTGAATGCTGCAAATCCTCTGAGTTTACTGCGGTCTGCGTTTAGGAGAATGCGCTGAGACTACATCATTAGAGTTTAGCACGAAATTCATATGTCGAATTGCGTGCAGATTTAATTTTAAATGCAATGAGATATCAGTTATGTATATTCGGTAAAATACTTTATATCAATAATATGACCGCATTTACGAAACCTTCACCCTTAAAATTACATTCTGACTTCACACAGGCATTTTGATAAATACAGATGGTCCAGAATTGGTGATAATAATGGTAGCTTTTGTGTGTGTAGCTGTGGTTTAATACTAACAGCTTTAGTGAGAGATAGTATTTGATAGTATTGGAATATTAATCAGTGCGTGGAATGTATTTCAAATTTTAATATTATCTTTTTCATCATCATGGTCATCATCATCATCATCGTCGCCGTCGTCGGCGTCGTCAATCACTTAACACAAAGGTCGTTTGGGACCACAATTGACTTTACAACGAATCTCTTGATCTACCCTGTTCTCTACTGGTCTATGGCAATTTTGAAATCCCATGCCTATCCATTGCTTAATGTTGTCTTCCCATCTCTCTTTATGTCTGCCTCTTCTTCTGCACCCTCGAACCGTCTTTCAAGATTGATTTTGCTAGTCCATGTCTTGAGACATGACCGAACCACTTCAGTTTGCATTGGTTTACAATAAGCAAGCGAACTTCATAGAACCTGGTGGCTCATTGGATCATGTTGTGGACGTCTTTGTTGGTTACATGGTCAATGTATGAGATGCCCAAAATCTTGCTGTAACATCGCATTTCGAAAGTTGGAATCCTTTTTTGTAGATCTGATGTGAGCTTCCGTGTTTCACAAGCATTCATAAATATGGATATGACAATCGAGCGCATCAGCCCTATTTTGGAACAAAAAGAATGTTGATACTTTTCCATATTGGTCTCAGCCGTACCATTGCTGTTTTTGTCTGGGCAATCCTGCAAATTAATTCTGGTTTGGAGTCATTATCTGTGATAGATGATTCCATTTACTTGAAGCTTACGACTCTTTCCAACTTCGGACCAACAACCTTTATTTCTACACTGATGCCATTGGTGTTGTTTTTGATCAGTTTGTCTTCGTCAGCGCTAAACTCCATACCAATACCGTATGCTGTGGCTTTTGTGTCGAGGCGCTCAACCAAGTCAGCCAGTTATTTTGCATTTCTTGCTAATCCGTCAATATCATATGCAAAAGAAAAGTTTGTGATTGTTTTTCATCCAATGTTGACAGTGCACTTGTGGTCTTTCAAGGTATCCTCCTTGATGCTTTTTAGGAAAATGTTGAAGTGTGTAGGTGAAGGTGTACATTCTTTTCTGATTCCACCTGTTGTTCAAAACCAAACCCCTCTGTTGCCATTGATGATAACAACACTGGTGGCTTTGGCATAGAAGTGCTCAACAACCTCTACAAGGTATGAGCTGAGCATGAGCAAGCCAAACCCTATCAAAGGAATTTTTTATTCTGTAAAGACGTGATATAGAATCTGCAGATGCTAAAGGTATTTCTGGGAAAGGAGTATGAGATTGAACATTTGTTATGTGTTCTCATTCCTACTCGGAAGACTGCATGCTATTCAGTAATTTTTTTTCTGCTTGACGCTTTAGTCTTGAGAATTATTTTCAGCATGACTTTTCTCAGGTGATTAAAGTCATGATTCTGCTTGTTTGTGCATAACTGTAGGTTTCTTTTCTTGTGGAGCACGATGACAAATGACTGAGTGGGCCATTCTTTTGTCTGCCATATCTTGTTAAAGATTCTTGTTAGGACGGTGAAAATCTCTTCCCCCCTGCTTGAATGAGCTCAGCTGGTTAGGACAATGGCAGCTGCCTTTCATTTCTTTTGTGACCTAACAGCAATTTCTAATTCATGAAGAATGGGCTTTGATCAATTTGTTCTGTTTGAGGATAATTTAGTACCGCTTTATCACATTTTGTTTTGTAATTGTACAATTTTGGACAGTATTCTGACCATCGCTTGAGGATCTAATAACCTTCTGTGAGGTATCGTCCTCATTTGACTTGGAATGTTGTAATTTTCCTTTCTTCTCTTAGGTTGTTAGATCTATTACCAGTTGATATGTCATTGTGCTGTCATTTCTACTGTTAGATAATACAGTTAGCAAAGTAAACAATTGTATTATTTGTAAACAAATGATGAATGACGTAATATATCCCTTATTTAAGTAACAACGAAGATGAGATTATTTCATCAGGATTCATAAACAAGAACTGAATTTCTGAAGCATAGACCTTATCCTTGACGTTTTCCAATAGATGAACATAGACCTATTACGCGTATATTTACATGGAGGCCTTGCTGATTGATGTATAAACTTTAGCAAATCAACAAATGAGCCTCATCAAAAATAAAGTATAGTTCTAAAAAATACACTCTTCCATTGTGTTTGGCTACTTTTCATGTTACTGTATAATCTGTATTTGTTTTCACTCGCTAGCATATGTCTTACTTCTGACCAGCAAGTGCATTTTGTTGTTGTCGATTAAGAAAATTTAGAAGAACAAGGATCTATTTATAATTAGGACTCCAACACTTTTCTGCATCAGATTTCATTGTTTTAATTAAGAACCGAGAAATTTACACTTATTATCATGTGAATGAATTGAAATTTATAATTAATATGGTACCAGAGTTGTGCACTTTTGTTGTGTTTGCATTGTTTTCATTTATTACTTTATACAAGTTAGGATATCGTAGATTTTGCCTAACTCACTTTTGCCATTAGATTTGTGTGCATTTTGTTTCCATTTATTTCAGCACTATTTTTTCTAATAATTTATAGTACAAACAAGATTATGTTGAATAATTTTAAGCAAATCTTACTATTAGTTTTAATTTATATGTTACCATTTTTGGAAATAAATGGAAGATGGAGACAAAGGGGAAACAATTAGTGAAAATATAAATTAAGTAACTTTAAAATTCCTCTTCATAAAAAAAAAATAACATTCATTCATGTATTTGGTACAAAGATGTCTTTTTTTGGCAATTCCTTTCGGAGAAAACTAGTTCACAATAAAGTTTAAGAAATAAAGAATTTATAAATCTCAAACATCTACTGAATCGGATGCTGCTTTACGGTTACTTGATAGCTACAATTGTATATTTAAGTCTATCAAATATATTAATACTATAAATTAATAGGACGACAGCTCATCTGAGTCTTCGACGTCTAATCACTCATCCGTGGTAAGGTCTCTACATGTTATTAAAACAAATTTCGTGGTGACTTTGTTACAAAGATGTGCTATAAAATAAAATTAATATCTGCATTAGTAAATAATGATTATTTGCAGGCTGAAACCTCAATACTATTTTTACTATTGTATGGAGACGATATACCTGCTCACCAGTTTGAAAGTATGCTCAATGGGCTACATATTGCCTAAAGTGGAAATTAATAGTAGGTAATAGGAATTTACAAGAGTGGATGCATTTCGCAGTGGTGGCTATCCTAGAAATTCCGAAAGTGGTACTATGACCATGCAGAGGTAAAGATTGAATCATATAATTATTTAAGAGGCATATTTTCTTCAAAACATTCCTCTTGATATTTGTTTGAGAAAATTCTATTATTTCAGGCACTGAATGTTATACATATAATAAAACTGTCTTTTAAAATATGGTCAATTACATGGATTGCTTAGTCTACTTAACTCGAAGATAGTTTGTGCTAAAAGTTGTCTGTTCGTATGTCTACGTAGAGCAACATTTTTTTAGAAGAGCTATCTTTACTTCGTTTTTCTGAATAATTGTTTTTTTGGAGATCAACATTTCTGGTTTGGAGTAAGACATTTTCCGAAAATATTCTAAATTGAAATGGAATAATACAAAATGTGCTTCACTGTGTAACTTCTGGATTTTTCTGTTAGCTTTCGTCTGACGTCATCATCCGCCAGTTTGGACGAAAACTGAATTTCAGACTGTGTTTATTTAGGACCTTTTACAGGACTTATTTTTACGTTTATAACAAAAAACTTGGATCATTTCCGTAAATCGTAAGTTTTGTTCTACATAATTACAATTTTTCATGTTTACTAGGAAATTAAATTATTTTTGTTAAAATTTACAAAGCTTGTTGTCTTCACTTTTTCTTTATTTTACTTTGAACGAGCAGTTACATAACGTAAAAATATTGGTCGCACGTCCTTTGGTATATTTTAAACTGGTTAAAAATGCAATTTAAATTCTTCTAGTTAATTTTATTTAAAATTTTAGTGAAAATAACAGGATTTTTTTTTAAACATGTCAAAAGCTGAGAGTTTTCTTTCTACTCCAACTCAAGAACAGTTGACTAGTTTTTAGAAGGATGAATTGATTGAACTTGCGAGAAAGTATGAATTATCTGAAGCACAAACTTCCTAAACAAAACAAGAAATCAAGAAAATTATAGTTCAACATTTGTTAGAAAAGAATATATTTGACAAATGTGTTTTGGCATCTGTCAGTAAGACTTTAACTGATGCTGACGTTAAAAATGGCAGAACTAATATTGAAATATAAATTTGACTTTCAAAAAGAACAAATGAAAATACAATTAGAAAAAGAAAAAAAAAAGAAATGGATAAATAGATAACATTATAAAAAGAAAAAATGAGAAAAGAATATGTTGTTGTTCTGGGGCTTAAGGCCATTTTCAGCACACGATTGGCTATATATGGAGGCCAGTAATAATAGTGGAGAAAGAAACCGGGAAATCCGAGGAAAGAACCTCCGACCCACGAGAAGCTACTGGCAAGCTTTCTCACATATTCACATTCGCCGAATCTTAGACTTGAACCCACAGGCAGAGATGAGATGGCAGTGATCTGTAATTTGGAGAGCGCTTTAGACCACTTGGCCACTCGAGACCCAAGAATTCAATGTATAAAGGAGGAGAAAGAAAGACAGGTAATAGAGAGGGAGAAAGAGAGGCAAATTGAATTACACAAAGAACAAATGAGAAAAGTAAAAACAAAGACAAATTGAAGAAATGGAAAAACAATGACAATTTGAAGAAAGGGAAAGAAAAAAGACAAATACAAATAGAAGAATGGGAAAAACAGACAATTTGAAGAAAGGGAAAAGTATAAGCAAGTCAAATTAGAAAAGGAACAAATGAAATTATATGAAAAGGAGAGAGATGGACTGAAGCAAAACGATCGATCAAAAATGAAAGAAATGGATCTGGCAAGTAAAAGTCAGTATTCCACATCTCATGCAAATTCAAATTTTATCATATTAGGAAATATCAAATTAGTTGCCAAGAGAGTATTGGACTCAATTATTGCAGAGAGTACTGTATGGCAAGGCCGGAATTATATAGATCAGTCAGTAGAACAAAGCTTATATTAAGATTTGGTTAAGTAATTCATCTTGAAAAGTTACGAGTCCTTGAGGCTTATCGACAAATGTTTAGAAGTTATAAAAAAGAAATTAGACAAACTTATGTTAAATTTGCTAGGGATAAAGGACAATTGTTCAGGAGATGGTGTTTGTTTTGAGAAAATTGAACATGATTATGAAAGACCTGAACAACTGGTATTACTCGAAGAGTTTAGAAACTGTATTCTTAGTGATATCATAAATGACCTTGAAGATCATGAGGTCTATACCTTGAAAAATGCTGCCTTGGCTGCTGATAAATATTCCTTAAGTCATAACGTTTATACTTTAAACAAATCTTTCATTCAGCAGTTTACTGAAGGAAAGGTGGTTTAAGCAGTAAAAGTCAATCTGGTACAATTCTAAAAATCAAGTCTATGAAGACTTGATTTAAAATCCTTGTCTGTACCTATTTATGCCTATTGTAATAAAAAAGGAAACGTCATTTGTGAGTGCTTCAAGTTAAAGTTTTGGCATCAAATCAAGATATACCTATTCCAAATGCACTTGAAAACAATAAATTTGTTTGGTGTGAAAAACTTCAGTATGACTGTGTTTTGGAGAATTTTGAACCATTCATGTCGAAGGTTCTATATCACTCTTTTGTGATTCGGCCAATCCTATCCCTATTAGAATTTTAACGGATACAGGAGTTTCTAAGAGTCTTTTAGTTTCAGGTGTTTTGCCTTCTTAGAAGACCTGTTCTAATAAGAGTGTTCTATTTCAGGGAGTAGAGTGCGGCTTTGTTAATGTTCCTCTCCATTCTGTTAATTTGTCATGAGACTTATCTTCAGGATATGTGACCGTCGTTGTAGTATAACCTTTACCCGTTAAGGGCGTTCATTTGGTGCTAGGCAATAACTTAGCTGGAGAAAAGGTTGTGCTTTATTCAATTGCAACTTACAACCCTTCTTTGGATCAGAAAGTTGATCCTATTGAAAATGAACTCGCTGATTTATTCCTAGCTAGTGATGTTGCCAGAACTATGGCAAAGAAGCTCACGAGAATGATTTTTATAAGGACTGTGTTCCTTTATCTGACACTTGTATTGGTCAGGATTTTGATGAGGTCATTTTCACTTCTAATTTGGATCAGTCGAAACGTATTGATCTTAGTAATCCTCTTATGAATGCTCATTCTCTTTTATCTGAACAGGGTGATAAATGACAATCATTTGTCGTTGGACAAAAGAAGGATCTTGAGATCTCCTGTTTGTTTCAGCGGGCCGTTAGTGAAATTGAAGCAACTGAACTACTTGTCTGTTACTTTATTAAAATTGTTCTTATGAGAAACTGATGACCTCCCGAGGTATCTGCTAGTTACGAATGGTCAGTAAAATATCAAATTGTGGTTCCAAAAACCTTACAGGCAGGAAATACTTTGTTTGGCCCATGAAACTCCTCTGGTTGGTCATTAACGGATAAATAAATCGTATCACAAGATCTTAAGTCAATTATATTGGCCAAGAATTAAAAATGATGTTTCCAAGTTTACAGACCTTGTCAGGAGTGTCAAATGGTAGGAAAACCAAATCTAAAGATACCTAAAGCGCATTTGCAACCAATTTCTGCATTTGAAAAACCATTCAGTAGAGTTGTAGTAGATTTCATTGATCCCTTACAATAGATCATGCCATGTAATCAATATTTATTGACACTCAGGAGTGTGCGAACAAGTTTTTCAAAAGTATTTCCTTTGAAGATATTGGCTCAATTTTGCAATAATCTGATCAAAAGTCAAATTTCAAGTCTGAATTGTTCCAGCGTGTTACACTTGAATTTGGCAGTTCAAGTCGAAAGTGAAACTATGGTTTCACCAATGTGTACTAGATAAAATATTTGAGTCCTGTAATAAATTCCATTTTCTTGCTTTTTCTGCAGAATTGTCTGCAACTAAGATTGTATGGTCTTACAAAGTAAAGAAAATGGATGCGTCAAATTATAATATTGGTACTTAAGTCCAAGTAAATTAATTGAGTACTACTGTTTTTAAAGAAATAGCCAAGCAAATAATGTAATTAATTTAGTTGTACCTGTCCCATCAAAATTAGATTCGAATGTTTTTAATCTTGTAACAAGTCTTAGGAATTAAGAAGTTGTGGGAAATCTAGACCAGAAACGTTTCCATTTGTTAGATAAAGAAAAAATGAACTTAAACAATTGGTGTCTGAATATAAGCACTTGTTTCCAGACGAGCCTACAAGGACAAACAAAATGCTTCACGACATAAATTAGAAACCCATGTCAAAAATTAAATAAAAAGATTTATACAATATTGGTTCCTTAACACACACACACACACACACACACACACACACTCTCACTCACACAAATACACACACATTTAATTAACAGGGTCGTAACAGTATATTTATCAAAGCCAAACACGACATTTTGCCAGATGGAAAGAATACTCTCAGAATACTGGAAATGTTTTCGGTTTAATAAACTTTGAGGGTATGGTGGTCTACATTTCATTACCAACGATTTTGATGACAGGGTTTAGGATTTATATTTGGTCACGTTACGCATGATTTTTGGATTTAAAATGTGAACCATATGTGTTGATTCACAACAGAATATAAATACGCCAGTGAGTAGTTTGAACAGGACCGTAGGTAAAATGACTATATCATCAGCATGTCTCTTATCTAATATACCATTAAGAAATTGTATTTAAAAGGACAAATAATGGATATGATAATAATCGGTGTATGACATTTTATTTAAAATGATATGGATTGATTTTACTTTTTAACAGCCCCAAACTATTTTTAAAAAAAATAATTTGAATTGAAAATGTTTTCTATTTTCAGATCCTCGTTTTTAACTATCAGAATGGCATAATTCCTTTGAATAATTTACAATAGTCCCGTAACATTTTTATAGTCTGATTAACATTTAATAATTCCAGTGAATAGTCCAAATAAATGTCCACCCTCAGTCTCTCTTAACACAGCATTAAACACATCAGCATACAGGTTCCAACATATAAAATAAGTATCCAAAATAGGAATGAATCCAAACTACGAACCAATCTGATTGCTAATTTGTCTAATTATCTATACCTTCATAATTCTATTACAACTATATACCTCACGTGAACAGATCTTACTAATCAATGCAATATTTAAAAATGCATTGTTATGTGGCCCTTCCCATCCAGTGGGAAGTAACCCCAAGCTAGTAAATGTGTCTCATCTTTGATGTTATTATTTTCTGGTCGTAGACATATACGTTAACAACTGGGGCCCCGAGTGGCCGAGTGGTCTAAAGCGCTGTCCGTTACGGATCACTGCCATCTCACCTCTGTCTGCGTGTGTTCGAGTCTAGGATTCGGCTAATGTAGATATGTGAGAAAGCTTGCCAGTAGCTTCTCGTGGGTCGGTGGTTCTTTCCGGTGATTTCCCGGTTTCTTCCTCCACCATTAATACTGGCCGCCATGAATAGCCTATCGTGTGCTGAAAAATGTCGTTAAGCCCAACAACAACAACAACAACTACGTTAACAACTATTTATAGATCCTATGTAATCTACGTTCTTAATATCTTATAAATAAATGAATACAAATGTAAAAATATCAACTGTCTAATATCTTGACTTTCGATGATCATTGCAATTTATAGTCATGAATAAAAACTACTCTTAATATAGACACAGTTATATACTAAGGGATAAAACGATATATAACAATTATATTATCTCTTGATTTCAGTACATTAGGGATAATTTTACTGATCATATTCATTTTTGTACAAAAGACAAATACATGTTGCTATCCATTTACCCTTCTCAGTCCAAATTCAAAATTTTTAGCAATAGGAATATGTTTTTATCAGTTCTCTTCTATATGCGAGGTAAAACCCGTTAAATTGCAACATAATGACAAGATATTGTATACATATCCCCGATACGCAAATTAATAACTATCATCAAAATGATGTCGCAGAGTTTTATTTTCAGATATAAAGTTTGAAGTAATAAATCATTGTTAAGTGAGGAAAACGGCATGAAAATGATAATGTACCTTGTGACTTTTCATTAATATCAGAAGATCACCACTTCAGCTGGAAACTTGATATTGCCAGCAAAATAAATGTCATATTCGAAAAAACATGTTATCCTTGTATTAAGTTTATTAGTACATCCTTAACAATCGTGATATCAATGACATATATGTGATCTATGTATCAAAATACTTTTCTAGAACATAAACGTCATGTATTCTATGTATGTTAAATTGAATTGTTTATCCAAATGCAATGAATCAATTAGGCATTTGAGTTTACTAAATGGTGCTGTTAATTTCGTTGATGTCAGACACGAGGAAATGCTCGAAATTTAGCCAATATTTTCATCGTTGCTTCTACAAACCATTCCCAACAGAAAGTGCTCTCATAGTGTTTTCTTAGGGGGCTCCCTAAATCCTTACTAAATTATCCGGCATATAACATAATACTAATTATGAATGTAATCAAAACTGCAATTAAATGGAAAAGACCAGACTAGATTCAAGATGTAAAATTTTGACCTTCACAAACAAACGATGTATGTCGTTCTGTCATGTTTCAAGTGCATATTATTGCAGACAAACCTTTGATAACACACTCTTTCTAAGAACTTTGTATCTGTTACTCGAAACATTTATTGTGCTGGTGACAAATGAATAAAATTTCATTCCTAAACTGTTTTCAGCAAAAATAGTTTAATTCATCAGTTCTAAGAAAATCAAGAAATATTCCTTATATAATAAGTATGCGCACATTTTGAGACATTTATTGTGTGACAACGTAATTAATTTTCATTGACTGAGTGAAATATTTAGTACAAAATTCACCTAGGAGACAAATCATTATGAACATATTACAGAACGACAGCATAAGAAAGAAAATATGAAATGTTTATTGAAGTTCAGAACAAGTAAAGAATGATTCTGTACATTGCATTAGGCAGAGATGACAAAGGGATGTACTTCTCATCGATTTAACATATTAATGTCCAAAGTGACTTTATGATTATAAAACTTAGTATAGTTTTCAGACATGGTCAACATTATCATGTACTTTATCGTGTATTTGTGTTTATCATTAATGCTATGCAGTGCCAATACGCAGTGGGACGTAGCGGGGTCAAATAAAGTATACAAATGCTTATTTTTGGACGACATGTATCTCTAGTTTATTTCCTTGGACATACGAAATTTTGACTTACTGCTTTAATACAATTCAAATGATTGTGTATCTATAAATGATTTAAAGCAAGATTTTTTTTTTCAAACGGAAAGTAAAGTTACTTAAATTTTCTTCTTTATTCTTTTCAAAATTTGGAGACCGCTACGGTCTCCCACCTTAGGGATAAATATTGTATGGTCATTCCCTACCCGGTAAGTAGTCTTTCGTAGTACATTCATATAGCCTGAATAACGCAATCCAGTTAGAGGTCATTCAGCATAAATCTTAAAGTCTAAATTTTCCATTCTATGTCTGAAACTATCACACGCAGAGGGATAATTTTGTTCTAACCACATCCTTTTCATCATTATTTTATTCAGAACTTTCTGACAATCAAATATAAACATAACAAATTAAAACGACGGACAAACTCCCCACCTACCTAAACAGAACGAACAACAAACAGCAACAACCAAACAAATTACAATT
The DNA here is from genome assembly GCA_016746295.1 of Potamilus streckersoni. Lineage (NCBI taxonomy): Eukaryota > Metazoa > Mollusca > Bivalvia > Unionida > Unionidae > Potamilus > Potamilus streckersoni. Next base: position 1,904,857 of record JAEAOA010001942.1, read on the forward strand.
AACAGTAAAATTTATGTAAACATACACATACAATATTACAGCTGAGACCATAACATTTCATTCAGTACATAGTTGTAGGGAGATTACCTAACTAGTAAGTGCTTAAAACATTTTCGTCAAATATCTTACAAAAATAAGCAACAGTTGGAAGTTTTGTCAGATAGACAATGATCAAGGATGACTATTATTACATAACTATCAATTTACAATCCAAGAAATAGCGATAATTGCAACGTCTTTTCCAAAACGTACGAACGCGATACCATCGTTTTCATGATTCCATATTACAATACTTATGAACAGGATTGGAACTTATTTATTCTCAAGATTTCAGGGTTAAATAACAGTGCTCCCAGCGATGCAATGATAAATACTTAAAGTAAACAAAGCTCTTATTGCGACATTAAGAAACCTTGATGTATGTCTAAAATATCTAACATGTTCAGATGACGGTTTGTCATTTCAACCAAACAAATGTTGATTCTAAATTCTGATACAGCCAAAGGATTCGTCTGAAACAAGATCTATTACTGTAACGTGCAACCGTTTAGTGATGTATTCAAGCCCAACCTCTAGCCTCGAGTGAAATCGCTGTTGGTGAACTTGATCACTGTGTTGATTCATTACTTCTTTTTTATCAGGAGGTTTGTTGTGAACCAGTACCAGTATATATATATATATATATATATATATATATATATATATATATATATATATATATATATATATATATATATATATATATATATATATATATATATATATATATATATATATAATTACTAAATTAATGCGATCATAATTACTAGAGGTATCTGCTTCAACAAATTTGGATGATTATCAGGCTCTAAGAGTGGTGTCATAATCCAAATGGTCTGATAATGACAACTAGACGGGATATAGTGTTCAAGATCGAATTACTATAAATATACATGACAAGGAAAAAAGATGCTTAAGGTCCAATCGGTCGATTACGAGCTTGATATTAATCCATCAACCGAATTTCACTTTGTTTAGAAACGTTTGCATGAGCATAAATAGAAGTTTTATGATGATACGTCTGTAACAACAGTCACTCATTTTCACTGCTGTTGCTGAATATAACACGAGTTATTGGACTCATTCTGGAAGCAAAACATCATGGTATCTAAGCGTAAAGAACTGAAACAAAAGGGAAGTAAACCCAATGCCGACAGGGATTGTGGTAAAATAAATTTTGCCAAAATGGATGAATTGGATTGCACAGTCCAAAAGTCCTAATTACTCTGATGCATGGACTGAAAAGTTTAATGGAACATTTTTAATTGCAATGGGGTTATTGAGCTTGAAAATGTTGAAATGTGACAAAAACTCCTTGATTCTAATGAAGCAAAACCTTGTACATTTGATAGAAAGGGTATTCAGAATAAAGAGCGTTCTGTCCAAAATAATTTGCCAGTCCCAAAGAAACCTTAAAATTGCCTTGTTACAGATAATAGAGTTTTCCAATGAACATGGTAACATTGTGTCAACGTATCGTATGAAGTATTTATTGTGTCATAATCTACAAACAAATGTATCTATCTTGGTCTTCACGACAGCCAGGTTCAAACATATTTCACAACTTCTTCAAAACCAATTCACTTAATGTTGTCAAATTTTTAAAAATTGTTTAATGTGACATTCGTGTATACAGTTTCGAATAGACTTCATAGCATGCAAGTATCTTCGACATCTGACAGGTGGACACTTGTTTGGATGTTTTTAGGACTAGGTTAAGTCAAACTTTAGAAATAAAAGAAATAAAGAAATCTCTTTTACACTTACTACAATAGTCTCTGCTGTGGCAGAATGGACGCGAAGGAGGAGCGGCACCATTAATTATTTTTAAGCCAGAATTATATTTTATCTGTTATATTTTGATAGTTAATTCGTTAAAACTAATATTACTGAAAATAATGTTCGTTATCCATAAATGAAGAGAAAATTTTAAAAAGGTATCTGAAAGCAGAAAATTTATAATTTTGATATTAGGAGGAAAATAATGACGTCTAATCTGCAGGTAAATATTTTTGTTTACAGTTATTTCAGTACAATGATAGTGAGCCTATAATTATATCAACGATCGTTTGCTTACATGTTTGTCACGTATGCCAGCATGATATCCAATTGAAATCTTGTGACACATATTCGATCCATATTTGATCTACTTTCAGAAAAATTTGGATCAAAAATCAAAACAATATAAAGAACAAAAACACATTCTATATTCTAATTATGTGTTGGCATATGTGATTGTATTGGTATATGTTTTCACTTTTAAGACTGCGAATCATCCTACCAATTTCAAGGGCACACTTGTTTTCTGTATGAATATTATGAAATTTGTCAGGTTCATTAAATAATTTCTCGTTTGTTGAGCAGATGTGTTCTATATATACTATCCCTGTCTGACAAATATCTTGTACTCGTGTTGCCCACTCATTTAAATTTTGCATGTCTAGTATTCCAATATTTTAGCAAGAACATTGTAGACTTTCATGTAAACACTAAACTATTTTCATCAAACATCTATCGAATGCCAGGACTGTCTTTCACATTATATGCTATTTTTGTAAGCTTAATCATCCAACTCCAGTTACAACGTTTAGTTTAAAACATACACAATAATAAATATAAACACACCATATTCGTCAATTCAAGGTGCAAACCATTTAATGGATTTGAGGGGACTGAAAAGTCTGTGATTGCTTAAGTTGAACAAATTTCTTTCCTTTTTTCCAGAAATAATTAATACTTTTGCAAAAACATCACCGAAATAATATGTGTTAATTTGCTATAAATCACATAAATGTATTTTTCCCGGTAAGGACAACATGAAGTTAAGGAATAATAGGTCAGGCCTTCTTCAGGACAATTTGAATTTTTGGTCCCTAATATAATAGAGGAATAATCGGGGTACAAAATTGTTTGTAACATCTAGATCGAGTAGCTGAATTCATGCAGTTGTTTGCTTCTAATAGGCGAATTACTCAATTCTCAAAAAATTCTCATTAGACAAAATATTTTATGTAAGAGATTTTTAAATTAAAAATACATAATACACCCATCATCGATAGCAATAAATGTCTGATGGTACGATCATCTTATAGTTGAGGTCATATAAGTTGTTACTTAATTATGTTTGTACTAACCAATTGTATAATCTGAAGATTATGGGAAAGGAAAAACACGACAATGAACGACTAAAATTATAGTCGCGCATTGCTCCCGTTAGGCATTTTGCGACTGGCTGCGGCCCCTGGCTGGGCGGCAATACCTTTGAGAAGGCGCTTGGCCCCGAGCTGGGCCTTTCGTGAATTGGACACACTACATAGCTCCCAAACGGCAGACCCACAACCACTATGTAATGTTTAATTTTGAAATAATTTCCTTTTTAAATGTCGCAAGAGAAAAAAAAGTATGCTTGCATTATGAATAAGCAAAGGTGACTTCTCGCATCAAACGGGTGTCATTTGAAAGGTTGGGAATGGCCTTACGTCTTGACGAAGTAAGACGTTATCCCACATCAAGATATCTCGGAAAAGCATGACTGATATAGCATTGCGAGAAAATCAAAATATGTCAGTGGACGCATTGGTGTCGTCAGTTATGAGGACACAACCGGAAATCTCTTCCGCTAGAAAGCTTTTGGTTCTCATGCCCGGATAATTGAAGAACGTTTGCTTTTTTTTGCGTGTCAGAGAGGCTCTACCATATGCTATGCAGCCTCCTACCACTGTTTTAAAAGTCATCGTAAATGAGGTTTTGACCACCTCTGATGCAAATTCCTACAGTGCTAGAAATGGAAATATTCTGCCTCTCTCTATAATTTGCACCACCTCCTACTTCGATATGTTTAATATTGTCGAGGTATTCTTTTATTTGGCATTTTTATATGGTCAAGTTATGATTGAGCGGGCCACAACAGAACATTTACAGTTAACGTTGCCATATAAAAATGTGGGTTGAGTCCGGAATAGCTTTATATATGACTTTAAGCTTTGAAATCTGGTAAAATCAACTTTGTAATCATATAACATTATTTTAATTTTGCTGTTCAGTTACAACTGGTATAGTCTTTGAAAATTTGCAGATCTATGTCAATGTTTTGATATAGGTCCACATGCAACAATATCTTGTGCTATGTACGTGCGACTTGATTGCTGTCGAAGTCAGTCAAAGTTCGTCTGCTGGTTTCAGATAATCGTGTAACTGTAAAGAATGTTTTTACACTCTTAAAGTTGTCAAATACAATCATAATCCTACCGTATCGAGGGAATAGGGCTACCCGAGATATAGTTGCTTAAAAGGTAGCTTTATCATTGTCGGTGTAATGGTGATTGTCGGCTTGATTTCCAAGAAGACGTAGCACGTGTTTATTTTTCACATGTTGGTAACACGAGTGAGGTTTACTCGTACTAGAAGGACAATCATTATGTTACCTGTCTGGTCGATCTCTAACGGACAGTTGTATTGTCAGTTTCTCTGTGGAATTTTAATATGTTTCCGTCTTACGCCACGAGCTAGAAACGATTGCGTGTCAACCGGGGATTGTTTCAAGGAAGATACATGAGCGCTGTTAGTGTGATGTAGAGAGGCTTGCACCGTCAAGACTGTGGATCAGTGACTGACATTAACGGCAGGTTAGATTGAACTGGTGTGCTGATTATGACAATGGCTGGCTCGGTATTGTAATGTGTATCAATATGCTATTTCCACAATGAAAATAAAATTAAAAAAATCCAAATTTAAGTGGAAATGTAACTACCATTGTGTGACAGAATGTGAAATGTTGCAACATGATATTTATGTACGACTACGTAGATGCCTGCTAACAAATTCCAGTACTAATCAGAGATTACATGTAGTTTAATAAGAAAGATTAGATCATGATTTAGGTCACAGGGAAAATACTAATAAAGTACAAACAGACCCACTTTGTTTGGAAAAATTCGCAAACATCTCAATTTAAAAAGAAGCAAATTATCTCAGAAACCATTTGGTACAGATATTTATAAAATCGCCATAAAAATGAAACACTGTTAAGATCAATTTTGGCAATGATGATGATAATGTTACATAATTTACAAACCGACTTATTTATTTATCCAAGAGAAAGGGAAGATTTTATTGCCTATTTTGTTGATTTTATGAAGGCGTTCAATGACGTTGACAATGGAAAATTGTGGTCATCACTTATTGTTAAAGATCTGCACGGCAAAATGATAAATACATTAGCAAAAATGTGTCCATCCTTAAAAAATTGTTTTAGAACTACTACTGTTTAGACAAGTAATTTTAACTGGGATAAGGTAGTGTCGAGTGCTAAAGTCAGTTTTATTTAGTTTGTATATAAATGATCTGATCTCAGAGTTAAGAAGCAAATGTAGCAAACGCATGCTTATCACCCCAGAGATTGAAGAACTAGTCGATTTAATGTACAAAGATGATATGGCACACTTCTGTGATACAGATGGATTACCTCAATAATACCTAAATGTTATAGGTAGCTTTTGTATTAGAGGTGGCACTGAGGTAAGCCTGATGAAGACAACAATAGTGGTATTTAGGAATGGAGGATATGTGAAGAGAACGCAAAGATGGTATTTTATGAAGAACGAATAGAAGTAGTGCCTTATTATAAATATATGCAAATCATTTTTTTACACCGATGGGGTATGCCCGAACAAATGCTAGCTGCATAAGCCACAAGGTTTAGGACACGAATATTTTATTTTCAAAATCAATTAGGTCAGATTTATATTAGAGATATGTTTAAAATATTTCATTGAATTATTAAATCAATATTATATTATGGAGCTCTAATTTATTGGATTGAATACTCGATGAATATGGAATAAATACAGTTTCAATTTCGTTTATGTTTGCCCAGAATATATTATCTGAAGAAATTTTACAAAAATGTACATTAAATACAGTCAAGGGTTGGAAAGTTTGTCTTGTTCATTTTAATTAAAAATACAGCAGTTATATAGTGACGCTGTGTTAAGTTATCACACTACGTGTACATATCACTTGCTAAGAGAAATATTCTTATATCCATCGGCATATAATCATGTGAACATGTTATTTATTTTGAAATAAGTGTATAAATAAGTGTAGAAGTAAATAAAATATTTATATTTTACCTGTATTAAAGAAAATGATTGTCAATTTATGTTTGAAACAAAGACAGTGAAACTTGTGTAGTCAGTTTGCCGTCTATAATATGTGCACTTATACTGAAGTCATACAAGTTTTAATAATGTTGATTTTATCGGTACTTTTTAAAATTATGGAAGTGGAAGGTGCATTAATATACCACATACTACTGTTACACTAAATGTTTCAAATCGTTGCGTCATGGTGCAATTAAAGAACTTTAACGAAAGGGAAATACGCGCCTTACATAATATGGCATGCCACACAGTGTAATCTCCTTTCCTATAACCATAGGATTCTCCTAAGCTACTTTATCGACCCTGTCTGCCAATTGTAATGCTTCGAGATTTGGGTCAGTTTTAAATTGGGATGTATTCAGTTTAAAGTGCTTCATAAATGATTTCGTTAGCTGTGGTACAAAACTATCAGTTTTGAACATTGTAATCATTGTGCTTTAAAGGTCATAATGTATCAATCATAGTCAATTTTCGATATTTTCTGCCACGAAGTTTTCACGTGTTGTCTCATGGTGTCACATGATGTCTCTTGAGCATGAGTTATAAGAGCTGACATGTAGAAACCGATTTATCCTTTTCTTGTACCACCTATCGCTCTGATTATTAGAAAAGGACAATACAGTAGAACAATAAGGAAAGAATATGACTAATTGGAAAGTGTCAAGCCGATGTTTAAAACCCAGATAGGTGAACTTTTAAAACCTCAAAACATCAGATGTTATTTATTGGATGGTAGTCAAGTGATTAAGTTTGTGTCTGTTGGTGGTGGTGGATGTAGTGGAAGCGTTAAGAGAGTTGGAATAAAAGAGGATGAAAGCAATAAAGTATAGCGCAATTATAGTGAATGCTTTGAAAGGCCCGAAATTGCTGTTGATATGAATTAAAGTAAGTGAATTTATTCTGAAAATTAAGAAATACGTTAGAATTAATACGTTATATAGAAGTAGATAGCACTAAATATGACACGTCAAGTAATTTCCTTATTTTTGTGGTAAAAGAAGCAATGGCTATCGAACATTTTGCATCGACGTAACAAACTGATATTTGATTAGATTAAAGTTCCGATTTCGGCGTTAGTGCCGAAAGTAGTGTATAGCAAATCATGTGAATAATACAGAAGTTGGAAATATGTTGGTCCTAAACACCATTTTGTTTCATAAAAACCATATCATATGGACTTTTCATAGCATTATGAACGAGGTAAGCTCTCCATGCCAGTTTCATATGCATACGAATCATTCTGATGTTGATTGGTGACATCCGGAGTCAACCAATTTCAGTCAAACGCTGGAGCACAAGACGTGATGGCATCAACGTTGTAAATATAAAAAGACAACACCACATTATGTCGCATTGTCTTCTGCCGAATTTCGCCCTTTAAAGTATTCTAGTATACGACTTTTCTTCTCAGGTCACTTTAAACAAGCGGGCTTACCTTTTGTCATTCCAATCAATTTATGCACCTATTGGTAAGTAATGTTGTGTTTGTTAGATTAGTCACAGACGGAATTTGTCGCATATATCATATCTCTACTTTTAGAGCACCCCTTAAAAGAATGAAACTACGAGTAACTTCGGTTACTGATTTAAAGGGTAGTACTTCTTAATTCCAAACTGAATATTTGAACGTCGTTTTAACTTATAATCTTTATTTCAAAGAACGGCTTATGTCAGCATTTTAACAATTCATTTCTTTTCTTTCAAACTTTAGACTGGAAGATGTTGAAATTTATGCTAAGCGGCAGCATTGCGGCTTTAAAAGATATAAATATTATTTGTACATATGAAAATTTACAAATCCGGTCTATGCCTACACCAATTCGATTAAATGCCAGGCCTATGTGTTGCAGTAACGTCAGCTTAGTCTGTTTATTGTAATACGGTGTTTTGTATGCAGTTGGTTTGATTTCGATATGTTAAGTACATGCTTACAGATCAAATATCACATAATGCTGCAAATCCTCTGAGTTTACTGCGGTCTGCGTTTAGGAGAATGCGCTAAGACTATATGATTAAAGTTTATCACGAAACTTACATGTCGAATTGAGTGCAGATTTAATTTTAAATGCAATGAGATAGCAATAATATATAGTCGTTAAAATACTTTATAACAATAATATGACCGCACTTACGGAACATTCACCCTTAAAATTACATTTTGACTTCACACAGTCATTTTGATAAATACAGATGTTCCAGAATTGGTGATGCGTATTTTAATATTGGTAGCTTTTGTGTAGCTGTTGTTTAATATCACCGTTTTTTTAGAGATAGTAGCTCATAGTGTTGGAATATTAATCAGTGTGTGGAATGTATGTCAGATTTTAATATCATCTTTTTCATCATCATCGTCGTCGTCATCTTCATCATCACCATCGTCGTCGTCGTCAATCACTTAACGCGAAAGGTTGTTTGGGACCACAAATGACTTTAAACGAATCTCTTCGTCTTCTCTGTTCTCTACTGGTCTATGGCAATTTCGAAATCCCATGCCTGTCCATTGCTTAATGTTGTTTTTCCACCTCTTTGTATGTCTGCCTCTTCTTCTGCACCCTCGCACCCTACTTGCAAGATTGATTTTGCCAGTCCAGATGATCTTGAGACATGACCTATCCATTTCAGTTTAAATTACTTTACAGTGACCAAGAGGTCTTCATATAATCTGGTGGCTCGTTGGATCCTGTGGTGGACTTCTTTGTTGGTTACATGGTCAATGTATGAGATGCCCATAATCTTGCGGTAGCATCTCATTTCGAAAGTTTGAATCCTTCTTTGTAGATCTAATGTGAGCTTCCGTGTTTCACAAGCATACATAAATACGGATATGACAATCGAACGAATCAGACCTATTTTGGAACAAAAAAGAATGTTGGTTCCTTTCCATATTGGTCTCAGCCGCGGTATTGTTGCTGTTGCCTGGGCAATCCTGCAAAGTAATTCTTGTTTGGAGCCATTATCTGTGATAGATGATTACATGGACTTGAAGCTTACGACTCTTTCCAACTTCGGACCAATAACCTATATTTTTACACTGATGCCATTGGTATTGTTTGTGATGATCAGTTTGGTTTCTTCAGCGTTAAACTCCATACCAATACCGTATGCTGTGGAGGTTGTGTCGAGGCGCTCAACCAAGTCAGCCAGTTATTTTGCATTTCCTGCTAATCCGTCAGTATCATCTGCGAAACAAAGGTTTGTGATAGTTCTTCATCCTATGGTGACAGTGCTCTTGTGGTCATGCAAAGCATCCTCCATGATGATATACAGGAAAATGTTGAAGTGTGTAGGTGAAGGTGTACATTCCTTTCTGATTCCAACTGCTGTTCAAAACCAAACCTCTCTGTTGCCATTGATGATAACAACACTGGTGCCTTTGTCTTAGAAGTGCTCAACAACCTGCACCAGATATGAGCTGAGCATGAGCATGCCATACCCTATGAAAGGAATTTTTTATTCTGTAAAGACGTGGTATAAAATCTGCAGATACAGAAGGTATTTCTGGCAAAGGAGTCTGAAATTGAACATTTGTTATGTGGTCTCATTTCTACTCGGAAGACTACATGCTATTCAGCAATATTTTTTCTGCTTGAGTCTTTAGTCTTGAGAATTATTTTCAGCATGACTATGCTCAGGTAACTGACTAACCTAATGATTCTGCTTTTTCGTGCTCAGCTGTAGGTTTCCTGTCTTGTGGAGCACGATGACCAATGATTGAGTCTGTGTGGTGGGCCATTCTTCTGTCTGCCATATCTTGTTGTAGATTGTTGTTAGGACTGTGCATATCTTTTCTCCTCCTGATAAATGATTGAGTGGGCCATTCTTCTGTCTGCCATATCTTGTTGTAGATTGTTGTTAGGACTGTGCATATCTTTTCTCCTCCTGATAAATGATTGAGTGGGCCATTCTTCTGTCTGCCATATCTTGTTGTACATTGTTGTTAGGACTGTGCATATCTTTTCTCTTCCTTCATCAATTTGTTCTGCCTGAGGATAATTTAGTACCGCTCGATCTCCTTGGGTCTTATAATTGTACAATTATGGGCAGTATTATGTCCATCGCTTGAGGAGCTCTTAATCTTCTGTGATATTTCGTTCTGACTGTATTGGATGGTTGTAATTTCCTTTGTTTTCTTCGTTCTGACTGTCTTGGATGGTTGTAATTTCCTTTGTTTTCTTCGTTCTGACTGTCTTGGATGGTTGTAATTTTCCTTTGTTTTCTTCGTTCTGACTGTCTTGGATGGTTGTAATTTTCCTTTGTTTTCTTCGTTCTGACTGTCTTGGATGGTTGTAATTTTCCTTTGTTTTCTTAGGTTGAGAGATCTTTTACCAGTTGATATGTCATTGTGCTGTCATTTCTACTGTTAGATAATACAGTTAGCAAAGTAAACAATAGTATTATTTGTAAACAAGTGACGAATGACGCAATATAACCCATATTTGGGAAAAAACGAAGATGAAATTATGTCATCAGGATTCAGAAACAAGAACTGAATTTCTGGAAGATAGACATTATCATTGACGTTTTCCAATAGATGAACATAGACCTATTACGCATATATTTACATGGAGGTTCTGCCGATTGATGTATACACTTTAGCAAATCACTAAATGAGCCTCATCAATAATAAAGTGTAGTTTTAAAAGAAACCACTCTTCCATTGTATTTGGCTACTTTTCATGTTACTTTATAATTTGTATTTGTTTTCACTTGCTAACATATATTTAACATCTGACTAGAAAATGCATTTTGTTGTTGTCGATTAAGAAAATTCAAAAGAACAAGAATCTATTTATAATTAGGACTTCAACACTTTTCTGCATCAGATTGAATTGTTGTGATTAAGAACCGTGAAAATTATACTTATTATCATGTGAATGAATTGAAATTTATAATTAATATGGTACCAGAGTCTCATAGACTGGCTTATTCTTGTGCTTGCTCTTTTGTTGTGTTTGCATTATGAATTTATTTATTACTTTATAAAAGTTAGGATATCTTAGAATTGGCTTAACTCATTTTGGTCATTTGTGTGTAGTTTCTTCCATTTATTTCAGCACTATTATTTCTAATAATATATAGTACAAACAATATTATGTTGAATAACGGTAAGGAAATCTTAATATTATATTTAATTTATATATTACCAGTTTTGCAAATAAATGGAAGATTGAGACAAATGCAAACCAATTAGTGAAAAATAAATGCAGTAGCTTTTAAAATTACTCTTCATAAGAAATATAACATTCATTAATGGTTTTGGAAAAATGTTGTCTTTTCTTGGCAGTCTTTTTCGGAGATAACTTGTTCACAATAAAGTTTAAGAAACAAAGCATTTAGAAACCTTAAACATCTACTGAATCGAATGCTGCTTTACGGTTTCTTCATAGCTACAATTGTATATTTACGTCGATAAAATATATTAAGACAATAAATTATTAGGACGACAGCTCATCTGAGTCTTCGACGTCTAATCATTCATCCGTGGTAAAGTCTCTACATGTTATTAAAACAAATTTCGTGGTGACTTTGCTACATAGATGTGCTATAAAACAGAATTAATATCTGCATTATTAAACAATGATTATTTGTATGCCGACATCTTAATATTATTTTTACTGCTGTATGGAGACGATATACCTGCTCACCAGTTTCATAGTATGCTCCATAGGCTAGATACATATTGCATTATGTGGAAATTAATAGTAGGTAATAGGGAATAAACAAGAGTGGATGCATTTCGCAGAGGTGGCTATCCTAGAAGTTACAAAACGTGGTACTATGACCATACAGTGGTAAAGATTGAATCATATTATAATTATTTAAGAGGCATATTTTCGTTAAAACAATCCTCTTGGTATATGTACGAGAACGAAGCAAGGTCTTTTAAAATATGGCCAATTAAATGGATTGCTTCGTCTACTTGATTCGAAGATAGTTTGTGCTAAAAGTTGTCTGTTCGTATGTCTACGTAGAACAACATGTATATTGTTAGAAGAGCTAATTTTACATCGTTTTTCTGAATAATTGTTTCCTGAAGAACAACATCACTAGTAAGAAGAAAGGCATTTTCCAAAAATATTCTAAATTGAAATGGAATACAAAATGTGCTTTACTTTGTAAATTCTTGATTTTTCTGTTAGCCTTCGTCTGACGTCATCATCCGCCATTTTGGACCAAAGCTGAATTTCTGACTGTTTATTTAGAACTTTTTAAAGGACCTATGTTTATCTTTAAAACAAACAATTTGTATCATTTCCGTAAATCCTAAGTCTTGTTCTACATAATAACAATTTTTTCCATGTTTACTAGGATATTAAAGTATTTTTGTTAAAATTTACAAAGTTTGTTGTCTTCTCTCTTTCTTTATGTTACTTTGAGCAAGCAGTTACATAACATAAAGAAATTGGTCGCATGTCCGTTGGGATATTTGAAACTGGATACAATTTAAATTTAAATTCCCCTAGTTAATTTTATTTAAAATTTTAGTTAGAACAACAGGCTTTGTTCCTAAATATGTCAAATGGGGAGAGTTTTCTTTCTACTCCAACTCAAAAACAGTTGGATATTTTAAGAAGGATGAATTGATTGAACTTGCCAGAAAGTATGAATTATCTGGAGCAAAATCTTCCTAAACAAAACAAGAAGTCAAGAAAATTATAGTTCAACATTCGTTAGAAAAGAATATCTTTGACAAAGGTGTTTTGGCATCTGTCAGTAAGACTATAACTGATGCTGACGTTAAAAAAATGTCAGAGCTAATATTAAAATATACATTTGAGTTTCAAAAAGAACAAATGAAAATACAATTAGAAAAATAAAAAAATAAAGAAATGGATAAGTAAAAAACATTACAAAAAGAAAATATGAGAATAGAATCTGATGTTGTTGTTGTTCTGGGCCTTAATGCCATAGATGGTGGCCAGTATTAATAGTGGAGGAAGAAACCGGGAAATCCGCGGAAAGAACCACAGACCCACGAGAAGCTACCGACAAGCTTTCTCACATATCCACTTTTGTCGAATCTTAGACGTGAACCCACACAAACAGGGATGAGATGAGATGGCAGTGATCTGTAATTTGGAGAGCGCTTTAGACCACTTGGCCACTCGGGGACAAAGAATTCAATCTGAAAAAGAGGAGAAAGAAAGACAGAAAGACATGAAATAGAGAGGGAGAAAGAGAGGCAAATTCAATTACAAAAGGAACAAATGAGAAAAGGAAAAACAAAGACAATTTGAAGAAAAGGAAAAACAAAGACAACTTGAAGAAAGGGGAAAAGAAAGACACATACAAATAGAAGAAAGGGAAAACAAAGACAGTTTGAAGAAAGGGAAAAAGATAGGCAAGTCGAATTAGAAAAGGAACACTGAAATTAGAAGAAAGGGGAGATGGATAGACAGAAGCAAAAAGAAAGATGAAAAACGTATCAAATTAAAATGAAAGAAATGGATCTGGCAAGTAAAAGGCAGTATTCGACATCTCATGCAAATTCAAAGTTTATCATATTAGGAAATATCAAATTAGTTGCCAAGTGAGTATTGGACTCAATTATTGGAGAGTGTACTTTATGTCTAGATTGGATGTATATATATATATATATATATATATATATATATATATATATATATATATATATATATATATATATATATATATATATATATATCAGTCAGTAGAACAAAGTTCAAATTACGATTTGGTTAAAATGCATCTTGAAAGGTTAGGAGTTAGTCCTTGAGATTTATGGACAAAACTTCAGAAGTTACAAAAAAAGAAATTAGACAACGTTATGTTGAATTTGCAAGCGAACAAGAACAATTGTTCAGGAGATTGTGTTTGTTTGAGAAAATTGAACATGATTATGAAAGACTTGAACAACTGGTATTACTCGAGGAGTTGAAAAGCTGTATTCCTAGTGATATCAAAAATCATCTTGAAGATCATGAGGTCTAAACCTTGGAAAATGCTGCCTTGGCTGCTGATAATTATTTCTTAACTCATAACGTTTATGCTGTAAACAATTCTTTCACTCAGCAGTCTACTGATAGAAAGGTGTTTCAAGCAAATACGACTCTCAGAAAAATCAATCTGACACAATTCTAAAAATCAAGTCTCTGAGAGACTTGATTTAAAATCTTTGTTTCTACCTACGTGCATCTATTGTAAGAAAAAAGGACACGTCATTTGTGAGTGCTTCAAACTAAAGTATAGGCATCAAATCAAGATAGACCTATGCCAAGTTCAATTGAAAATAATACATTTGTTTGGTTTGAATAATCTCAGTCTAATTGTGTATTGGAGAATTTTGAACCATTGATGTCGATGGTCTATATCTCTCCTGGGTGATTTGGCCAATCCTATCCCTATTAAAATTTTAAGGGACACAGGAGATTCTAAGAGTCTTTTAGTTTCAGGTATTTTGCCTTCTGAGAAGACCTGTTCTAATGAGAGTGTTCTCATTCAGGGAGTAGAGTGCGGCTTTGTTAATGTTCCTCTCCATTCTGTTAATTTGCCATAATATTTAGTTTCAGGACATGTGACTGTCGTTGTAGTGTAACCATTACCCGTTAAGGGCATTCATTTGTTGCTAGGCAATGACTTAGCTGGAACAAAGGCTGTGCTTTATTCAATTGTAACTTACAAGCCTTCTTTGTATCAGAAAGTTGATCCTATTGTAAAAGAAGTCACTGATTTATTCCCAGCTAGTGAAGTTGCCAGAATTATGGCAAAGAAAGCGCATGAGAATGATTTTTATAAGGACCGCGTTTCTTTATATGACATATGTATTGGTCAGGTTTTTGATGAGGTCAAATTTTGATCATTGGAAACGTATTGATCGTAGTGATCCTCTTTTGAATACTCATTCTTTTTTATCTGAACAGGGTGATAAGCGACAATCATTTGTCATTGAACAAGAGAAGGATCTTGAGCTCTCCTGTTTGTTTCAGCGGGCCGTTAGTGAAATTGAAGCAACTGAATTACCTGTCTCTTATTCTATAAAAATGGAGTTCTTACGATAAAAAAACTGATGACCTCCCGAGGTTGATGCTAGTGACGAATGGTCAGTAAAATATCAAATTGTGGTTCCAAAATCTTACAGGCAGGCAATACTTTGTTTGGCCCATGAAACTTCTTTGGCTGGTCATTAGCGGATACATAAAGCCTATCACAAGATCTTAGGTCAATTTTATTGGCCAAGAATCAAAAATGATGTTTCCAAGTTTTTCAGACCTTGTCAGGAGTGTCAAATTATAGGAAAACCAAGTCAAAAGATACATAAAGCGTATTTTCAACCAATTTCTGCATTTGACAAACCATTCAGTATAGTTGTAGTAGATTGCATTGATCTCTTTCCAATGACCATGCCATGTAACCAAACTTTGTTGACAATCAAGCGTGTGTCAACAAGTTTTTCAAAAGCAATTCGTTTGAGGATTTTGGTCAATTTTGCAATTTTCTGTTCAAGGGTCAAATTTCAAGTCTGAATTGTTCCAGCGTGTTACACTTGATTTTGACATTCAGCAGTTCAAGTCGAAAGTGAAACTATAGTTTCACTAATGTGTACTAGAGAAAATTTTTTGTCCTGTAATAAATTTCATTCTCTTTTGCTTATTCGGCATAATTTTATGCAATTAATATTTTATGGGTCTTACAAAGTAAAGAAGAAAAGAAATGAGTCAAATTATAATATTGGTTCTCAGGTCCAAGTAATAATATTTTTAAAGAAATTTCCAAGCAATAATGTAATTAGTAATTAATTTAGTTGTTCCTATCCCACCAAAATTAGATTCGAATGAAGGAATTCAGTTGGATTCTACGAATATTGGAACAAGTGTTAAGAATTAGGAAGTTGTGGAAAATCTAGATCAAAAACGTTTTCATTTGTTAGATCAAGAAAAAATGAACTTTACACAATTGTTGTCTGAATATAAGCACTTGTTTCCAGACGAGCCTACAAGGACAAACAAAATGTTGCACGACGAGAATTCAAAACCCATGTCATAAAAATAAATAAAATGATTTATACAGAATTGATTCCTTAACACACACACACACACACACACACAAACACACACATACACACACACTTAAACTACAGGCTCGTAACAACATATTAGCAAAGCCAAAGGCGATGTTTTGTCAGATGAAAAAAATAGTCTCAGAATATTGGAAATGTTGTTTTGGGTTTAATGAGCTTTAAAGGTAGGGTGGTCTACATTTCATTACGAACGATTTTGATGACAGGGTTTAGGATTATATTTGGTTACGTTACACAGGACTTTTGGATTTAAAATGTGAAAATCTGTTGAATCACAACAGAATATTCATAGGCAAGTGTGTAGTTTCAACTGGAACGTAGGTAAAATGACTATATCATCAGCATGTTTCTTTTCTAATATGAAAATAAGAAATTGTGATGTAAAGGACAAATAATGGAGATGATAATAATCGTTCTAAGACATTTTAGTTAAAATAAAATGGAATGATTTTACTTTTTATCAGCCCCAAACTACATAAAATAATGTCATTTGAATTGAAAATGTTTTCTTTTTTCAGATCCTCGATTTTAACTATCACAATGACAGACATTCTTTGAATAATTTACAATAGACCCGTAACATTTTTATAGTCTGATTAACATTTTTTAATTCCAGTGAATAGTCCAAATAAATGTCCACCCTCAGTATAACTCGATAATGCATTAAATACATCTGCATACAGGTTCCAACATATAAAATAAGTATCCAAAATAGGAATGAATCCAAACTACGAACGAATCTGATTGCTAATTTGTCTTATTATTTACACCTTCATAATTCTATTACAACTATATACCTCACGTGCGAAGATCTTACTACTGAATGTAATATTAAAAATGCATAGTTATGTGGCCCTTCCTACCATGTGGGAAATAACCCCAAGCTAGTAAATCGTTCTCATCATTGATGTTATTATTTTCTGGTCGTAGACATATACGTCAATAATTATATATAGATCCTATGTAATCTACATTCTTAATATCGTGTATATATATATATATATATATATATATATATATATATATATATATATATATATATATATATATAAATGAATACAAATGTAAAAATATCAACTGTCTAATATCTTGACTTTCGATGATCATTGCAATTTATAGTCATGAATAAAAACTACTCTTAATATAGACACAGTTATATACTAAGGGATAAAAAGATATATAACAATTATATTATCTCTTGATTTCAGTAAATTAGGGATAATTTTAATGATGAAATTCATAGTTTTACAAATAACAAATATATGTTGCTGCCTATTTACCCTTCTCAGTCCAAATTCAAAATGTGTAGCAATATTAATATATTTTATCAGTTCTCTTCCATATGCGAGATAAAACCGGTTAAGTTGCAATATAATGACAGGATATTATGTACATATCCCCGAGATGCAAATTAATGACTATCATCAAAATGATGTCGCGGAGTTTTATTTTCAGATATAAAGTTTGAAGTAATAAATCATTGTTAAGTGAGGAATACGGCATGAAAATGATAATGTGCCTTGTGAATTTTTATTAATATCAGAAGATTACTTCAGCTGGAAACTTGATGTTGCTAGCAAAATGATTGTCCTATTCGAATAAACAAGAAATCCTTGTATTGATTTTATTAGTACATCCTTAAAAATCGTGATATCAGTGAAATATATGTGAAATATATATTATAATACTTTTCTAGAACATAAACGTCATGTATTATATGTATATGCAAAACTAAATGTTATAGTGCATTTCTTATCCGAAGGCAACGAATCAATTAGGTATTTGCGTTTACTAAATGGTGTTGTTAATTTCGTAGATGTCAGACATGAGGAGATGCTTTCAAAATTTGACCATGAATTTCATCGATGCTTCTACACACCATTCCTAACAGAAAGTGCTCTCATAATGTTTTGTTATCGGGCTCCCAAAATCCTTTTTTAAATTATCCGGCATAAAACGTAATAATAATGATTATGAATGTAATTAATACTGAGATTAAACGAAAAAGATCATATTAGATTTAAGATGTAAAATTTTGACCTTCATAAACAAAAGACGTGTGTCGTTCTGTCATGTTTCAAGTGCATATTATTGCAGACAAACCTTTGATAACACACTCTTTCTAAGAACTTTGTATCTGTTACTTGAAACATTTATTATGTTGGTGACAAATGAATAAAATTTCATTCCTAAATTGTTTTCAGCAAATATATTTTAATTCATCAGTTCTAGGAAAATCCAGAATATTCCTTAGATAATAGGCATGCGTGCATTTTGAGACATTTATTATGTGATACAGTAATTCATTTTCATTGACTGTGAAATCTTTAGTACAAAATTCATCTTTGAAGACAAATCATTATGAACATATTACAAAACGACAGCATAATAAAGAAAATTTGAAATGTTCATTGAAGTTCAGAACAAGTAAAGCATGTATCTTTTGCATTAGGCAGAGATGACAAAGGAATATACCTATCATAGATTTAACATATTCAATGTCCAATGAAACTTTATGATCATAATATTTACTAGTTTTCAGACATGGTCAACTTTGCAATGTATTTTATGGTTATTTGTGTTTATCATTAATACTATGCAGTGCCTATATAAAATCGACAGACATGACCATTGTATTATCATTGGTGCAGAAAACTTTTATAATATATTTTAAAACGATATTGATTAGGTCACTATAAACATGGTATTAGCTTACAAAGGATAGATTATAGAAAATATAAGCACACTCCCCAGAAAACAGCAACAAAATTATGCTTGAGACGCATACATGCTAATCAACATTTATACTCACATATCAGATCCATTGCATATCATTCGTGTGCAATGTCAATGTAATCTTTACTCCATGTGTCCTTACCACTGCCAGTCCTGTTGTATGTGATGATTGACAAGTATTGCATTGAAATACGCAGATGCTAGATGGAGTCACAGTGGGACGTAGCGGGGTCAAATATACAATTACTAAAGTAATGCGATCATAATTACTAAAGTTGTCTGTTTCAAAAAATTTGGATGATTATCAGGCTCTAAGAGTGGTGTTCTGATAATGACAACTAGATGGGATATAGTTTTCAAGATCCTATTACTATACAATACAAGAAAGAAGATGCTTAAGGTTCCAACTGGTCTGATTTGAGCTTGATCTTAACCCAAAAACCAATTTCACTTTATTTAGAAACGTTAACATGAGAATAAAAATACGTTTTATGTTTGCACGCCTGTAACAGTCACTCTTTTTCATTGCTGTTGCTGAATATAACCTGAGTTCTTCGATTCATAGGGGGAAGCAGAATGTTATGGCTTCTAAGGTGGCAGGGTAGAGTTTCGTAATTTGGCTCCTGACAAATTTCTTAACTTAAGGCTATGGTATGACTTTTTCAGCAATTTTTGTCTACTAATTAATGATATGGATATATTAGTGAACTTGGTGTTTCGGGCTTATGTTGTTCTTGAAATTGATGTCAGGCATGTACACCTTCCATAGTTACTCTTCAATATGTTGATTGTGAAATACCAATAGTTGGCACGGAAGAAGAGCTTGCCTTTTATAGCAGAAAATACGTGGGTTTGGGGCAAGGAGAATATCTCAAAAATGGCTTGGATGACAACTATTTTCAACTGCATCATCCAGTTTAATACACACTGTTTTGCAGAATTGTCGTCTAGGAAAAGGGTTTGTGTTTGCACTGTAAGCACCACATGTTGTAAAATATGACCTTCGGACATGAAAATTGCAGGTATAAATATGGGGTTGGGGTGCATAAACTTCTTCTGCTTTGAACTGCCATTGACATCTCTAATCACATGGATAACATTTTTATACTTTGTTTTAATATAAAAATCTCAAAACATGGACATTCTTGACCTCACTTGTATATTTGATTATTTTATGATTTTTTGTAGTAGGTCACTGTTTGCGGCATTAAATTTGTACATAAAAACTGACCCCAGCCCCCTTAAGCAAAAATTATAATTTTTATGGTGAAGTCAGTCATGTCTATTATACTTTTCTCTTTCTTTTGCATGGTAGATCGAGGTAAAAATAACTCTAGCCAAAATGGATGAAATGGGTTGCACAGTCCAAAAGCCCTAACTAGTATAATGGTGCAACATAATACTCTGATGCATGGACTTAGAAGTTGAATGGAATAATGATAATTGAAATGGGATATTGAGCTTGAATATGTTGAAATGGGCAAAAAGAATCCTTGATTCTAATGAAGCAAAAACCTTGTACAGTTGAAAGAAAGGGTATTCATAAAAAAGAGCGTTCTGTCCAAAATAATTTGCCAGATTCGAAGAAACCTTCAAATTGCCTTGTTACAGATAATAATGTTTTCCATACTCATCGTCCACGAACTATAAATCTCTTAGGAAAGTCCAGTTTATCTCGCCACGAAACACCGCCAAATCATGGTTCAAAATTATGTAAGCATCGAAAACGCTTAAATTTCTGAGCCTAAGACTGACACATTCGAATAAACAAAAACCGTCCGGTGTCAAACAAATGTCAAAAGAGCAAACGCCTAAAAGAGAAAAAATGTCACACAAAAATCATTTTGATCCCCTTCCCAATTTTCTGTTATTAACATTAGTTAATTTTGTTGAATAAGGTCGAACTTCAAGATTAAATTTGTAGAACTAATCTACAAAAACCGAAACCGTATCTGGGAATATTAAATGTTTATGATTATATTTTAAGTCATGTAATTAATACTTTTGATGCTGCCACAACGATTCTAGTACGAGAGTTTGATTCTTTGAAAGATATTTAGAATCGGATTATCTCATGAGCCCATATAAATATTTATTTCTTACAGAAACAAATGTAATTTTTATGTGATTGTTATAGGAACTAAACCTTTCCATTTCTTAAATTGCATAAAATTAAAAGCTGTATGTTTTGAGAGGGTTCCTCTGCATGACATCAATGTGAAAATGTGAGTGTTTTAAATGTGTACAAATTAGAGACCTTTGTCATTTACGTTTCATCAACTTTGTGTGTGGATCTTTAGCAAGACAGGGTTCAAAATAAAGAGAAGATTATGCAGTAAGGCTGTTTTCATGAGAATTTATTTCGTAAGATAACTTTCCATTAAAATCATTATGACCTTGTTACCAAAGGAGCTCTTCACATAAAAATATTTTGAAATAGACCTAGACTATGAGGGGAGTTCCATCTGTTAGAGATCCACAGAGAGTGGGACATGACATAGACATTATCATACATTTATCACCTATCATCTGACCTGCAATTTTAGAAATGAAAACGTTTAGTTCCTATAACAATCACATCAACAATGCACTTTGACATTTAAAGAAATAATTATTATTGGTTCCATATTTGGGGATTATTTTTAAACAAGTTTTTTTGCTTACAGCCTCCATAGTAACCATTAAACTCCCAAAGCAGCCAGGTAGAATATACAAACTTTGAAGATTCCATAAAATGCATATGGTAACATTGTATCAAAGTATTCGATGAAGTATTTATTGTGTCATAATCTACAAACAAATGTATCTATCTTAGTCTCCACGGCAGCCAGGTACAAACATATTTCACACCTTCTTCAAAACCACTTCACTTGATGTTGTCAAGTTTTTAAGAATTGTTTAATGTGACATTCGTTTATACTGTTTCGAATAGCTTCCATAGCATGCAAGTTTCTTCGACATCTGACAGGTAGAAACTTGTTTGGATTTTTTAGGACTAAGTTAAGTCAAGCTTTAGAAATAAAAGAAATAAAGAAATCTCTTTTACACTTACTACAATAGTCTGCTGCGGCAGAATGGACGCGAAGGAGGGGCGGCAACATTAATTATTTTCAAGCCAGAATTATATTTTCTCTGCAATCGTTTTTGATAGTTAATTATATTAAAATAATATTACTTAAAATAATGTTCGTTATTCAGAAACTAAGACAAAATTTTCAAAATGTATCTGAAAGCAGGAAATGTATAGTTTTATGTTAAGAGGAAAATAATGAAGTCTAATTTGCAGGCTAGTATTTTTGTTTACAGTTATTTCAGTACAAGGATAGTGAGCTACACTTGGTTCTTTAAATGTATCTATAACTATATCTACGATCGTTTGATTACATGTTAGACACGTATGCCAGCATGATATCCAATTGAAATCTTGTAAAACATATTCGAGCCAATTCTACTTTCAGAAAAATTTAGATTAAAAATCAAAACAATATAAAGAATAAAAATACATGCCATGTTCTAATTTGTTGTTGGCATATGTGATTGTATTGGTATATGTTTTCACTTTTAAGACTGCGAATTAACTTACAAATTTCAAGGGCACACTTATTTTCTGTATTAATATCAGGAAATTTGTCAAGTCCCGTAAATAATTTCTCGTTTGTTGAGTAGGTGTGTTCTATATATACTATCCCTGTCTGACAAATATCTTGTACGCGTGTTGCCCACTCATTTAAATTTTGCATGTCTATTATTCCAATATTTTAGCAAGAACTTTGTAGACTTTCATGTAAACACTAAACTATTTTCATCAAACATCTATCGAATGCCAGGACTGTCTTTCACATTATATGCTATTTTTGTAAGCTTAATCATCCAACTCAAGTTACGACTTTTAGATTAAAACATACACAATAATAAATATAAACACACCATATTCGTCAATTCAAGGTGCAAACCATTTAATGGTTGATGGGGTAGTGAGGGGACTGGAGAGTCTGTGAATGTTTAAGTTGAGCAATTTTCTTTCCTTTTTTCCAGAAATAATTAATACTTTTGCAAAAACATCACCGAAATAATATGTGTTAATTTGCTATAAATCACAGCAATATATTTTTCCCGGTAAGGACAACATGAAGTTAAGCAATAATAGGTCAGGCCTTCTTCAAGACAATTTGAATTTTTGGTCCCTAATATAATAGAGGTATAATCGCGGTAGAAAATTGTTTGTAACATCTAGATCGAGTAGCTGAATTCATGCAGTTATTTGCTTCTAAGAGGCGAATTACTCAATTCTCAAAAAATTCTCATTAGACAAAATATTTTATGCATGTATAATTTTTGAGTTGTTGATCCTTGATATAATAGATGTATAATAACGGTACAAAATTGTTTGTAACATCCAGCTGGCTTTATGCAGATTTCTGCTTCTAATAATCGACTTACTCAATTCTCAAAAGATGATAATTAGATAAAATATTTTATGTAAGAGTTATTTAAATTAAAAATATATATTTCCAACAACGATACCAATAATTGTCTTATAGTAGGATCTACTTATGGTTGGGTTCATATAGGTTGTTTCTTAAGTATGTTTGTACTAACCAATTGTATAATCTGAAGATTATGGGAAAGGCAAAGCATGACAATGAACAGCTAAGATTATAGTCGGGTATTGCTCCCGTTAGGCATTTTGCGACTGGTTGCGACCCCTGGCTGGGTAGCAATCCCTTTGAGAAGGCGCTTGACCCCGAGCTGGGCGTTTCGTGAATTGGACGAACAACCACTTGTCCCGCCGAGGCGGCGACTCCGACACGACCAGCCACCAAAGCTCCAGAGAGAGAGAGAGAGAGAGAGAGAGAGAGAGAGAGAGAGAGAGAGAGAGAGAGAGAGAGAGAGAGAGAGAGAGAGAGAGAGAGAGAGAGAGAGAGAGAGAGAGAGAGAAAGAGAGAGAGTTGCTTAGCGAGATAGTTAAGAGATTCAGACCGGTCGATTGTTTTCTATGTAATGTTTAATCTTGAAATTATCCCACATAAAGACATCTCGGAAAAGCATGACTGATATAACATTGCGAGAAAATCAAAATATGTCAGTGGTTGCATTGCTGCCGTCAGTTATGAGGACACCACCGGAAATCTCTAGAAAGCTTTTGGTTCTCACGCCCGGGTAATTGAAGAACGTCTGCTTATTATATGCGTGTCAGATAGGTTCTATCATATGTTATGCAGCCTCCTACCACTGTTTTAAATGTCATCCTAAATGAGGTTTTGACCGCCTTTGATCCAAATTCCTACAGTGCTAGAAATGGAAATATTCTGCCTCTCTCTATAATTTGCACCAAATCCGACTTCGATATGTTTAATATTGTCGATGTATTATTTTATTTGGCTTTTCATATCGTTACGTTGTGATTGACCGGGCCATAAGAGGACATTTACAGTTAACGTTGCCATAGAAAATCGTAGGCTGAGTCCAGAATACCTTTATATATGACTTTAATTTTTGAGATCTTGTAAAATCAACTTTATAATCATATGACATTATTTTAATTTTGCTGTTCAGTTACAACTGGCATAGTCTTTCAGGAAAATTTGCAGACTGTGTCAATATTTTGATATAGGTCCACATGCAACAATATCTTGTGATATGTACGTGCGACTTGATTGTTGTCGAAGTCAAAGTTTCTCAGCTGGTTCCTGATAAGCGTGTAGCTGTAGATAACGTTTTCACACTCCTGAAGATGTAAAATACAATCATAATACTACCGTATCGAGCCGATAGGGCTACACGAGTCATTTTTGATGAAAATGTAGCTTTATCATGTGTAATTGAGATAGTCGGCCTGATTTCCTAGAAGACGTAGCACGTGTTTATTTTTCACGCGTTGGTAACACGAGCGAGGTTTACTCGTACTAGAAGGACAATCATTATGTTACCTGTCTGTCGATCTCTTCTGTACAGTTGTATTGTCAGTCTCTCTGTGGAATTTTAATATGTTCCCGTCCTGCTCCGCGAGAGAGAAACGATGGTGTGTCAACCGGGGATTGTTTCAAGGAAGATACATGAGCGATGTTAGTGTAATATATCACAATATGTGATTCAGAGAGGCTTGCGACGTCAAAACTGCGTATCAGTGACTGCAATGAAAATAAGATAAAAGTAAATTCCAATTTTAAGTGGAAATGCCACCGCCATTGTGAGACAAAATGTGAAATGCTGCAACATGAGATTTATGTACGATTATGTAGATGCCTGCTAACAAATTCCAGTACTTATCACAGATTACAGGGAGTTTAAGAAAAAGATTAGATCATTGTGTAGGTCACAGGGAAAATGCTAGTAAAGACCAACTTTGATTGGAAACATTCGCAAACAACTCAATTTAAAAAGAAGCAAATTATCTCAGAAACCATTTGGCACAAATATTTATAAAATCGCCATAAAAATGAAACACTGTTAAGACTAATTTTGGCAATGATGATGATGATAATGTTACATAATTTACAAACCGACTTATTTATTTATCCAAGAGAAAGGAAAAATTTTATTGCCTATTTTGTTGATTTTAAGAAGGTGTTCGATGACGTTTACAATGGAAAATTGTGGTCATTACGTATTGCTAAAGATCTGCACGGCAAAACGATAAATACATTAGCAAAAATGTGTACATCCTTAAAGAGTTGTTTTAGAACTACTACTGTTTAGACAAGTAATTTTAACTGGGATAAGGTAGTGTCGAGTGCTAAAGTCAGTTTTATTTAGTTTGTATATAAATGATCTTATCTCAGAGTTAAGAAGCAAATGTAGCAAACTCATGCTTATCACCCCAGAGATTGAAGAACTAGTTGATTTAATGTACACATACGATATGGCACACTGCTGTGATACAGATGGATTACCTCAACAATACCTAAATGTTATAGGTAGACAGGGACAGCCAAGGCCAGTGATTGTCTAATTCTGGAGTCTGGATTGTAAACTTCCAATTATTAAAAAGCGGAAAGACTTTAAACAGAGCAAAGGAATTAGACTGGTAGCGGATGTGACGAAGATGAATATTGAACTTATCAATAAATTATCCAGGCAACAGGATATTGATAGTGCATGATACTTTAACGGTTTTGTGTATGGTAAAACCAACTCAGGGAAAAGGATACAATTTTGACATTTATGATAATATTGATGAGAAAATTAGAGTATGAGTGCATATACAACTCTATAAAATCCTGAAAATAGCTATATAGGTATGTGAACCTTTTTTTTGGCTACTCCCATTTCTGTTCTATGTTTTATTTTTTTACAAGTTTGTTTTCCTTCCTTCATCAGTTTAGTCATTAGTTAATATATTTAGTATTCACTTGTCAACTATATCAGTCTCTCCTTAAACAATTTATCTACTAATTCATAAATAATCTTTAACCCATATTCAAATCTATTTACTCAGTTGTTTATTCATCATATTCAACACTACTCATCCTCGTTCAATACTTCAGCTCTCTCAATTTTGCTCAGTTATTCAGTCATTCACTATATCCATGTATGTTCGTCTTTCATACTTTCTTCTCCTACCTTCACCCCTTTCCTTCTTTCATTCATTTTGTAATTTATACTACTATTAATATGTGCCTATTGGACATTTATCAAAGGCGATTAAGATTTATCATAAATGGAGCTGTTTCACTTGTTGTCTATTGTTCACGGTATCAGTTGTAACTGCAGCCAAATTTACAGCATGTATTGCAACACCATGAATGTGGTTTGTCTCTAAAAAATATGGGAAACGGAAAAAGTCCTGGCTCAGATGGATTCACTGTAGAGTTCTATGAATTCCTTTGTAGATCAATAAATTATGGATACAGTGTAGGAAAACATTCAGATTTTCAGACTCAAGGAGTCATAACATGTCTACCAAAGGAAGAATAAGAAGATTCTTCCAAAATTGGAGACCTATATTACTTTTAAATATTGACTATAAG
Source organism: Potamilus streckersoni (assembly GCA_016746295.1). NCBI lineage: Eukaryota > Metazoa > Mollusca > Bivalvia > Unionida > Unionidae > Potamilus > Potamilus streckersoni. The sequence continues at coordinate 1,931,802 of JAEAOA010001942.1, forward strand.
ATCACTTCGGGAGCCATTGCAGCCAGGATCAAAAAGGTTATTCACTCAGTAATCAGTGATACCAAAAAAAGATTTATGAAGGGAAGATTTTTTTGGAGAAAATACCAGGCTACTATACGATATCATGAATCAACTTGAAAATGAAAATAAATATGGTTTATTATTACTAAAATACTTTCAAAAAGCCTTTGACTCAATTGAATGGAACTTTGTTGAAGAAGCTTTACAATCTTTTAATTTTGGTGATTCTATTTGTAAGTGGTTTAGGCTGTTTTGTAATGAATCTAAAAGTTGTGTTATAAATAATTGGCATATATCTGTTTTAGACTAGAAAGAGGATGTCGTCAAGGAGATCCGCTTGCACCTTACTTGTTTATTATTGGGGTTAAGATTTAAGCTATAACTTTAAAGCAAAATGTTGATGTTCGGGGACTGCTCTTTGATGTCAATTAATATAAATTGGGTCAGTATGCCGACGACGCTTTTACTCTTCTTGATGGATCTCAAATTTCTCTTAAAGCAGCTATGACTATCTTGCAAAGTTTTTTTTTATATTGTCTTAACTTAAATGTAACGACAAAAACAAAAGCCATTTGGATTGGAAACAAGAAATTTTCTAATGAAAGAATATGTCCCGATATGGGCCTAATTTGGTCCTCCTCAAACTTTACACTCCTTGGCATATATTGTTCGCCAGATCTACAACAAATGGTGAAAATTAATTATATGAAGAAACTAACAAAGTCAAAACGAATATTGGCAAGCTGGAGTCAAAGACATCTGTCAGTTGCTGGTAAGGTAATTGCTGTAAAAATCCTTGTTCCGCCCATATTTACACATCTTTTCTCAGCACTTCCAAATCCATCAGCCAAAGTTGAAGCATAAATAAACTGTATACATTATTTAATTTTGTATGGAGTGATATATTTGTAGCCCCAGAAAACGAGGGAGGACTCAATATGATACATATATTCTCATTATTTAGGTATATTAGGATCAGATGGGTAAACAGATTGTTGGAAAATGAAATTGGAGCTTGGCAGAACTTAGTCAATACAATTATACTCAGAAATGAAAAGAAGATTTGGAACTTAGGGAGAAGGAAATTAGAATAATTTAGTAAGCTTATTAAAAACAGTTTTTGGAAAGATGTCATTTTGGCAGTATCTTATTGGAAAGAGGAACCGTAAAGTGCAAATGAGTTCTTATCCAAGATTATTTTTAATTTTATCCCCTTAGAATGTTTTATCAATACAAATCCTGGACAGAAGCCGATTTTGAAATTTTGAATGATTTAGTAGATGATCATGACAATTTATTACCTTTTGAAATGATAAAACAAAAAACTAGAAGAGGTGACTTCTTGAAATACTTCTCCTTAATATCCAAAATTCCAAAAGCATGGAAAGGAGCCATAAAAACCGTTAGTATATAATAATTTTGAAAGGCAGGAGGATAAAATAATGGATCTGAAAAATATAATTCACTCAAGTTTGTTTACAAAGATCTTTAAAAAAGGGCTAAAAGGCAGCACACTGCTAAGCAAGAATCTTGGATGCAATTATTAAATACAAATATAAGTAGTGAGGAGTGGTCTGAGATTTATAGCAGTGCGAAATTTTGTACCAAGGATACCAAACTGATCTCTTTTAACTTTAGATTAATCCACAGAATAATCCCTACTAATGATTTTTTGAAACGAATAAACATATTGGACGACAACAAATTTACGTTTTGCAAGAGAGAGTTTGTGTAATTTCTTGCTTATTGTAGGAAAATATTACATTTATACTTGCAGATTCAATATGCAAAGTCCTTCCATCTATGCTTTTAAACAGAGAGTTGTAATGTATAAGAACGTTGAAAAATATGCTGCTGCTAAGAAAAACAAAAAAGAGGACCAATTTCTTAAGAAATGGACCTCAATAGATCAATAGGTAACTTGTATCTGATTGGATGGTAAACAGGAACAAAACACTATTTTCTAAAGCTTATGTCACCTACATTGTGCCATATGCATGTGTGCATGAGTGTGTGCATGTTTGTGTTGTCTTTTTATTTCTTTTAACATAGATTATATTTACTATCCCTAGTTTATCTGGAAACAAGAAATTCTGATTGTAAGGTGACATTGGGATGGTTCCCCTACCTAATGGTCAACCTATTACGAAGATAATAAAATTTTGAAATTAAACAAAAAATGTTATAGGTAGCTTTTCTGTTACAGGTGGCACTGAGGTAAGCCTGATCAAGACAAAAATAGTGGTATATAGGAATGGAGGATATGTGAAGAGAACGCAAAGATGGTATTTTATGAAGAACGAATAAAAGTAGTGCTTTATTATAATATATGGAATTTTTTGACACCGATGGAGTATGGCTGAACAAATGTTAGCTGCATAAGCCACAAGGTTAGGGACACGAATATTTTCTTTTCAAAAGCAATTCGGGCAGTTTTATATTAGAGATATGTTTCAAATATTTCACTCAATTATTAAATCAATATTATATGATGGAGCAGAAATTTCTTGGTTTGAATATTCGATTGTTATTGAAGAAGTACAGTTTCAATTTTGTAGGGATACTTTTCTGTTGCAAAACTGCAATTAATGGGTGTCTTTAGGTGAATATGGTAGGTTCACTCTCTTTACCTCGGATGTTGCAAGATGTATAACACATTGGCTTAAAAATATGCGATTGTCAGATAATTGGGATCCACATTAATGCTAGATCGTGCTGAAAATGTTAGACAACGTTGGTAAAGTAACATGGGCTACAAAGACAAAAGATTTGTTCAACAAATATTTCTTTGGTTATGTATGAATAACACAAAATGCTGGCGATGAAAAAATGATTTATTATGGGGTTCACACAGTGGATTAGAGACAATGCCTTTAAATGTTTGTAAGAGCATAATAAATAATTCCTTAAAATTTTATTAATATAGTAATTATAAATCACCGAAACCATGAAAGAAACACTACTCATGCAATGTACCCTTAACTTCAGAAATATTTATCGCAGATAAGGTGTTCACGCCATAAACTAATGAATGAAACAGGAAGAAGGGAAACATTGATAAAACATTTATTGCAGATAAGGTGTTCACGTCATAAACTAATGAATGAAACAGGATGAAGGGAACTATTTATGAAACATTCAGATTTTGTGAACTGTACAGAAGAAACATTTGTATAACATATCATGAATTTTATTTTGTTTATTTTGCCCAGAATATATTATCTGAAGACAATATTACAAAAATGTGTATTAAGTAAAATAGAGGGTTGGAAAGTTGGTCTCGCTTATGACTAGCAGTTATATAGTGACGCTGTATCACACTACTTGGACATATCATTTGCTAAGAGAAAGGTTCTTATCTCTATCAGAAATAAAATCATGTGAACATGTTATTTTTCGTAATTAAGTGTAGAAATAAGTATAGAATGAAATCAAAAATTTATATTTTACCTGTATTAAAGAAAATGAATGTCAATTTAAGTTTGAATGAAGACAGTGAAACTCGTGTAGTCAGTTTGCCGTCTATAATATGTGCACTTATACTGAAGTCATACAAGTTTTAATAATTTTGATTGTACCTGTATTTTTTCAATGTTATGGAACGGTAAGGTGCATAAATATACCACATATTACTGCTACACTAAATGTTGCAAATCGTAGCGTTATGGTGCAATTAAATAATTTTACCGAAAGGGAAAAACGCGCCTTACATAACATGGCACACCCAGTGTAATCTCCAGGCATATGGCCATATGATTCTCCTAAGCTACTTTATCGACCCTGTCTGCCAATTGTAATGCTTCGAGATTTGGGTTAGTTTTAAATTGGGATGTATTCAGTCCAAAGTGCCTCATAAGTAATTTCGTTAGCTGTCGTACAAAACTATCATTTTTGAACATTGTAATCGTTGTGCTATAAAGGTCATAATTTATCAATCTTAGTCAATTTTTGATATTTTCTGCCACGAAGTTTTCACGTGTTGTCTTATGGTGTCACATGATGTCTCTTGAGCATGAGTTATAAAAGCTCACATGTAGAAACATATTTATCCTTTTCTTGTACCACCTATCGCTCCGATTATTAGAAAAGGACAATACAGTAGAGAAATAAGGAAAGAATATGACTAATTTTGAAGCATCAAGCCGATGTTTAAAACCCAGATAGGTGAACTTTTAAAGCCTCAAAACATCAGATGCTATTTATTGGATGGTAGTCAAATGATTAAGTTTGTGTCTGTTGGTGGTGGTAGTGGGAGCGTTAAGAGAGTTGGAATAAAAGAGGATGAAAGCAATAAAGTATAGCGCAATTATAGTGAATGCTTTGAAAGGCCCGAAATTGCTGTTGATATGATGAAGGTAAGGGAATTTATTCTGAAGATTAAGAGATACGTTAGAATAAATACCTTATATAGAAGTAGATAGCACTAAATATGACACGTCAAGTATTTTCCTTTTATTTATCGGACATTTTGCATCGAGGTAACAAACGTAACAAATGTTTGATTAGAATAAAGTTCCGATTTCGCTGTTAGTGCCGAAAGTAGAGTATAACAAACCATGTGAATAATACAGAATTTTGAAAGATATTGGTTCTAAACATCCTTGTGTTTCATAGAAACCATATAAAATGGACTTTTCATAGCATTAAGAACCAGATAAGCTCTACATGTCATTCTCATATTCGTATGAATCATTCTTAGTTTGATTGGTGACATTCGGAGTCAACCGATTTCAGTCAAACGCTGGAGCACAAAGCGTGATCGCATCAACGTTGTAAATATAAAAGGATAACACCTCATTATGTAGGGATGTCTTCTGCCGAATTTTGCCTTTAAATGTATTCTAGAATACGACTTTTCTTCTCAAGATACTTTAAACAAGCGGGCTTGCCTTTTGTCATTCCAAGTTCAATCAATTTACGCACCTTGTTGTAATTAATGTTGTGTTCGTTAGATTAATTACATACAGAATTTGTCGCATATATCATATCTTTACTTCTAGAGCACCCCCGAAAAGAATGAAATTACGAGTAACTTCGTTGACAGATTTAAAAGGTAGTACTTCTTAATTCCAAAGTGAATATTTGAACGTCGTTTTAACTTTCAATCTATTTTACAAGGTTTCGTGCTAAACTTTAATCATGTAGTCTCAGCGCATGCTCCTAAACACAGAAAATCAACTGCATATAAAACACCGTATGACAATAAACAAAAGCCGTTTATGTCAGCATTTTAACAATTCATTTATGTTCTTCTAAACTTTAGACTGGAAAATGTTGAAATTTATGTTAAGCGGCAGCATTTGGGTTTTAAACGCTATAAATATTATTTATACATATGAAAATTTACAAATCCTGTTTATGCCTACACCAATGCGATTAAATGCCAGGCCTATGTGTTGTAGTAACATCAGCTGAGTCTGTTTATTGTCATACGGTGTTTTGTATGCAGTTGATTTGATTTCGATATGTTAAACACATGCTGACAGATCAAATATCACGTGAATGCTGCAAATCCTCTGTGTTTACTGCGGTCTGTGTTTAGGAGCATGCGCTTAGACTACATGGTTAAAGTTTAGCACGAAACGTTTTTGTCGAATTGCGTGCAGATTCAATTTTAAATGCAACGAGATAGCAATGATATAGTCGGTAAAATACTTTATATCAATAAAATGACCGCATTTAGGGAACATTCATCCTTAAATATCCATTCTGACTTCACACAGTCATTTTGATAAATACAGATAGTCCAGAATTGATGATGCCAGTATAAGCATTTTATGCTTATATCTAATTACAAATAATGATGTATGAGTGTTAAGTACACGTGTTCAATGATGATGCCAAAATTATTTGTAAAGAATACCATATTCATGAACAACTCAACTCGGAGTGAATCGTCTTTTTCTATGTGATCAATTGCATCTATTTTATGTTCATCTTCCATGTGAACAATTGCATTTATTAAACGATTTTCTTTGTGACCAATTGCATCTATTATATCGTCTTCTGCTATATGATCAATAGCCTGTGTTATTTTCATCTTACATGTGAACAATTGCATCTATTACACGATTTTCTATATGACCAATTGCATCTATTATATCGTCTTCTGCTATGTGATCAATAGCCTGTGTTATCTTCATCTTCCATGTGAACAATTGCATCTATTGCACGATTTTCTATGTGACCAATTGCATCTATTATATCGTTTTCTGCTATGTGATCAATAGCCTGTGTTATCTTCATCTTCCATGTGATCAATTGCATCTATTACATTATATACCATATTATCATCTGCGTCTATATTATTATCTTCTTCCATGTGATGAATTGCGTCTATTACATTATATTCCATATGACCAGATGCATCTATTTTATCATAATCTTCCATGTGATTAATTGCATCTATTTTATCAATATATTTCACATGATCAGTAGCATTTATTAAATCATCTTCCATGTGATCAATTGCATTTTGTATCATCTTCCATGTGATCAATTGCATTTTGTATCATCTTCCATGTGATCAATTGCATTTTGTATCATCTTCCATGTGATCAATTGCATTTTGTGTCATCTTCCATGTGATCAATTGCATTTTGTATCATCTTCCATGTGATCAATTGCATTTTGTATCATCTTCCATGTGATCAATTGCATTTTATATAACCTTCCATGTGATCAATTGTATTTTGTATCAACTTCCATGTGATCAATTGCATTTTGTATCATCTTCCATGTGATCAATTGCATTTTTTATCATCTTCCATGTGATCAATTGCATTTTGTATCATCTTGCATGTGATCAATTGCATTCATTCTATCATAATCTTCCATGTGATCAATTGCATTTATTCTATCATAATCTTCCATGTGATCAATTGCATTTATTCTATCATAATCTTCCATGTGATCAATTGCATTTTTTTTATCATCTTCCATGTGATCAATTGCATTTATTCTATCATAATCTTCCATGTAATCAATTGCATTTTGTATCATCTTCCATGTGATCAATTGCATTTATTCTATCATAATCTTCCATGTAATCAATTGCATTTTGTATCATCTTCCATGTGATCAATTGCATTTTGTATCATCTTCCATGTGATCAATTGCATTTTTTTATCATCTTCCATGTGATCAATTGCATATTTTTATCATCTTCTATGTGATCAATTGCATTTTGTATCATCTTCCATGTGATCAATTGCATTTTATATAATTTTCCATGTGATCAATTGCATTTTTTATCATCTTCCATGTGATCAATTGCTTTTGTTATCATCTTCCATGTGATCAATTGCATTTTGTATCATCTTCCATGTGATCAATTGCATTTTGTATCATTCCATGTGATCAATTGCATTTTGTATCATCTTCCATGTGATCAATTGCATTTTGTATCATCTTCCATGTGATCAATTGCATTTTGTATCATCTTCCATGTGATCAATTGCATTTTTGATCATCTTCCATGTGATCAATTGCATTTTTGATCATCTTCCATGTGATCAATTGCATTTATTCTATCATAATCTTCCATGTAATCAATTGCATTTTATATAATCTTCCACGTGATCAATTGCATTTTTTATCATCTTCCATGTGATCAATTGCATTTTGTATCATCTTTCATGTGATCAATTGCATTTTTTATCATCTTCCATGTGATCAATTGCATTTTATATAATCTTCCATGTGATCAATTGCATTTTGTATCATCTTCCATGTGATCAATTGCATTTTTTATCATCTTCCATGTGATCAATTGCATTTTTTATCATCTTCCATGTGATCAATTGCATTTTGTATCATCTTCCATGTGATCAATTGCATAATTTTATCATCTTCCATGTGATCGATTGCATTTTGTATCATCTTCCATGTGATCAATTGTATTTTTTTATCATCTTCCATGTGATCAATTGCATTTATTCTATCATAATCTTTCATGTGATCAATTGCATTTTGTATCATCTTCCATGTGATCAATTGCATTTTATATAATTTTCCATGTGATCAATTGCATTTTGTATCATCTTCCATGTGATCAATTGCATTTTTTATCATCTTCCATGTGATCAATTGCATTTTTTATCATCTTCCATGTGATCAATTGCATTTTTATCATCTTCCATGTGATCAATTGCATTTTGTATCATCTTCCATGTGATCAATTGCATAATTTTATCATCTTCCATGTGATCGATTGCATTTTGTATCATCTTCCATGTGATCAATTGCATTTTTTATCATCTTCCATGTGATCAATTGCATTTATTCTATCATAATCTTTCATGTGATCAATTGCATTTTGTATCATCTTCCATGTGATCAATTGCATTTTGTGTCATCTTCCATGTGATCAATTGCATTTTGTATCATCTTCCATGTGATCAATTGCATTTTTTATCATCTTCCATGTGATCAATTGCATTTTTTATCATCTTCCATGTGATCAATTGCATTTTGTATCATCTTCCATGTGATCAATTGCATTTTCTATCATCTTGCATGTGATCAATTGTGAACATACGCATTATGGTCAACAAGTATTGGTTGCCTGACTTGGTCTTAGGTAAGTGACCGAACGCAGTCTATCATTATTTTGCAAAATGGATAGTCAGATTCAGGGATAGATTACAAATGAGACTTAGGTTATCTTCTGAGTGGTTTCTTTATACCATTTTGATAGGTGTGGCAAGATCTGTATTATGTACAAATTCCCCTTTTAATGTTTGCAAATATAAATGATTCCAAATCTTTTAAGAACGCTTAATGATCCCAAAATAAGCAGACAAAGGAATTTCGTTGGCTAAACTAAGCATTTCCTGTATATATGACTTTGGAACAATAATTTTATAGCTGACTCGTCACCAGATGGGTCGTCAGTTTCTGATCAGGATACCATTTTAACAAAAATAAATATGTACTTTTGTAGAAGTTTCGTTAATAATCCCTTAAAACAAACAGGAAATTGAAGGATCTTGTTCCTGTTTAACCACAAGCGATTTTCATTTGTTACTTTGATTAACGAGAATTAGTAGCTGAAAAATCCCAGTACCTTTTCAATGATTTAAACTAGGAACAAAAGTGGCGTCGTCAAAAGCCTGAACAACAATGTCAGCTGAATGAATAATTATCTGATTAACGTCATTCTCAAAAAGTTTCATTTTTAGTTATATTTGTTGAAAACAATTAACCATCTTCAGGTAATGAAGACAAATATTTATGGTTTGAAATGTTCCAAATTTTGTCAAACTAATGTTTTATTCAATAAGTAGACTGTTTATTTTTCTCTGTAAATGCGGTAATTGTGAAAAAGATAAACAAGAAATATTTCTTTCATTTCTAAAGTTTGACTTAAATTGCCATTATAGTTTTAAAAATATTAAAACAAAGGTTTTACCTGTCTAATAGTAAAGTTACTTGCTTGCAATAGACTTTAACTAAACCATCACATGTTAAACATTTCTTGAAAAATTTATGAAATTAAATGAAAGAAGTAGATTTTAACCAGGTGTGAACATTATGTTTCTGATCTGGTTAATGAGGACCAATATACAAACACTTGTTGATTATGATGAAAGAAATATTCTTTTTATCGAATGCTATGATTCACATGTTACCATTTTTTGGTGGCAAATGTACATACGTATTTTCCATTTCGGTGCTATGGAGTTTTGATGGTAGCTGTAGTAGATGTCAAAACAGAACTTGCCTAAGAAATACTCCTCGAATGCTTAATTAGATATAATTATTGCTTTAAATTTTAACGTGTATTTATAATCTGATTGTTATGAGAACTAAAATGTTGTAATTTCAAACGTTACCACTGAATCGATGATAAATGAATAAATGTAGGCTACAATGTGTCATGTCTCACTCTCTATGAAGCTCCATTTCACGTCAAGTTCTTTAGTTCTCATATTTGTGTCATGTTGACATTAATGAAAAGTTATGGCAAGAATGACAACTTAAAAAAACCATGTCTGTATGATCTTTCCTTTTATGCATCATTAACCTTACCTTACTATCCCTCCTTGTACTTACTATTGTTGAAAATTCCTTGACAGATGTAGCTATTTCTTACATACACAAAGAACACACTGTCACATTTGCGCCTCATATAATGTATCCTTTATGGTTGATCTTGACCTTACAAATGACAATATTGTCTGCAACACACTCTTTACCAAATAAATACACTAGTCCTAATATATTGGCCTCAGCGCTGCAGCCTGGATGGGAAAATTTGAACATGTTAATTTTTAAAACAGAACCGTCTGATTATATCTTCAATTTCATGTCTCTAAATGTGGGATGTTTTGTTAAAGACCTATACACCATGACACCACACGAACGTAACCTAACGATGGCTGTCACCTTTACTTTGCAGACAGGATCTTGATAGTGGTACAAGAAACACGAACCAAAATATCGTCTTTCATTGTTTTGTTTTAATAGCCTTTTTGAACTACAACCCAATCAATAAAAATGATCTTTTACACTGGATATGTGATAATACCTTCTTGGTACCGTACTTTGCAAAATAAATTGTAATCTCACTATACTTGAGATATTGTGAAATACAGGCCAGATACAAAAATAGATGACATTGATCTATGGTCTAAATCTTGATGCAAATACACTTACCTTAAAAATAAATAATACATTTAGAAGTTGTGAGTCAGAATATAAGTGGTAATTTTTACACACTTGTCTTACAATCAATTTTCATACGATCACTGCTATCTAATCTAATTTAGAGTTACAAACGGCACAATAAATGCATCCTTAATATGCGACCATAACAATCAAGAAAACACTCTTTAGTTCTGGCTTTTAAGTTTACAAAACATCACCCACCCAGTAGGTTAGTTTCAGCAAACCTTACAATTAGTATAATTTGATGATTTTGTACAAAACTGCACACATACACATACACAATATATATATATATATATATATATATATATATATATATATATATATATATATATATATATATATATATATATATATATATATATATGCATAGTTTACAATGCCACTTGTACAATTTTCATCTTGGATTATTGCTCGTATATTCATAAAATTCAAAGTAATTCAAAGTGAGATATCTAAGCAAAAAAGGTAACTATGATACTGCATATAGCCACGATTCCACTATATACAGCTAATGGCATGGCCTAATAAGAAGGCAAAGTTATCAATTCTGTAAATGTATATTTCTCTTTCCACATCCACGTCTGATGGGTAGGACACGTTGTCTGCATTCCGGAGGATTACACAGCTGCTTTACGACTTTTCGACTAACTCTACGATGGAAAGCGCTCTTTTGGAGGACAAACGAGGCCTTTAAAAGACTAACTGAAGGTGTCATTAAAAAACCTGCATATCAAGTGTCGCTAAATATTTCCTTAGTCGTGTAAATACATATATATTTTTACCATGGCTTTTTATTTTTCACTCGTTTGTTCATTTTTGTGTTTATGCTTACAAAATATTCAGCCATGGTGATAGATCCATACCTCAATTGTATTTGGTTATAATTTCCACCCGTTAATTTAATGACTATGCCCTATGCGTAAGCAACTCACTGGTATCCTCGCGCGCGCACACACACACACACACATACACACACACACACTCACAATTAGGAGCCATTCACACACACACACACACACATACACGCGCGCGCGGAAGCTTTTAATGTCACAAACATTCTGAGAAAGTATCTAACAATCTTAAAAAACATTTGCATGAAATTTTAGGCGAAATATTGTAAACCTTCCATCCATCCAATAACAGTCGCCTGAGAATAATTAAACAGTTTAATGATCTATCAATGTGAATATCACTAGCATCTGAGATAAAATGTGTTAACGTAGAAAGAGGACATGAAGTTTGATAAACATGGTACCAATGAACAAAAACCTGGTAAGACTCCATTGTGAGCGGGGGACCAAGAGCGGCCGAGTGGTCCAAAGCGCTGTCCGTTATGAATCACTGCCATCTCACCTACGTCTGCGTGGGTTCGAGTCTAGGGTTCGGCGAATGCGGATATGTGAGAAAGCTTGCCAGTAGCTTCTCTTGGGTCTGTGGTTCTTTCAGGTGATGTCCCAATTTCTTCCTCCACCATTAATATGGCCGCCATGTATAGCCGATCGTGTGGTGAAAATGGCGTAAAGCCCCACAACAATAACAACAACATTGTGGGTTGTACATGCATTAGCTAGTCGATAGACTAATGCTTCTTTCTCATCCTTCTATATTGCGTTCATGTAATATACACTCATAATTGACATTTTGTTCTGAGTGACAATACAAATTTCTCAGCAATCGCCCCCTTCTGATAAGCTCAACATATATCATTCAACATACCTCTGTTAATTTGTTTTTGAACATGTAGGAATCATTATCAATGGCTTCCTCCTCACTGTTGGCTTCCTCGTTCTTAGGGTACAAATTATACACATTATCAAGAAGTCTTGATCTTTCCTCTAGAGGCACCGTTATAATATGTGATCACATCATCGCCCGATACTAGCAAGAAAGAATCTATATAGATGTGAGAATCTACCAAAGCGTTCTACAAAATATCTTCCAATTCGCATGAAAACAATATAGGTAACTATCAAATAATAAACAAAGGTTTTGTCAAAAGTTCATTATTATCACAAACTTTTTTAAGACATCAATTACTGTGCAGTTATTTATTCCTTAATTTGAATTTGTTGTCACTAATATTTTCCAAAAAAAAGTTAAAAATATTAATGTACAAAGTCAGATATTACAGGTTACAAATCGTTAAGCGAAAGGAGATAATTCCGATTGATATGTTATGATTTTCCCCAATGTGCCCACTAGAAACACCCGCTGAAATATCGAAAATATTTATACTTAAGTGTCACGATATATTCGTTTTATAATTACTTTAGTTTGCTATTGTAAAATACATTTATAGTTTGAAATTACGTCTTTCTCTTTCTTCTTTTGTTAATAATCAAATATTTCAATTATTTGTAGGATTTAATCAATATAGATAAAGAAAATGATAGAGACAGATATTGTTGTGTAAGACTTAGTTTCATTCATACATCAACAAAGTATAATCGATTTGATAAGTAACGGTAAATACATGAATATTTATATTACACTTCTTTCTTTAACATCGTTCTAAAATATTTATTTAATGATATGGATAAATGTGCCTTTAATGTAATGCCATCTCCAGAGTAAATGAAAATCTTGCATAGAGTTTCTCCCTGAACTCTTTGTTTTTTTCCAGCTTTAGTCTCAACGTTTCTCACTCATTGTCATATATATATATATATATATATATATATATATATATATATATATATATATATATATATATATATATATATATGTACCCACACACAATTTAAACTTCAAATAAGACAACGTTTCATGCTCTTTGAAGAATAACATGTGAAAATTGTGGAAAATGATTCTCCGATACGTATTATTTCAACTGCAATCCTGTATTTTTCAATAACAAGAGTTAGCGTGCCCAAAACATATCGACTTCCAGAACATGGGCTCGGTTTGCCGTTGGGTATAAAATCGTTTCAAATAGAGCAAACCATCCATTACGAAAGGGGAAAAATATTGTGTCACTTATGGATAGAAAAGAGTAAAAAGGATGCGATCGAGCTATGAAACTGACCCACAGGGACCTAATCCTTAAGCGTTTTATATGTAATATTGATTGATTTTCCATCAAGCATATTGCATGAGATCAAATCTATCACAATTCCTCTGAAAAATTGATACAACATCGAGATCATGATTTAGGCAGCATCCTCCAAATTACTTTCGATCACACTTGGGATTCTAGGAGGGGAGGGAGAGATGATGAGAGTCGTTTCCTTTCATAAGAAAAAGATATTACATATTAACAGAATGTTTTCATTTTCATTTTCGGTTCACGGTTTAACAAAGGGGAAACCAAAGAACAAAATGTTCAGTATCGGATGGAAACATACTTTGTTCCTTCCCCCCCATATATATATATATATATATATATATATATATATATATATATATATATATATATATATATATATATATATATATATTAGCTGCGAGCACAGTAAATGATGTATAATATACTGTCGCTTTACGATTCCCAAATTCTCATTGTCTGACTGACTGGAACTGAATTTCTATAATAAACAAAAAACTTCATATACAAGAGAAAATTCAATACCTTTCGAATTCTAAATACTCGGTTTTAATCATATGATAGCGTAGATGCATCCTTCTGATATGCTTTTTTGTTGAGATGAATATGAGCTGATTTATTTTTAATAACTGAAAGTGCTTGAAACAATGTCACCAATTCCGTACCTAGAAATAGACGCTATTTTCATTATTGGAGTTTATACTTACAATGCATGAGTAGAACATTTTCTTCCTCTGGTATTAATCAGTTGTAGAATTAAATTTTGACAAATTGAATTAAACTTCATTTTGATTTCCTTATGATGGACTAATCATGTCTTCACATATCTGCATGTCCTTTTATGTGTATCTTTTTCAGTAAGACTCTGTTTTCGTATAATAAGTACTGACCTTCCTGTTCACAGCTGATTTTAATTTTTAGACCTGTATGTAGAACATGAGTGCATAAATAAAGAGTGACATTAGTTCTGCGTGTCAAACTTCACACCAAGGTAATGTTAACTCTTCGTCGAAATTCATGTCTAGCATGGACCCTTTTGGCATAGTGGTCTAAAACGCTCAACCATACGGATCACTGCCATCTCACCGTGTCAGATGTGTTTGAGTCTCGAGCTAAGACATTGTGCATACGTGAAAATGCTTGCCAGTTGCTCCCCGTGGGTCGGTGGTTCTATCGGGGGTTTTCCCAGGTTCTTCCTAAACCAGTTGTACTGGCTGCCATGTATAGTTTCAAGTTCAAAATCTTACAACCTCTAAATATTTAAGAGCAATCCTATATCTCAGAAAGCAGAACCATAAAACATATTTATGATCAAAAAATTGAGTCACGATAGCATTGTCATGCACATTTAAGGATCATCAATGAAGAGAGCTTGAAATAGCTTACGATAGCTCCTTAGTTATCTCTATATGTTGATGCGATATCTTTGTACCTTTTTAAATAATGTCTTAAATAAATAATGTCTAAATCAACACAGTGGTATAAATCATTGATAAATGAGAGATAGGCAACCGAAGCTGTCTCGCACTTCATGGTATTTAGCATGGTGAACCGAATTATCAATCTCTTATGAGATTGACTATCACGGTGTCAGTAGTGTATTCTTACTTGGAATATGAGATGAAGGGTTAAGGATTTCTCTAGCATATAAGATTACATGTATATACTTTCGGACTTTTAAATATCTTACTTTCTTCTTTAATTCGTTGTCATGTCGCAAGTCAACGTCTACCGAATTCACGCCGTTCTGAGGTGACTTTTGAAAACTGTATAATCTTGAACATTATTCTCAACACGTCTTTAGCTTGTCTGCATATGTGTAATGATTTAAAATTTAAACTCTAAACGTTTTGATTTCTTTTAAATGGCGAAATAGGCTTTTATATCTAAACAGTTCCTTATGAGTAATATAGTAGGGTTTTCTTTGACTTTTTCACCCATCATCCGATATTAAGAGCCAATTTTAGCTGCATTTTCCAGCAATGAATCTTACCATGTAATGTCCATGGACCAACCATTAAAGATACTGATAGCGCAAAATCTATCCTCAAAATAGTACGTCAATATTGATTCTAATTCTGACGCCAGCCCAAGTTAACGATATAAAGGCAGTGACAGCTCACCTTGCTTATTTTGTCGGAAGCAGTAATAGTATGCAAGAAGAAAATTTCCCGCCGAAAGACGTTACAGATCGCAGTTGGGTATTAAGACACTATACTTGTACATTATTGTGTCTTAAGTTATCTGAGAATGATAGAATTCGCTGCACCAGCCATTTGTAATTCATCCATTTGTACATAGTAAACTAAGAAGCATTCCTAAAGAATTCTCATTAGTAGAATGAATGATGACGAACCTGGCATAGTCAAAAGCAATAAGAAATGAAAGGATTTGTCCCTGATGGAGAAGAACCAAATGTTCTGTAAGTATGGATATTTTCTTATTAATGATAGCGATATTTACCATACATACCCAAATTTAGAGAATGTTATTTATTTTCAAACAGTAGTCCCTATAATGTAAAATTTATGCGTAAATACATCCCGGTTGAAAAAAAATGATTTTGACAAGCGACTTCAATTTATTTCAATGCAAACTGGGCAAAACTAATCAAAATCGGAAATGTGGGTAAAACCCAAATTTTACCTATATTTGTAAAGTCTACATTAAGAATGTATTGTTATCATTGTATAAATGTATCATCTTACCATTTATAATTTTGTAATCTTGTTTGATATTTTCTGCTTTTAACAAATAATCTAAACATTTCAAACAAAAAAATGAATGAAGGGATCTCATCCTTGAAGACTGTCACCAGCTAGTATTGTTTTCCTTGCACCTATGTAACACACAAACAATTATTACAACAAGAAAACAAAGCAAAAGCTTTTAACCATGATCAGCATGGAGTTGATTTATTTAATGTGTATATACATTATTAATGAATAAAAAGTAGGAAAAGATGTTATCTGCATCAAAAACATATCATGAAGTACATCTATCAACGAAATCTTTTTAAAATTATTACAGCTCTTAATGCTATATAGCATACAGTTTTACAAATAAATTATATATGTGTGTATGTATGTATGTATGTATGTATGTATGTATGTATGTATGTATGTATGTATGTATGTATGTATGTATGTATGTATGTATGTATGTATGTATGTATGTATGTATGTATGTATGTATGTATGTATGTACGTGTGTGTGTGTGTGCGTGCGTGCGTGCGTGCGCGCGCGCGCGTGAGTGCGTGCGTGCGTGCGTGCGTGCGTGCGTATGTATGTATGTATGTATGTATGTATGTATGTATGTATGTATGTATGTATGTATGTATGTATGTATGTATGTATGTATGTATGTATGTATGTATGTATGTATGTATGTATGTATGTATGTACGTGTGTGTGTGTGCGTGCGTGCGTGCGTGCGTGCGCGCGCGCGCGTGAGTGCGTGCGTGCGTGCGTGCGTGCGTGCGTGCGTATGTATGTATGTATGTATGTATGTATGTATGTATGTATGTATGTATGTATGTATGTATGTATGTATGTATGTATGTATGTATGTATGTATGTATGTATGTATGTATGTATGTATAAATGTATGCAGTTATTATTGGTAATATGTTCTTGTCATGTTATTGTTTTCTTTATGCTCTATTATTACAATTAAAATAATGTATTGTATATCACAATAAAAGATACTCCCATAGAAATATTTGCTAAGAAAATTGTGTGGTTTTGTCATGTTAATATGAAACGGTTCTCCATAAGACTTCTCTTTAATATGAAAAAACACCCGCCTTATCGACTACATTGCTAATTTTGTTATTAAACAAATGAAATCCAACTTAATGTTACAACACAGACGTATTCTTAACTATTTTCAATCATAATGTTTAATTTCAACTCTCTAGAGGAATTTGTCCTTTGTAAAGCTAAACGTCCTGGTTTCGTAAGGACATAAAGGATGGTAGCTTTTCTGGCCCTTACTTAGATGTTTTTGAGTTAGACTCGTTAGAAAAATATCTTCTTTACATTTTGTACATTAAATTTTCAAGTACTACAAGTTTCGAAAGAGATATGTAATGATTTTAAGCGACATTTGTTTATCATCCATTTGAAATCGACATGAAGAAAAAGCAGGCACCTCAAAGATAAAGCTTATATTGTTGATTCTTTCTTTATATTAAAATATCTTAGTAAAATAAGTTATTTTCTCCAGAGAGACTGTGCCTCATTTATTCTTGGTCTGTTTGTCAATGCATTCTCCCAATATACCACAAGGCTGAATCATGATTCTAAGATAATTAAACAAATGTACAAACAACTATCTCTCGTTACCAATTTAACAATCGACGCAAGCCACGAGCGACAATCTGCTACACGTCTTTATCGCTCGTGACCAATGTGCTGAGATTTCCTCGTTTCGCTTGAATATGCACAAATCCGCGTAAATGTCCACTGTGAACGCAAGCAACATTTTCTAACCCGGTACTCTGGCCTTCCATCATGATCCACACACGAGTCCAGGCACACCGTCGAATGGTCGATACCAGTGGAAAAATTCAAGATGGCGTACGTAATACAAAAATGGCAATAAGAGAAGACACAAAATCATAACTTTCCAAACGTGTTGCCAATGGCTTTTTGTTTGTATTGCTGAAAATGATGTCAGCTAAAGATCTACTATACAATTTGTTGAAAGTATCACTATCAGTACTGTGATTTTATTGTTTCAGAAAAGTTTTATTTGAATTAAAGTGTTTACCGATTATGTTGTAACTCAATTTTACATTGTTTCAACATTTTATAATAAACCCTTTTTCATATTACCAGTTTACTTGTATTTCTAGAAGCATTAATGGAACCGATAATTGGAATGGGTGAGAGGAAGTAAGTTTGTAATACGAAAGATGTATATTTATGCAATGAAGCTTTTGGAGAAGGATGTCACAAACAATGCCGACGATATCCCATACAATATAATACTTGGGCAAAAGACATCCACCAAAGTAAACTCCATCACTTACCGAGTGTCAGTCTCCGTCATCGCCAACTTCAATATTTGTTTCGAGCAGTATATGAGAAAGCTGAACGCGCGGTAATATTTCCTGTCTCAGTATGTCGACTCACATCTGTTATATTCTGTCGGAATTTGCACAAGTTCATCTTCGGCGCCAATCACACTGTCACGCTGACCTCCATTAATACTGATGTTGACGCTATATTTCTCAACATTGTGGAAAGCGATGGCAAGGTCATTTTATCTAAAATTGCCCTGTGTATGCTTGTCGTATGCCGGTACTGTAGGTGGAGACCAGCATTATTAATTTAGTGTGACTTCACCTTAAATGATATACTTTGATGGATGATCAGTGATGTACTTGTTCATGTACTTGTTATTTGCCTCAGAATAATTCTGTTTTAACGCTAATGCTGCCTCTGATACCTTTTTCAATAAAATTATTCATGTCAGAATCTGTAAGAAATTCAAGCTTTACTTTACTAAACTTTAGCACAGCGTCCCAAGGTAACACTAGGGAAGAGTAATACTAGCAAGGATCAAGTCCGTAATTGTTATAACTCACTTCTCGACAACTTTCAAATACATTTGCCAGCAATAGTACTTCAGTTTTGAAATACAAATCGTGATAACCACCAAACATCTTGCAATCGAATTCCTTCCAAATATATTGTGCATACTTGTACTGGTCATCTTCGGCGCCAATCACAGTGTCACGCTGACCTCCATTAATACTGATGTTGACGCCATATTTCTGAACATTGCGGAAAGCGATGGCACGGTCATTTTATCTAAAATTGCCCCACATTCTGCTTACTTGTGATCAGAATCTGGTTAAAATGTAAGTTTTATCATTGGGAAGATTCTTTTTAAACGATTAAATATCAAATTCGCTAATCAATTGCTTGAGAAGCCTAATATCTTGATTCTTATTTAATTTAATTGGTTTGGATCAACTCGAACCAGCACAGCAATCTATCTTATAAGCTAGCCCACATGAGATATGGTTTTGAGTTTTTCTTGTACTCGATTGGTTAGGATTATTTTTTGCATCAAGTGCAGGCTGACGTAAACGCTCCAAGTCATCGTTTACGACGAAATTAATTTTTAACTCATAATTATGATTGACAAACTTGAGGATATTTTTATCTTTGGATAGCAGTCCTTACATCCATGCAAACAGCTATAACAGAATTACCGTTTATTTTTACGTTCGTTTTACTGTCTACCAACCAGTCCATCAAATGTTTTATCTAAACGTAATGATTGTTAAAAAAACAATAAGTTTATTATCGATCCTGAAGCTTTTTCTGAAATGTAACTTAGATAAACGTTTTCGCGCTGGTCTAGACCGAATACATATGGATATTATTTTGCTTCTCAAACTTTGGTATTTTATTTTCTGCAACTGGATGTTAATACCAGCACAATTTAATTTTGAAACTTTACTAATATACTTGTCAACACGATGAGAGTTATTTTTCTGCTGGAAAGAATATCCCAGTGAAAACATTTTTGATCAAAGGTTTTTATATTTATACAACATATTTTTATATTTTATTTTTTGTGATAGGGTAGTATACGAACTCTCGCATAATACGTTATAATACATCGTATGAAATAAGATTACACTAAACGTCTCAAACATACAGCCAGAACTTAGCTGAGTAAACTGTTCTAGTTGTTTACATATTTCCTGATGTACTTCATCAGACAATGACAAAAGATTAATTCAGATAAAACACGTCTTGATTTTGCATGAATGTAAGGCTCTGCAATTTACTCGTCAGTTGAATATTCTGTCACAAGCCGTTTTGAAAAGCTCAAACTGAAAATATACTGAAAATTAAGACCTTTCATGATATTCCAGTAACCTGCTCCGCTCATTCTACACTTAATACATCAAAAGGCATCATTCGTTGCCGTGACCTTGCTGGAGTCTGCGACAAGGACATCCTCGAGGGCATGAAAACTGAAGGTGTCACTGCAGTCCGTATAATTCGTATCAAACGAAACAACAATCTGCAGGACACCAACACTATTATACTCACCTTTAATAAGCCCATATTACCTAAAGTGGTCAAGGTTGGCTTCTTACAAGTTAAGGTTAAGGTATATATACCAAATCCCCTCCGATGTTACAAATGCCAAAAATACGGCCATCATGAAGACAGATGCTCTAGAAGTCAAATCTGTGGCTGGTGTGGCGATTTCTCCCACCGGGAATCAGAGTGCAAGGCCACTCCGCACTGCGTAAACTGCGGAAAAGAACATCATGCTAGTTCCAAGGAATGCGACACTTGGAGACAGGAGAAGGAAATCCAGAGGATTAAATACACTAATAATATTCCCTATCCAGAGGCCAGGAAGCTTGTTCAAGCTAGATCATTCCTCGGCCCATCCTTCTCAACTGTAGTAAAGAGCAGCCAAAAAGCAACGAAAGACGCACAAACTCAAACAAACCCGCATGAACCCAATTCTGACTCAAACATCCCACACTATAGACGGCAGAAAAACTCTACATCGACGCAAACAACATTCAACATTACCTCACCACCAAAATCACCAAATAGCAAGAAAAGGCTTCAAACAAATAGGCATAAAAAAGGGTCTGATGACCCTATAAAAACACACAACAGGTTTGAAAAGCTAGAGGACATGGATGCGGAGGAATCTGCTTCATGTTCTAAGGGTAACTCCAGATCCAACAACAAAAGATACACCCCCGTACTTCCTCCAGATAAATAACCAAATTATCTGCCACTCGAAAGGTCTAATATACAGTTGTAATGAAGAACACCATGTTACAATGGACTTGTAGAGGACTTAAATGCAATTACAATGACATACTTCTGCTTTTGAACGAACATGATCTTGCAGTACTATGTCTGCAGGAAACATTTTTAAAAGACACAGATAAAACCACATTCAAAAATTACTCTTCTCATAATGCCTACTCCAAGACGTGTGTCAGGGCCTCGGGTGGAGTCTCCATTATTGTAAACAACAGGGCTACACATTGCGCTATTCCCTTAAATACAAATTTACAAGCAATAGCTGTAAGCGTCACACTGCATCGAGTGGTTACATTATGTTCTATTTATTTACCACCAAACAACAACTTAGTTCCAAATGATCTAGACAATCTAATTAAACAACTTCCCACACCATTTATTCTACTTGGGGATTTTAATGCCCATAACTTTTTATGGGGATCCAACCATATAAGCGACAGGGGCAAAAAGGTTGAAGATTTCATTATTAGACATGACTTGTATCTTTATAACACCAAATCACCAACATATTTACACCCAGGTACGGGTACATATACGTGCATCGATTTAACAATTTGTTTACCTTCGCTGCTTTTAGATTATAATTGGAAGGTCACTGAAGACCTTCACAGCAGTGATCCCTTTCCAATATCCCTTGAAAATATTCACCCACAAATTGATGACACAGTTCCGCAATGGAATTAAAAAAGGCCGATTGGGCCAAATTTGAAAGACTCTCTATAACAATGCTAAACAGGAATACAGTCCTAAACGACAATAATCCTATCCGACAATTTACATCCATCTTACTTGAAATTCCAGAAGAATCCATTCCTAAGTCCTCTCCAAATTGCAAAAGAATCCAAAAACCCTGGTTCACTAAAGAATACTAAATGACTTGCACGATCTGGGTCTAAAAGGCCGACTGCCCTTATTTATATCAAACTTTCTTAAAGATAGGGAATTCAAGGTACGAGTGGACTCCACCCTCTCTGATCTACACGATCAAGAGATGGGTGTGCCCCAGGGCAGTATTTTATCGGTAACGCTTTTCAATATAAAAATTAATAGCATCACCAATTCTCTGAGTCCTGGTGTGGATTGCTCCCTATATGTTGATGACTTTTTAATATGTTACCGATCCAAACAAATGCATACAATCGAAAGGCAATTACAACAAAATATCAACAAGATCCAAAATTGGGCCAATACTAACGGTTTCAAATTCTCGAAAACAAAAACTGTATGCATGCATTTCTGTCAACTACGAAGACATCATGATGAACCAAGTCTTACGCTGGACAGAACACCTATTCCAGTTGTTAAGGAAGTAAAATTCTTAGGCATCATCTTCGATAGAAAACTGACCTTTATCCCACACCTAAAGAATTTAAATGCTAAATGCCTCAAATCTCTGGATTTACTTAAAGTAATAGCACACACTGACTGGGGTGCTGATAGAAAAGTCATAATTGGCATATACAGAACATTCATTCGCTCGAAACTAGACTATGGTAGCATTGTCTATGGTTCAGCAAGGAAGTCTTATTTGAAGAGGCTTGACCCAATCCATCATCAGGGAATAAAACTTGCCCTGGGAGCATATCAGACATCTCCGTGTGAAAGCCTCCTCGTTGAAGCTATTGAACCACCTTTAGCACAACGAAGAGAAATGCTTTCCGCTCAATACGCTCTCAAATTAAAATCAAACCCTCTAAACTCTGCTTTTTTGGCTGTTTTTGAACCCAAATATAAAACTTTATATGACAATAAACCAAATGTCATACCTACCTTTGGCATTAGAATGTTACCATTCCTTGATAGTACAAAAGTTGATATTTCGAAAATTCTGAACACGACCATTTCCGAAACACCTCCATGGCTACTGAAGCAACCAAGGGTACTTTTCACGCTACACGATGGAAAAAAATCGGAAACAAACCCGTCTATCTTCCTCAACTCTTATCATGAACTCCTCTCTCAGTCCAAAAATTATACAAGAATATATACTGATGAATCAAAAGATGAGAAAAAGGCCGCTGCAGCCTTCGTTAGTGAAAAATACATAAAAAATGTTCGCTTGCCAAATGGTACGTCAATTTTTTCAGCTGAAATCAGAGCAATAGACCTTGCTTTGCAATACATTGCAAGCGAGCGTATTTTAAACAGCATTATCTTCTCCGATTCACTATCAGTACTTCAGTCGCTACATAACAGAAAAATGGAGAATTCATTATTAGCAAATATTCTCCTTAAGCATACTGAGCTGAGTACCTCCCACAATATAGTATACTGTTGGTTACCCAGCCATGTGGGAATTAAAGGTAATGATAAAGCAGACCGTGCTGCTAAAATGGCCTTATTACTAGAACCAACTGATTTTAAAGCACCATATACTGATTTTAAACGTTGTATCAAAGACTGTTTACACCAGAAATGGCAGGCATCATGGAATGATGCCGTGAATAACAAACTTCATGCCATCAAGCCAACCTTAGGAGAATGGACCCCTTCCTACAGATCCGTCCGTAGAGAGGAGGTAGTCATTGCAAGAATTCGACTCGGTCATACTCATTTAACACACTCCTACATATTAAAAGGAGAAGACCCAGCAGAGTGTAATGAACCATTCACCGTTAAGCACTTTATGCTGAAATGCTTCGATCTTCAACCTACGCGTAATCATTTCTACGTTGTGCATGATATGAGGGAGCTCTTTGATACAGTTAACATTACCAACATTATAGACTTCCTTAAGGAAGCAAATATCTATCATAAGTTATAGCTTTTATTTTATCACCTTGTTCAGTTTTGTGTTATATTTATGCATTCGATAGATTTTAATTGCCAATCATATGTTTTCGTTATCATACTTTTGCACACCCCGTTGATAGGGAAACTTTTAATACTTTACCATCGTTCACATTTTTATCGCTTTACCTTTAACTGTTTGGACCCCAATCGCTGGTCGATAAAATTAATTTACCAGTTTTAAATGTACAAGGATATAAAATTATGTTTGGCGCTATATAGCCTCACAGTGCTGATGCGCCGTAAAATAGCAATCAATCATAATACGTTATACTACATCGTATGAAATAAGATTACACTAAACGTCTCAAACGTACAGCCAGAACTTAGCTGAGTAAACTGTTCTATTTGTTTACATATTTCCTGATGTACTTCATCAGACAATGACAAAAGATAAATTCAGATAAAACACGTCTTGATTTTGCATGAATGTAAGGATCTGCAATTTACTCGTCAGTTGAATATTCTGTCACAAGCCGTTTTGAAAATATAAAGTGATATTGTACTAGCATTTTTATACCCTTGTCTTTTTTGAATTCACATTTAATAGTTGGCTCTATCAAATGATAGAGATCCGTTGCTGTAAAATTTATTAATACGATTTGCTTGTCGAATTTGTAGCTGTTATCGAATCCTGCAAAAACAGTTTATACATTTTCGGGTTAACCTATAAGACCTCTTTTGGCTATATCACGTGACCTCAGCATTATTATATATAATACTGTGACATTATATATTTAATTGGTTTTTCCATCGATCACTCTCAGCACAACGGCCAGACAAACCGATCGATAAAGTATCGCATTCAACTGAACAATCAAATAGACATAGAAAGCTATAGAAATAAGGTAACAGTATCTGACAAGTGTAACCAAGCAAGATATATATTATGGTCATTCTATGCATGATTTATACGCGGAAAATATATTAGTCAGTAATGCATGTTAAATACGAACAAACAGTTAGTAAAGCAACACCAGCTGGTTATAATATTAGTGTTAGCGGCGGTGATAACACAGAAAGAACAAAAAGGCCACTGAAGGATTTTATTGATACGTTATTTGCGAAGACAAATCATTTTGCAACGAGTGTATCATGTTAATGGCTCTTTTACGGATGATAATAAAGCAAACTTATCTTTACAAAGTGAGTTTCGGCCACATCCCGTATCTAATTTGTAGGAAGCATTTGAAAAAAAGGAATGTTTCGAAATATCCGAGAAAAAGAAATGCTTGGAAAATAAGAAATAGCATATGTCTCAAAATAAATGTTCGGAGAAAACTAACTGATCAAAATAGTTATCATAGCCATAAATTTTTTTACGAGATGTTTGTGGGATCTATATCAAACGGTTTGGTGAATAATCACGTCAATAATTTAAGGACAGACAATTGATTGGATAATCAAGAATTAATTACCAAACAAGTATATGTGAAAAAAGAACGAGGTGGTGGTGATGGATCTAACCTTAGATGTTCAGGAAAACCTATTATTGCAGTGAATCTTGAAACATTTGAGGAATTACAATTTAAATCAATCATCTCCGCTGCAAGATATTATAAGATAAATCTTTGGACAGTTAAATTTGTTGCAGATGGAATAACAAAAACGCCTAAATCACAGTCGACCTTTGACAGAATCATTTTAAGTATAACTATTTAATATAGTGATAAGCTTTTCTTTAGTTAAGCAATTGTGAGCAAACACCCTGATAAAATTTTCATCAAATCTCATCGTCATTACTGCGCTGTCATTAAGTTAATTTTTTTTGCTGCTGTGAGCAGAATTTTATTAGAATCACACTCCATAACAAAAACGTCGTCAGAATAAAAATAATACCCTAACAAAAGTTATGCAGTGAAGCAGCTAATTCGTCGTGGTTTAATATATTAACTGTTTGATGATACTTTACCTTGTTAGTCATCGTATTATTGTAAAATAGATAAAAGTGTATTATAAACACATTATATATTATGAACACATTTACTCACGTGATATCAGGTGCTATTGTCGTAGCGGCTATTAAATCCGAGGATGACATTTTACTTGACAACGACGACGAGCAAGACGAGATTGTTTGTTTTGTTTGCTTTTGTCCCAAGTTTGTGCCAAAATTGTGTTGGACCTGAATATCTGTTACAATATCCCATATGGCTAACATTGTTAGCATCCGTGACGAGTGGGTAACAGGTCATGAAAATTAGTGTTAAAACAATTAGTTTGTAAACATAATACATTGTAATTTATATTGCCAAAAATGAAAACATGCTATGATCATTAAATTGGTAACAAGATTAATCAGTACATTCCTTACTAGTAGAAACTTTTGAAGTACAGGAGTAGTTATTTACTACCGGAAATAATACCGCTGTAAACCCTCATTTGGGTAATACCAGGCAGATCAAGCTCAGCTTTTTTAAGATTGGTCTTAATAATATATATCATAGACCAATATCTACTGGTGCATTATACGATGGCTCATCAGTCTTTGTTTTTTCATTTGGACCTGGCTTAAACATAAGTTTGAACGATATACACTTGTACTTTTTATTGTTGCTTTTCAA
The DNA here is from genome assembly GCA_016746295.1 of Potamilus streckersoni. Lineage (NCBI taxonomy): Eukaryota > Metazoa > Mollusca > Bivalvia > Unionida > Unionidae > Potamilus > Potamilus streckersoni. The sequence goes on from JAEAOA010001942.1 coordinate 1,958,718, forward strand.
ACTAACGGTTTACATATTAAACAAAAAGAAAACCTTTTATATGACGTGGAATTAATGGACATATTTCGATTATATGCTAGAATCAATGGATTTATTCATATTTATGTCGTGAGCGTGCACCAAATGAAATTTATTATATTCAGCTTTAATCAATACAGAACTGCATTACTCACGTCCAAATATTGGCTGTATCCTTTCAAATTAGAGAAAGATAGCTTAGCAACAATTCAATCAAGTAAAAATTTCAATTATAAACAATCATATACGTGGTATTCACGTCAATTATAACGTTATTGGTTGTCTAAAATGGAGAAAATCGACAACGAGACTATACATTGGCGGAAGCATTAAGTCCTTTCTGAATTATAGATTCAAAAATATGAAGGGTAAAATTTCGTCTACAATGATTTCTCACAAACAAAATTTATAAAATAAAACGTCTCTTACCCAAAATTGGAGATTGACATAGCCAATTTGATTTAATGGTATGAGTTTGAGAAAAGATAGCAACTGAACTGAGTATAGTAATTGGGTATATTTATTACAAATTTTAATAATCAAATTGACATGAGAATATTATATTTCTCTAAACATAGCGATGTAAGAACATACGAATTTACCAAATTTGGAGATTAAGAAAATAATATTACCGCACTGGTATGCATCAAAATATATGACCAAAAACATGTTCGATATTGTTTAAGTATATTCAGAATTTCGTTAAAAATGTGATAAAAATACAATCTAATACAACACATTGGAACATGCAAAGGAGAAATTAAAAGAAAATTGTACCTGCAATATAGTATTAATGTTAAAAGGTAACTTATAAGCGTTTACATCAGAGTCAAGTTATGGTATTCTTGAAAATCAGCAAATGAGGGAAAAAAAACAAAAATGAATGAGCATGTTAACATTGAGGGCGGAGATAAAAGGCCTCACCTCTAGCTTATATACATTTATAATGGGAAAATGTGAAATCGTTTTGTCGGATGGATACACTGCACAACCAACATATCCGTCCGAAAAGCTCATATTTTCCCATACAAATACAGATATATATATATATATATATATATATATATATATATATATATATATATATATATATATATATATATATATATATATATATATATATATATGACTGATTAAAGTTATTGTGAATAAGATATGTATTACTTTGAATTTTTGTCGTATAAACAGTACACAAAATGCATAACGATGCCTTGTGTAAAGTAATACTTAAGTAAAGACCTGATTTACATAATAGGTATACGGGTAATCATACCCAGTGTAACGAGATACTGGAGTAAAGGCTAGTTTTGCGTACGGGTATTCATGCCTAGTGTTAAGTAAGACTCGAGTAAAGGTTGGATTTACGTGCGGGTAATTATGCTTAGTGTAAAGAAAGACTCGAGTGAGGGCTAGATTTATTTGTGGATAATCATGCATATGTAGAGAATCGAGTAAAGTATTAGTTTTAGCATTCATAGTGCGTTCTCGGCCTTTTAAAATCCTCATCATCAGCAACATACAGATCCTGCAGCCCACCGGGGAACTTTGTTAATGGACAGTTATTGACAATGTCTGACATGGTCTGAAGAGCTCCACAGCAACAAGAAGAGTTAGTGGCCTGGCCCCATCGGACAAGGTTTACTGCAGAACGACCCTGTCCTGTCCGAAAGCGGTTCAGAGTGGTCCACAGATGACGTGGAAGGTGTAAGCCAAGAGGGAAGAAAGATGGCTCAGCTACGAGGAAGTGGTTTACAACATCTATTAAAGACTATTCAACGCTCCATGCTAAAGTCAAGGGTAATGCTGGATGTGAGGTGATATCCATGTACAGTGAAATTTTCTTAATTGCACAGACCTTAGCCAACATTTTTGTGGTTGCTTTCTGGCGACGCGGATGTAGAGGAGTAATATTGTTGAGGTCTGGCAGCCATGGTAAAGGAGTAGGACGTAATGTTCCAGAGATTATGTGCATTGATGTGTTGAACTTGACATCAGTTATCTTGGTATGGAATAATCTAGCCCAGAAATGATAACAATGCTCAGCTATCGAATAACAGAGGGCCATTGCTGATGTATTGAGTGTCTGAGCACTAGCACCCAAGGTTGAGCTTGGCAGTGTGCGGAGTAAATTGTTTCGAGTGCTAAGTCTTGCTGTAATTTTCTTCATTTGGTTATAAAATGTTAGTGATCATTCTAGAGTCACACCAAGGTAGTTTGGTGTCGGGTCATATTTTGTTTTCTGCACATTGAGGAGGATGCAAAGATTTCGGTTCGTATTTGCGTTGTTAAGGTAGAAGACACTGCAGACTGTCTTTGTTGAGCGTGGCTGTAGAAGCCATTTCTTGAAGAAGTCTGTCATATTTTCAAGGTCCTTATTCAGTACCATCTAAAACTCAGCATATGAGCTACTTTGGGTCACGAGAACAACGTCATCTGCATATATGAACTTGCACGACTATGTTACAGGTAAGTCATTGATGCGGACATTGAACAAACTTGGAGAAAAAAACAGACCCTTGTGGGAGTCCATTTGTCTTCCACGAGCTGCAGTTCTCTGATGTGCAATCTGATGCGTTTTCTGCGAGTGAACAGTTTAATAGTCTCAACTATCCAACGCGACAATATTCTGGAAATTTTCAACAGCAGCCCTGCATGCCAGACAGTGTCATATACCGTTATTATTTTTCTGAAACCCGTTTTTAGTAAATGTAGTCAGGGTAAGGACTTGATCGCAGGTGCTACTGCCATGCCTATAGCCTGCCTGCTCAACAGTTTTGATATTCTCCAAGTCAGGTCCAATTTTTGGGAGAATCAGGCGTTTCAGTACCTTAAAAGAGACTAAAAACAAGGAGATCAGCAGACCATTCGCTGTATTATTGGGATCTTTGCCATGCTTTTGTATCGCAATAGTCTTTGCTTGATGCCACAAATTTGGTGTACACTTTTCCTTAATATTCCGCGTGTATAAAGCAGCAAGCAATTTTAAAGAAGTTAATTGTATCCAGTTTACAGTTAAGGAGGAGTAAAGACAGATTTTCTTACGGTTAATTATGTCTATATAAAGACACGAATAATAATAATAATAATAATAATAATAATAATAATAATAATAATAATAATAATAATAATAATAATAATAATAATAACAATGACAATATAAAGAGACTAATTTTAGAAGCTCTAAGCGATTTACAAAATCTGACAACACTTAAAAAGAATAAAAACCAATATAAAGATATGATTTCAAAAATAAAAAGAAACACCACAAAATTAGAAAGAGACAAACATGCTGTTCATTTTTAAGGTAATGATACGTTATAAGGATACATTTTAGGCCTTTATGACTGTTCATGCAGTTCGCACTAAACACATGCTTGAGTGCAAAGTTCAACGCAAAGTATATATATCGTGTTTTGTTTACTTCATTTTCAATGTTTGTCAATAGCTATTTACTTCATGGTAATCGAGTCTGTGTAAAGTACGACTAACGTAAGACTATATTTACTTACTGGCAAATAAATGTATCATCATTTTGTATACAAAGATAAAACCAATGATACATTCAGTGAATACGCCACACGATTTAACCGTGTCTAGTATTTTCTGAAGTTTCTCAGTTGCTGCATAAAGATTAACCTTGATGAGAGAAGAAGGGGGCAACGTGTCGCCTTTATAACATTGTCTCTGGGCTGAACCAATGGGCGTTTGTTTTTTGTTTGTGAATTGCCGTCATATCATCTTTGATACTAACATAACAAAAACACATCATTTGTGTTTGTTCTCTAATGCAAAGCATATACACAAAACTGCGTCAGATACAACTGAAGCAAGACACTATAAAATGTAGCCCAATATGTGTTGCTTTGACTGAAACGTTAGGTAAAAAGAACAAAAAACATATCATCAGGCAGTGTGCAAGTGCTGATTGGCCGTTGAGGTGTAGTACTGATTAAAGCAGAGACTGGGACTGGACGATTATACCATACAAACCCAGCTCTTGCTCTCGGATTAGACATAAAATATAAAGATTGGCCTTTCTTGAGTAACAGCGAAAATGAAATATTATTTAACTAAATTTCCACCCTTTTTCTGACCTGTCTAACGCATATGTCAAGGTAATGTAGACTAATAAGTAACAGACATTCAATCTAATTAAGGTGTTCAAAAAGGACTAACGGAACGTATATTCTAGATAATCACCTTTCTGTTAGATGTTTAGCAAATGCAGTACTGACAGACTATTAGAGAAGAAAAGATCATGTTCCTGACATAAATGACATTACGATTTTAATTAAACAAAACATGTAATATATTTGATTTCTTCGTCATGTAAACAAATAGGCTTGCTGTCATTCGAAATATGTTATTATCTTAATAGGCTAGCAATCGTGCGAAACATGTCATTATCTTAGTTATAAACTTGTCATATGAAGTAATTTATAATTCTCTCTACAGAAAACTGCTGTCCTGATAAAGTTAATGAAAGAGACAATTATTGCCTTTTCATTTCTTTGATTTTATTTTTACGATGAATTAAGATCGTCGCTCTGCCTTTTATCTAATGCGTCAATAGATCAAAAAGTATCTGCCTTGTATTTAATAATACTTGTGTCCAGGAAGTATCTATCTTGTATTTGATAACGTTATTATTCAAAACATGGGTGCCTCCTATCTAATTACGCTATGAATCAAAACATACGCGCCTCGTATCTTATCACACTGCAAATGTTGCCCCTACTGAGGTTTTGGTTGTGGGGTATTGGGGGTTGGGTGCTTTCAATATTTATTTAAATTATTGTAGAAGGACCATCCAGGCTTGAGTTTGGTTTGAAGTTGATTTAGTGAAAGTTAGATTACAGTTTCGAGCCCCCAGTCAGTAATGCGGATGTTTAAATGATATAGATACAAAAGGTTGTAGTTTAATAATAACAATTTAATATCAATTAAATGGTAAATAATTCGAATTTCCCGAATACACTTCTTCTGCTCGATCCTTCTTAGCCTATCACATCATTTGATTAATATGTTAGAGATTTCCACCTGTCCTTGTGTTCAACTCATCTGTGTATTCTTCTGCACCTCCTAATTCCATCTCTTCCTCACTGACTCCATTAAAAATAATTCTTCACCCTCTACTCTGTTTCCTCCTCCGGGCTAGTTTCCTCCTCCTCCACCTTCTATCCTTTTTCTCTATGTCAACTACATATTGTCGACGCCGACTGCACTGCCAGTTTCACTTCCATCTCCGACTAATACTACTACTAAACTTGAATCGAAAGTTCTGTCTCCCAAAACGGCTACACGTGAAAACACAAGGATAGTACAATAATTTTCTTAGCGCTCACATCTCACTTTACACACAGCCAACCATCAGATAACGGCTATTAAATTCGACTATGCATTCACACCGAAATACACATACGTTCATGTATGGTAAAACACAACAATATAAAAGCACGGTATCATTTACTTTTATACATACAACAATAAATTGCTTCATATCAGTACATACTCATAATCCCATTAAACTGACAATATCACAATAATCAGACGCATTTCTTACATTACAGCTCATACAAAATATAAAAATATTGAAATATCCATGCTCTGATATATTCATACATTTACTGTAACTAATTTTACATACTTCAATCATTTTCCAAAACTTCAATTGAACAATGTGTAAACTCTAACATAACACATTACTAAATATGCTGGTTACTACAAAGTAGCCTACCATCGAATTACAATATTAATTCTGATGAACTAGCAATCTACCTAATTCTCTACGTAGACTCGGTGTCATTTCTTGAAAAAAGCGTATAAATGAAAAACTACAAATTAATTCTACATACTAAACAATATAAGTAATTAAGTCTACATACTACCAATAATTATATTTATAACGTTATGACGCTTAATGCTCTGCATAATGCAAGCGAATAATTTAGACCTTTTTGAAACTTTTAATTATCTGATAATCTGGTCTCGAGTTTTCCCGCTAAAATTACGAGTGGCTTCCCCCGAAGTATCTTTACACGTATAATCTGTCTAGGCATACTGATAATGTTACTACGAGTCTGAGCTATAATTCCGATCGAAGTTTAAATCCCACCCTATATCTTAATTCTGATAGAAGTTCGCTGTGGACTGGTCCAATCAACGTAGCGGACAATGTCGTCTTGCTGTATGTTCATGTGGCGGCTGAAAACAAGCCCCGTTCACCCTTAGGGCTTTCATTGATCTCTGAACAAATATTTAACGCCTGTGTGTGAATACTATAAGCCTTTGCCTAGGGGCTATAAACTATAGTCTGGTTTGCGATCTACTGCAACTTGCATAAGTGATTAATACTGCCTGAGGCGATGTTTGCACATCAAGCGCGGTCCTAATACCAAATTTATACATTTCCTGATAGCCGGGCTAAACAATCGTGATACACGCAATGAATCAAAACATACATGCCTCGTATCTAATGACTTCATGAATTAAAATATACACGCCTCGTATCTCATAACGCATGGATAAAAACAAACATATAGTCTTGTCACTATGTGGATAAAAATATACTTGCCTCGTATCTAATCACGCTGTAGATCAAAACATACATACATTGTATCTAATGACGCCATGAATCAAAGCATACATGCATTGTATCTAATGACGCCATGGATAAAAACATACATGCCTCGTTTCTAACGATACAATAATGTATCTGCCTTATATATAGTGACACTTTGTATCAGAAGTTATCTGTATTGTAGCTAATCTTATTTGGACTATTTTTGTCTCACTACTCATTTGTGGCACTGATTATTACTCACCGTGTGCCAGAGAATTCTTAAAATGAAAGTAAAAGATTTACAGGTAACAACACTGAAATAAGTAAATGAGTCAAGCCGAACAGGTAGGGAAAGGCTCAAACTTGCTTAAAACTGCAACCAGTAAGCTCCCTTCTCTAGCTACAAGATTAGCTACAAGCATGAGTGGAAGGAAAGACCAAGACAAGTAAAAAATGAAAACCAGATTACAGATTGGGTCCCTAATGGAAACATCTGACACAAATTTGAGTTAATCAAATTTGAGTACAATTCAGCTGGACTTAGATGAAATAAAGCAAAGCCTCAAAGGGAGCATTTCCAAAGCGGATTTTATATCTGCTATTGCTGATTTGGTGAAAAAAGATGATCTTACAGAAATTGTCTAAACCATTGTGAGGAAATTGTTAGAGAATGTGAAGGAAGATTTGAGAAAGGAGAAAGCTGTAGAAAGTGAAAGGGTAGTAAATGAGAGGACAAAAGAGTTGATTGATAGAGTGCAATCACTGGAATTCGAAACCACTAATTGTGAGAAAAATTACCAGAGGCAAAAACGGACAATGATAAAGTAAAAAGGGACACGAAAGAGTATGGCAGGAGATCAAAACAAGCAAGTGCAGCCTCAAACCAAATGGAACAATTTTCAAGTTTTAGAGGTGGAGGAGGAGGAAAATGAAAGTCTGAGACAGAAAATTCCGAAAGTGGTGAAAGAAGTCACAAAGAATAATTTGGATAACAGAGACATAGTGGCTGTGCATAGGACACCTGGCCGACAGGGATAGCCAAGGCCAGTGATTGTCAAAGTCTGAAGTCTGGATGGTAAACTTTCAATTATCAAGAAGCTGATAGATTTTAAACAGAGCAAAGGAATTAGACTGGTAGATGATGTGACGAAGATGAATACTGAACTTATCAATAAATTATCTAGGCATCAGTAGACTGATAGTGCATGGTACTTTAACGGATTTGTGTATGGTAAAACCAAATAAGGAAAAAAGGATAAAATTTTAACATTTATGATGATATTGATGAGAATATTAGAGTATATGTGCCGTATACAACTCTATAAAATCCTGAAAATAGCCAAATAGGTATATGAACCTTTCTTTTGGATAATCCTCTTTCTGCTCTAATTTGTTTAAAAAGTTTATAAGATTTTTCTTTCCTTCATCAGTTTTGTCATTCGATCAATTTTGTCATTAGTTATTAGATTTATTACCAACTAGTTAATTATTTCAGTTTGTCCTTAATCATTTCATTAACTAATTCATAAATAATATCTCACCCATATTCAAATCTACTTACTCAGTTGTTTATTCATCATATTCAACAGTACTCATCCACGTTCAATACTTCAGCTCTTCCATTCTTGCACAGTCATATTGTCACTCACTATATTAATGTATGCTCTTCTTTCATACTTTCTTCCCCTCCCTTAACCCCTTTCCTTCTCTCATTCATTTTGTAATTTATACTATTATTAATCTGTGCAAACTAGAAATCTGTCAAAGGCGATTAAGAATTATCATCAATGGAACTGTTTCTCTTGTTGTCTATTGTTCACGGTATGAAATGTAACTGCAGCCAAATTTACAGCATGTATTGCAACACCATGGATGCTTTTATTATAGATATTAGTAGTTTGTGTGAGAATGTGTGTGAGTGTGGATGTGAAAACCATGCATGTGATAAATTCAAAGTGATAATTACTTCATACATTCCTGTACAAGAACATGTATACGTAAGATGTCTGCCGCTCTCATGGATAATAACGTAAAATTTATATCAATATCTAGACTTGGATACTTATAAAATTTTATATGACACGCACCAACAGTCTAGATCAGTGATCCAATACCTAAAAAACGATTTGTAACTAATTGATCCCTGGCAAAATTCTAATCAAGACTTAAGGATGTGTAATTGAAGGCAAAAATATCCCTTGAAACAAAGTAGATTAGATAACGTTCTAGTATCTGAAGACATTCATATGATTACGGTTGATGTGTGTGTATCTTACCTCGATATAAGTCTGATCATTCAGCTATTGCTCTGAGTGTGGATTTCTCTACCTGTTCAAGGGGAAAAGGATACTGGAAATTTGATGTAAAACTGTTAAAGAACATTGAGTATACTGATTTAGTCAAAAGGTGTATAGCTGACACTGTAAATGAATATTATGTAGGAAATAAAATGACTCCCTCCAGGTTTCTCTTGCCTGTATTGATCAAATGTTCTTTGAAATATTGAAAATGAAAAAAGATCTGAAACTATATGTTTATCTATTAAGAAAACGAAAGCGAAACGGAAAAAATTAAAGCAAATTAAACAAGAAATAATAGAAATTTATGGGGAAGTGTTGAATAACACAGACGAGGAAACTCTAGAAAAGTTAGAGGAAAACAAATCAGCATTAGAGGAATCTAGGAAAAAGTACATAGAGGGTGTTATCTAAAGATCTAAAGCCAGATGGTGTGAATTTGGAGACAAAAGCAGAAGGTACTTTGTATATCTTGAAAAAAGAAATTACGTCAATAAGACAATAAATGAAATTATTTTAGATGATGGGACAAAATTATCTGATCAAATATATATTTCAGAAGCCCAAAAGCATTTTTAGATGGAATTGTACAAAAGTAGAATTGTTCATCTTGATGACGAGGAGACTCAAGAAACTCAAAACAGATTATCTAACTAAAATAGATTTTTTAATCACAATATTAAACTCAGTCAAGAGGAAAGAGAATCGTGTGATGGTGAACTTAGATTTAATGAATGAAGTTTGTCTCTAAAACGGATGGGAAACGGAAAAAGCCCTGGCTCAGATGGATTCACTGTAAAGCTCTATAAATTCTTTTGGAAGTCTCTTGAGGGATTCCTTTGCAGATCAATATCTTACGTATACACTGTAGGAAAACTTTCAGATTTTCAGACTCAGGGAGTCATAACATGTCTATCAAAGGAAGAAAAAGCTAGAAGATTCGTCCAAAATTGGAGACCTATATTACTTTTAAATACTGACTATAAGATTGCTGCAGGAGCCATTGCAGTCAGGATCAAAAAGGTTCTTTACTCAGTGATCATTGACATTCAAATAGAATTTATGAAGGTTAGATTTATTGGAGAAAATACCATATCATGAATCAACTTGAAAATGAAAATTGAATTGACCTTTGTCGAAGAAGCTTTACAATCTTTCAACTTTGGTGATTCTATTTGTAAGTGGTTTAGGCTGTTTTGTAATGACTCTAGAAGTTGTGTTATAAATAATGGACATATGTCATCTTTTTTAGACTAGAAATAGGATGTCGTCAAGGAGATCCGCTTGCATCTTACTTGTTTATTATTGGGAATGAGATTTTAGCTATAACTTTAAAGCAAAATGCGGATATACAGGGACTGATCTTTGATGTCAATGAAAATAAATTGGGTCAGTATACCGACGACGCTTTTATTCTTCTTGATGGATCTCAACTTTCTCTTAAAGCAGCTATGGATATTTTGCAAGGTCTTTTTATTATCTGGACTTAAATGTAACATAACAATAACAAAAGCCATTTGGATTGGAAACAAAAATTTTCTAATGAAAGAATAAGTCCCGACATGTGCCTAATTTGGTCCTCCTAAAACTTTACACTCCTTGGCATATATGTTTTGCTCGATTTACAACAAATGGTGGAAATTAATTATATGAAGAAACTAAAAAAGGTAAAACGAATTTTGGTAAGCTGGAGTCAAAGACATCTGTCAGTAGTTGTTAAGGTAATTGTTGTAAAACCCTTGTTCTGCCAATATATATATATATATATATATATATATATATATATATATATATATATATATATATATATATATATATATATATATATATATATATATATATATATATATATATAAATATACATCTGTTTTCAGCACTTCCAAATCCATCAGCCAAAGTTGAAGCAGAACTAAATCGCACGTAATTTAAATTTGTATGGGGTGGAAAAGTAAAGAGAATTAAACGCGATATATTAGTAGCCTTAGAGAACGAGGGTGGACTCAATATGATACATATATTCTCATTTATTAGGCATATTAAGATAAGATGGGTAAAAGATTATGGAAAATGAAAATGGATCTTGGCAGAATTTAGTCAATACAATTAAACTCAAATATGTAAAGGGTATTTGGAACTTAGGGAGAAGGAAAATAGAAGAATTTAGTAAGCTCATTAAAAACAGTTTTTGGAGAGATGTCATTTTGGCATTATCTTATTGAAAAGAGGAACCGCAAAGTGAAAATGAGTTCCTATTCATGAGCATTTTTAATTTTATCCCCCCTAGAATGTTCTAAGAATACAATTCCTGGACAGAAGCCGGTTTTGAAATTTTGAATGATCTAGTAGACGATCATGGCAATTTAATAACTTTTGAAATGATAAAACAAAAAATCTAGAAGAGCTGACTTCTTGAAATACTTCTCCTTAATATCCAATATTTCAAAAATATAGTTATGCATGACTCTATTAGATATTAAATAATAATGCAGATGGGAAATATTTAGAATAATATGTAATATGTATCATAAATTAAAATGTTTTATCAGTTATGCGGAGAAGTTTGCTTCCTTTCAGTGTAGCAAGGTTACGAGGCAAGAAACGAAACCCATAATAGCAGAAACTTTAAAAGACCTTTATGTTGAGAAATGGCATTCGTCGGTAATTATATCCTCTAAAGGAAAATTTTACTATTGTTTAAAAGAGGATTTTGAATATGGAAAACTACTTACTATTAAATAGGAATCTGTATTTACCAATGATAAAGTTTAAGACTTCCACTAAAAAGCTTTTAGTTGAAACTGTTTGTTGGGACAATACACTGTATAATAAAAGAAGATGAAATCATTATGATAAAAATGACGTTTTAGATGAATACCGTTATTTATTCATTTTTCACAGATTTCACAAAGAACGAAGTTCGTTTCTAAAAGCATTATGTTACCACAAATCCTCTATTTCCAAATTACAATTTTTTTTGCCACCAGTAATCTCAAAATTGCCGCAGTTGCTATCATAATGAATACAATATAATAAAATATGTGTTATTTGTGGAACTGCAATATTTTCATACTTTATAATGATATAACATTTGTTTCTCTTTAGCAACGTTTGCCTACACCAGAATAGTCACCATATTATGTCCTAAACATTTGTTAGTAACAAAATATTCTCATATTTCCTCCGAATGTTTCATATTCTTGCCTTGATAAAAAAATAACGTTGACTAGTGATGTGATTTGTATTCATATATCTTATCTGTTTTATTATCAATATTTTTCGACTGTTAACTTCGGCCAAATGTATGACAGGAGATCAGTCTTCATGAATATATGGCTAAATTATGTTTGAACGTTTACAAATAATGTAACACAGGACATTTTGAATGTGACATATGATCGATTTTATTTTGCTTGGAAGAAAAATGAGAAAGAACAATACCCCCAAACCATCAACTGCATTTGCGCCTTTATTTCCATAAGAAATAATATAGAAAATAACTGCTCTTATCAGATTCGGATTGTCAGTTGTGACCATATGCAGCACAAAAGTACACTCGTTGATTTTAATTACATGATCTAGCATATAGAAGTGTAAACGAGACATTAATAAAACCTTATGGAAATACGGGTTACATTAGGATCTAGTGCATTAATTTATATATATATATATATATATATATATATATATATATATATATATATATATATATATATATATATATATGAAATAACACAAAATCCATAGACTTCCTTTTATAATATTCCATAACAAACGTAGTGATATGTGTATATTAGATAGATGTCACTGACTTTATCTATCTCAATGGTCCAGTAAAATGTTTTAGTTCGTTTCGCGCAGATTGCAGATGATATCTGCGTCTGTTTCGAATTGAATTTTCATACCAGCGTCTGGAATTATTGCATGAATGATTTAAACATAATTCATGCTGAGACACAGCGCAACATCATTCATCTGATACAAACTGAAAAAGACTGGTATATATGCATGTCTCCTCAGAGTCCTGTAAGAGCCCAGTTTTGATTTCGCAGAGAAATCAAATGGAGGCTATTACATGATGGCTGAAAAGAAAAATGTATAATCCTTTATATAACAAACTAGACTCTTCTATGGGTCCTGGCCGCATAGAAATATTTATGTAAACCGACCGCCGTTTCAGCAGGTATTTAATAACATGTGTTATGCTCTATGTCAGTTCGAATTAGTTACTTTTATCAACATTTAGTGATGCTAACTTGAAATTTCACAGTTACAACCGCGGATATCATTCACTATGTTGCGCGGTACTATCTTGTACAGTGAATAAGGTTTAAATGGAAACAGCTTTTAACTTGCACACACAATTGCGGTCGATCTACCGCGATTGGTGTAATTTAAAAATTATCAAATGAAAGACTACCGGTCCAAAGAGGCAGCCCTTTAAGAAACAACTAAACCGAGGATGCGCCTAAAATCTGACTATCCAATGAGATGAGGTGCGTAAGGCCCATCCTGTTAGTTGTGGTTGGAGATTCTTTCAAGATCAGTGGAAACCTGGCATGAGTGTGGTCTCATTGTTAACATTCCAAGACAATAGCCGTATCATGAGCTAAATGACATCATTTAGATGTCCATTCAGTTCGCTGTCGTTTTACGCAATTACTGCGCATTGATAAAACCTGCGCAATGTATGGATCGTTAACGACTATCTTCAATGCATATTTGAGTACCTTTCTTAACTGAAGCTCCGCAGAGAGGGCAGAGGAAGAGGAAATCAGCAAGGGTATCCGGACCTATAAACATTAAGACCAGTCTTGCGCTGATATTAGTTCCCTCTGTTCTATATACTCAAGATCGAAGAAATACTCTGCCTTATGCAGCACCAACATAACGACTATAACGCATGCAGTATCGAAATGCTTTGGGTATATGAATCAAAAGACACTCTTGAGTATCAGTGTATACCGCCTGCACAACACCCATGGACATTCGAAGGGCAATGTGAGATTTGACTGTTTTGTAGTTCGCAGTTTTTTCTGTCAGGGCGGGAAAAGAGGTTATGAATGCGGCACAAGTGCTAATGACCAAGTCACCGGACACCGGAGGACATTTTAATAAGACAGATGATGAACTTTGACCTCAGTGACATCTACGTGAAATGAGGACCCACTTTTGGGGGACAACCACTCATAATGCTCGCTTAGGTCCTGCACCGTCGATACTAAACAGATAATATAGTAGCAGAGAGCCAGTCTTACCATTAGCACGTCCTCGCTTGTAGTCATTTAAGGACAACCTTGGACCTCTCCAGGTGTTTATAGGTACTACCCAACGCATTTGATTTTTTTCTTTCATACCAATCAACGCTATAAAATGTAACAGGCTTAGCCCGCCCCACTGTATCATGATTGGACATAAAATATTGCTTATAAGCTGAGTTTCTTTGCCACCGTTTAGGACAACTGACGAGACTTTCAAGGACGATACGCAGCATAATCTGGACATACTGGTACCGATAAAGCCTCTTGGCCTGAATGCCGATGAACCGATCTATGATACCATAAGCACGGTGATTGCCTGCCTCATTCAGCTTCACTTACATGCAGCGCTTGGTCGGGACTTGCGACGTGCTTCTCATAAACTCCCAGCAAAGGGAAACCTGAAGCAGATTGGGCCACTATAATGGCCCAAGCTTGAAGGCACGTGACAAACCCTGTCTTAAGATATAAACAAGTTGTCGAAATGGTGTACGTCATCAAACAACTACAAGTGAATTTTACGATCTTTCAATCGGTATTTTACCACATAGTATGTTTCTTCAGCCATGTCGTGGTAACATCTTATAAGAGTTTGAATGTTTCTGCCAATTCTCTGGCACGACTTTCAAGTAACATCGCTTCCTGTTATATTGCAACCAATTCAGTATCGGTTGCTTTCTGTTGTTTTGACATGTTGAGCAGCTCACATTTCAATTCGACTGTACTATAATAATTGCTTATATTTGCTAAGTTATAAATATGTATAGACCTATTTTCCCACCAGTCACCAGGTGATACTCGCGTACAAATATAGTGACATGAGCTTAAGTGTTTTGACCTGCTTTTTGTCGTGTAGCAGTTCTTTGAAGAAATTAAGACGATAATTACGCTTACGTTCGTAGCCGGGCTGTACAACTTGAAGATCAAATAACATAAGATGGAGTAGCCTGCTGTGTCCTCGTTTCTACAATATCATTTTTTTCCTAGCGAGACGTTTCATCACCTCAACATGTCTTTTACCAGCAGCATCTCTACCTGTATATTTAATCATTGGAACATTTGTCATTTCCTGAGATCTTACTGTTGATTCAACCCTCTTCGTCACTACTAACGTATCATTTGTCAGGTGTGCTTCTTTACAAATTTCACACATTATATAAGCATTTCAGCACCACTGGTTGCTAGTACAGCACATCATGTGAAGTAAAGGTGGATTCTGACTATGACGTCTGAATAAACGTATCAATTTTAGATAACTCGCAAAACGTTAACAATAGTCTGAAGTTAGAATTCGCCTATAAGAGACTTGCATATTCCAAATAGAGACGATCCAAGTAAAGCAGTCGTCCTTACCCTCAGTTTAGCTTCGTACGTGGCATAGGTATCTGCTATATCTGCCACATAAGGTCCTCACGCTGCTTTGCTAGTGTTGATGCGTTGAGTAATGAAAAGCTGCGGAACCTACAGCAACCACCACTGTTCAAATAAGATTCTTGATATGACTGTTTGAGCGCTTCACTCTACGTATGGTCCCAGGTTTTATAACTTAAATGGCTCCTTATAAAAATGTGAAGCTTCCACATTACTGTAGCTAAGAAAAGTGACAAGTAGAGATGTCAAAATAGTAGTACACTGGTGGATTTGTGCAAAAGCACCAAACCAAAATTCTCCTGTCTGAGAAACTCGACGATCATAACCCCATAGTTACCCAGAAAACATCCTGTATTTTATGCCTCTGGTCAACGGCCTTTCATCTTCATTTTCAGGCGTAAACTAGGTCAGATAGTAACTATCAAACAAAACAGGCCCTTAAATGCCGATTCGATCAGTTTAGTTTGCAGGAAATCACGCCCTTCTAGTAGCAGTAGAACCCGACAGTCATGGCGCAATATGATTATATACTGTCAAAGTTCGCACACTTACTTGAGCCGTATTTCCATGATGTACACCGCTCCGGTGGTCCAGTGGTTAGAACATCCGCCACCGATGCGGGAGGTCGAGGGTTAGAACCCCTACCGAGTCATACCAAAGACGTATAAAAAGTAATTATCGATTATCAATAAATGTGTTCCGAAACTAAATACACCGTCTCGCATAAATCTGCAAAGTTGAACGTTTTTCTATATTGTTATAGTTAAATTTGCCGCAAACACAGTATTTCATGTAGCTATATAAACCAAGTTCTTGTGGTAATAACATCTTTCCCGAATTTTGCTGAGTTTAGAGTTAATGTTGTACCGACCAATTTTTTTTTAGTATGGCTAGTGCTATAAAACAATTGATCTTCTCTTATTATGATACTCTTTCAGCGTTTCGAGAGATTTCTTTCAACAAAGGATCATTTACCATTTCGGTTGTTCTTGGTAACAATATAATTATTGGGGGAGTGACTCAAACCAGCACGCTTAAGCCGTTGACGTTCCCGATGGGTCTTTTAAATTAAGTACGCTCAAAAATGTAATGCATGCTTTCATTCCTGGGATGACTGCAGACTACAACGCGATGACTTTGAGGGTCGGCATCAAGTTTACTGATATAACTTTCCGGTCTCTTCACCTCTTTTAATTCAAAAGCTTATTTTAATTTTACAGGGCTGAAACATATAAGGCATCAAATACCCTAGTGTTTACCAAATTCCTGCGGTGCGTGCCAACCTGCAACTAATAAACCCAAATGAAAATAATCTTGATGTAAAAAATAGCATCATGCTGCAAAGTATTGGTGTTGCTCGTGTTCCCAGCGGTGAATCACTAACTGTTTACTATGGAGTGTAGACTGATTCCTGGAGGCGTCTGGAAGGTATTGGCACGCATCTAATAAAAAGGTATTCATCATTTAATATGCTGGAGTCCAGAATTCCTCTAAAAATTAATGAAAGTGCGAGAAAAATATGCCCACTCTACGAACCTATCTGGTCGTCACTTTTTTTCAGTAATGCCTTCATATTATCGCCACCATTTAATGCCGTCCACTGCAATTCTAAGATAGCACGGCCAATGTATGCGGATACACTGGTGCAGCCTGAAATGTCACTAACTGAACAGGAGAAGAATTTTCATTTACTAGTATGCGTTGAAATTCTATTAACGAAACATGATTTAAATACGTGTAAAAATGGGCACATAATGACAGATGTGATGTATTTTGATCATAACTCTTAACGTTGCTTTAAAAAATTCAGTTACATCGCTACAATGTCTGCAGTGTGGCAGTTTATAGTGATGTATATCACTGGGGCTTCATGCCGCAGACATGTAGCATGATGGCCAACCCTGTCACATTATCCTAACATCAGACAGACTTGTCCTACCACTAGCCTCTTAATACTGACACCAGTCTCCATCATTCCTGTTAGAATTTATAATGTTTGACAACTATATTTTTACTATATTTCAACGTGATTGTACATAATGTACATAAATGCGACGCAAGAATGTTGCTAATTAACGCCAGCATGATACATTAATTGCAAGATATTGATTTGGTATCTCAGCATTTAGAAAGGTTGGTAATTAAGCAAACGTGCTGGAGAGTGCATCGGAAAATACCTTGATAGCTTTGTATTTCTGAGCAAAAATGGATTTTCTAGGAACCAAACCACGTAAGGTAAGAGCTATAGAGACAGAAAAAAACCCATTAAAGCCGACTTCGATGGCTGGTTCCGTCGGTATAAAAAACATCTGCTTTTGACTTCGCCATAGCGGATAATTGATAACGAGTATGACACCAAGTAAGTTAAGCTTTGAGACTTAAGGTTGTAAAACTATGACCAAACAAGGATTATTTGTCAATGGTAATAAATATGCGCGTAATCAATCAAGCTTGACGACTTGTCTATTCCCGCACACTACTTGACCGTGTAAAATATTGCGAAATTTGTGTTAGAATAAAAAAAATGACAATACCTGATAATTTGTTAAATGTCACATGTCTATCTGTCGAGAGACAATATTTTCTTTTTCTTTAAAAATGTAAACACAAAATTGAAATTCTTCGGATGCCTCGACAAGGCATTTTAATGTAGCAAAGTTGTTGACTTGGGTTAAGGGTCTGAAATGATTGTGGAAAGCTTGTTGCTCGTAATCTCCTACCATACAGTGTTTTGGCTTATCCTGCGGCTAGTATATATACGAGCAACAAGCTTTCCATATATATATATATATATATATATATATATATATATATATATATATATATATATATATATATATATATATATATATATATATATATATATTGACGCATCTACCGTGTAGCCTTTAATACTGAAAAAGCATTAAATGACATTTAACCTTACTAATCTCGTGAGAATCGATGTCGCTATAAAACTCGATGTGATACATGCACCTAGACCAAGTTACTGTACTATTGTGACTTCTGGATGCCGGAGGGTCTGTAAATAATTTTGCATCGAATGTATTGTATTGTAAATGTAATCCAGATCAAGCAGATTTTCTTTATTTCAAGGAGCTACGGAAAAGTTATTCGAACTACGTCATCAAAGTCTGATGACAGTATAAATGATACCCCCTCCCTCTCTCTCTCTCTGTATTGTTTTGGTAGGACGCATACTGTACATTTTCACTGTACAGGTATGCCTTTGGTTTAAGACAATTTAGAGACATATGTAAATTCCCTGATGAATCTTGTTGATATTAACATCGTGTTTCAATTTTCATGCCACAATTGTTTTAAAAATTATGTTCGTTTTGCATTACAGTTGTGTCATAAATTCGTGGTGAGTTACAAATATAAGTATTTTATGGTCCTTTAATCAAGTTTGATAAATCTCACGTGTCTAGGCTCGTATAAACGTAAAAAAGAAAGGAGTTAAGCCAACAAGATTTGTAAAATGTAAAAATTAATTTATTTCCTTAGAAAACAGTGTAAAAATGTAATAAAGGACGTACTGTTTATGAATCGAATACAAAATTAAACCTAGAATTAATAAATATAAGTCATATCACTAAAATGTTATAATTTAATCAAGGTTTGAATCCCGATCAAGTTCCAAAAGGGAAGGTGATGACGTCTTCTATAACCTATTTTTGTTGTTGTGGCAATAATTCCTTGTTGAATCACTGACAATAAGTTTCTGGCTTTAGCGTTCCGAATAATTTCTAATAAATGTCTTTGTCTAAGAATTCTGACAAGCACTATATATTTCCAGGGAATTTAAATTATTTTTTTTAAAAAAATTGATCTCAAACTGGCAACGACAGAAAAATACCTTGATGATAAAAATAAGTTATGAATTTATTTTTATCATATTACTGATCATACTATTATTGTTTTATCATGAAATTATTTATTTAATCATATATAACAGAACTTAACTGAAGTTTCAGAAAAAATGTGAAATCCAGCGGATTGCAAGTGATATTAGGGTTGATGCCATTCTGAGTCAAGAAGACAAAAATATGTGTAGATCATACATTGTGCACAAGGGAAATTATTCTACTTCGAGAAGGAACGTTTAGCTTTGATAAAGGCATTCCAACGCTACGAAGTTTATATTAGTTCAGCTCACTTACAGATCATTGTGTTTAATGATCACAATCTGCAAGATGAAAAACGAAATCAGTGATTATTAAGTTGGAATTTGTTGTTACAGTAATACAGTTTGACATTAGGCACGTTACAGGAAAATACAATTTATTAACAGATGCACTTTCACGTGTATAGCAATATTATATTTTTCATGTATACTTGTGTCATTCATAAGATTTCATCTTATTTAATTTGTTCAATTACATGTATTGTTGACAACTAATAAAAAAAAGCAAATATCTTTCTTTTTGTATTGGGGAAGTTTTATATAAGTTTAATTTTTAATTTGCCTATTTGTTAGTGTGTTTTTTAATTTCAATATATGCTATTGTATTGTAACACTGTTGGGCTTAAATTTGTCCAAAATCAAGTTTATTTGTACTTGATCCGAATTATTGATTTTCTAGTTTGTAACCAACTAATTCATATGTGTATGAATAGAAATAAACATGTTTATTGATGTTTATTGGTGTCAAGTTATTGCCATCTGAGGTCAAGTATAGGACTGTATAATCTTGTAACTTTTCAGCATCAGCATCAAGTTGAAGCCAACTAACTGAAACATCTAACATTTCAGTCTTGTATTTCTGTAGAAATAGCCAAGCAAAATTTTGTAACCTCAACGTTTTTTTTTTCAGGGATATTTGGTTTTCTCCTCTTTATTTTGTAATAACTAGATTGTCACTGTTCGTTGTTAGGATGTTTCATTTATTTGAGGTGATGTGTTTTTGATTTTTAACGTAGCTTTAAAAATTTTTCAATCATATGGCTACAATATCTGCAGTGTGGCAGTTTATAGTGATGTCTAGCACAAGGGCATCATTCCGCAGACATGTATCATGATGTCCCACCCAGTCATATTATCCTGACACCAGGCTACCAGTTCTAATACTAACCTCTTAATGCTGACCGCTAAACGAGGAAGCTGTTAGTATCATTTTTGTAAGTCTTTGGCATGACTCGACCAGGGTCGAACCCACGATCTCCCGCATCCGAGGCAGACGCTCTAACAACTAGGCCACCGAAGCGGTGATGTTGCATGTATCTTAATCAATCCTAATCAATCGAAACACGAAATCTCATGCTGCATATATATCTTATGTAGCAATTCTCTCTCAAATTCTAGTTATACCTACTCTGTCTCGGGCATCCGAGTGGCCGAGTGGTCTAAAGTATGGACCAGTGCCATCTCACCTCTGTCTTTGTTGGTTAAAGTCTAGGATTCGGCGAATGTAGATATGTGAGAAAGCTTGCCAGTAACTTCTCGTGGGTCGGGGTGGTTCTTTCCGGTGATTTCCAGGTTTCTTCCTCCACCATTAATACTGGCCGCCATGTATAGCCTATCGTGTGTTTAAAAATGGAGTAAAAACCCCACAACAACAACAACTTACTCTGTCTACTTGAATATCAATACAATATTTTGTTCTTCCAAATATATCTATAGATCTGATGTCCTTCTTTTAGCGTGTTCCATTTCCAGTTGATGTAACGATCACAAAACGCAGTCTCCTTCCCACATGTTCTTAATTATTTGACCTAGTTACTATTCGAGGAAGAATTCATTCGGTTTCCAGTACTCTTGTAGACATAGCTGTAAGATATCTTATTACCGAGGACGCAAATAGATTAATAACGAATTGACCGTTCATTTTGGAATTTAAATTCGTCACCAATGTTCTTATCAGTTTTAAATGCACAAACTTCAGGCAGTTTATTTCGGAAATTTATTATTTAAGACATTAAAGATACCATAAAATATCATAAACTTCATCACAATGAAATTTTATATATAATGACCAGATGATGTGAGGGTATCAAATAATGAATGTTAATTATTAGCCATGGACACATTCGCACACACACATACACACACACGCACACACACACAGAGGAAAATTCTGGAAAGATTCTACTCTGCAAGCACTGTCTGAAATACTTTTCGCAATAGATTTAAACAGCTCACAATTTCTATAAAAATGGTTCTCAGTTCTTTACCTGTTTTGTTACCTCTCAAATATAGAAAATTGTCATATTCTCATTCTTAAAAATTTCTCCTACTCTTGTTTTAATTTGTATATTAATCATTTCTTTACAGATACAAATTCTGTTACACCAATGAAGACAAATTCCATTCTGCAAACTCTATTACATCAATGAAGTTAAAAAACGGACATAGGGGAATGACTTCAAATGCGTTGTGTCATGAAATAAAAGATAGAAGTGCAAAACATAACCTTATGGCATTCGTTTTATTAAATTTTTTACATGATTTTATATTGATTGGACATGCAGAGCCTGTAATGTAGGATGCGTAAGCTAAACATTGGTTGATAATATCAAATTTATCAACTGCTAGACAAATATCTATTAATCAATACAATGGTTTCACGTCATACGTTTAGTTTCAAACTTCATGCGAAATGTACATTAATATAATTGCTTTTAGAGAGATCCGCTTTTAAATAATAACGGAAAAGGACCAATAATTTTTATTTATGTATCCTAATGTCACTCCTTTCTTTCTGTACAAGCCATTATCTGTACTAACTTTAATTTAATTAAAATCTTTAATTAAATAAGTTCTTAATACGTAGCTCAATAAAAAAGGTATTGAATTATCTACATACATCACTCCTAACAATAAATG
Organism: Potamilus streckersoni; assembly: GCA_016746295.1. Taxonomy (NCBI): domain Eukaryota; kingdom Metazoa; phylum Mollusca; class Bivalvia; order Unionida; family Unionidae; genus Potamilus; species Potamilus streckersoni. The sequence goes on from JAEAOA010001942.1 coordinate 1,981,047, forward strand.
AAAAAGGTCTCAAGCAAAGTTAAGAGATTTTTAAGACGGTCTATCATTTTCTTGACAGACTTCAAAATTAGGTTGAATGACACGTCAAAACAATACTGTTTGCAAATTCTAAAAATGAAAAGATAACAAATCGCAAAACAATATGCTTAAAATAAAAATCTCACAAACTAAACGTAAACATTTAGTAACGGTAGATAAAATATATCAGGTAAAGATAAACAATTGCTTAAAAGAGATAGAAAATAAGACATTTTGTTTCTTTGTTCCTTGTAAATGTGCCAGTTGAAAAACAATGTTATATATAAAGATCGGTCATTTATTTCTTATTGATCTGATACTATCGATTCTATGTGACAATTTTAATTAATAATTTACTACAACGTGTCTAGAAATGTTGCTTTCTCACTGCGGGATCAATAGATTTTGAAAGCAAAATGTCTTTATGTCTCTTGGGGATGACCTTTCAACACCATTTTTGACGGTCACAATATTGAAATACCAGAAAATATAATGGGCATTTGTGTCCTTTCCGCAAGTTCTCACAAATTTCCGACAAATTCGATGGGAAATCTAATGAATCCATCCAACAACCCATCAATCTCTCCATACGAAAATACATTACGTACATATACACGTACATAAATACACACATACATACATACATACATACATACATACATACATACATACATACATACATACATACATACATACATACATACATACATACATACATACATACATACATACATACATATATACATACGTACGTACCTACGTTTTTGCATGCGTGTATTCTTGCATATATACCAACCTGCAAACCTATCTACATTCCTGCCTACTTTCATCCATCCATCCATCCATCCATCCATCCATCCATCAATCCATCCATCCACATCCATGCATGCATGCATACGTACGTACGTACGTACGTACGTACGTACATACATACATACATACATACATACATACATACATACATACATACATACATACATACATACATACATACATACATACATACATACATACATACATACATACATACATACATACATACATACATACATACAATTGGGTAATATATGTACTTGAACATATATGCAACCATGGATATTTTATCCTTTGAAATTCCCATGTTCCTCCTTCCTGTTTTCAAATCAGCGGATTCCATTAACAACACATCTGATTTTAGCAAACATGTAGGTTTGAAGCCTTTCACCTGGTGCCATAATATGTGGCTCCATCTTGGCTAGCAAAGGGTCTTAGCTCTAATTTGACTAATTGGATTACCAACCCTTTGCAGCCTGTACTTTACAACGACACAAGAGCTAATGAGGGATATAGTGATATTTATTAAGTAAATATAGTTTTAGCATGTAACATTAATTAGTCTTGCTTTCTACGCATTTCAACCTTTGAAAAATAAGATAATAATCATGTTTTATCATTATTGTTTGCTCTTCATATGATCCTGAATATCAATTAGTGTCTAATCCTTTTGTATCTGGAGTTAAAACTTTGGATCGGAAGACATGGTAGGTGTAGTTGCTGTGGTTTTCTTGTTGGAAGGAGATTATGCTGGAATGAAATAACATTGAAAAATGAAACTAATTTCCAGAATTTTATAGTATATAAACATTCCATATCAGTATCATATACACATTTACATCCATTCACGTCGGATAATCAAGTCAATTTATAAGAATTGCAATTAAATACAGAGGGACATACGTGTGAACATTTATTTAAACTTTCTTTTATACTTTAATGGAGTTGTCTACTTACTAACTTGCATGTATCATCTAATTTACTTACGCATTTACTCAGTTATTAGGTTGAATGTTTCTCAAGTTCGTATAAAAAACTAATCTCTCCTTTCATTACAGGCATCAACTTTGGACAAGTATTCCACTGTCTTTAGCGAGAGTGCACAATCACATACTAATCATCATTTAGATCTGACCTTTTTGTTAAAGGAGCACTGAGTCAATAAGGATATTCTAAAGTGAAAGCTTCTACAGTGCAATGATATCTAACAATACCACATATGGAAACCTTGAGCTTGACAATGTGACGGCTTCACCGGAAACTGAACAGAACGCCCTCTGTGATAGTGAGATAGATTGTATTTACCTTGTGGTAGTCCCTTTCATATCGTTATTTGGCATCGCAGGAAATATCTTCTCATTGAAAGTCTTTCTCTTCACAAACTTCAGGAAGCAGCCATCATGTGTCTATTTGATAGCTTTGAGCATATCCGATACCGGATTTCTGTTGGCTCTATTTACGAGCTGGTTAGGAGGACAAAGATTCGAACTGGGTTTGACTGATTCATTGTTCTATTGCTATTTTGTTCTGTATACTACATACGTGTGCAGCTTTTTATCAGTCTGGTATATAGTTTTTATTATGATTGACAGGTACATAGTTGTTTGTCACCCTCTAAAAGTCCAGTTATGGTGTACAAGATCACGATGCATAAAATCTGCTCTATATTTAGCTCTAATCTCCGTATTACTTTATTCATTTTCATTCTTTACTTCGGATGTTGTGAATGGAACGTGTTATATAAAAAACGAAGCCATGAATGCTGTCATTATATTCACGTATATCGATACGGCGATCACTTTCTTGGTACCAATTTTAATGGTGTTGGTGCTGAACGTCATAGTCATCGTTTCAATAAAAAAATTCAGACGACAACAGATTTTAATTTCATTTCAAGAAGAAACTCCTGTTAAACCACAAAACAATGTACTCTCCGCAGCTCAGTTTCGCGTAACTACCATGTTGGTTGTTGTCTCGTTTGTCTTTCTTTTCACAAATCTTCCCAGCCATGCAATTAGAGTCTATATAATGATCAACGATCTTTTAAAGAAAGATCCTGTCATTGTAGTATACAATGTTCAACAGATTAGTAATCTCCTGTATTTTACAAACTTCTCAATTAATTTCCTCGTTTATAGCACGTCGAGTAGAGTCTTCAGGAAATATTTGTGTCTTAGTAGTAATTATAGCGTGATACCCTGTCGTTCGGGTCACACTACTAAAAGCTCATATTACAAATCCACATTGAAAAAGAGTCGGATTGTACATATCTATGTCAAGAACAACGTTCTTCAACTCTAAGACAATTGACTATTATGTTCGTTTACTGCTTAGCAACAAAAGCTATTAAGCAGGAAAACAGAATGACAATCACACGGAAGTCATTAGAAGTAATATTTATGTGGATTGTATTTGTTTTATGTAGGTTCAATAAATTGACCCAATGGAAGCAAATATTAAGAATGTTAATGGCTGTTCTTTTCCTTTCCAATCCAGGTCACAATGAAGTTAATTGTTTTTCTCTCTCTTCTCTTCTATTTAATAGACATGCTTCATTAGTACTCTAAAGTTCAAATAAGATGTGTTAATGTTTGTCATATTTATGTATGTGCGCAGTTTTAATATCGCTTGATTTCTTGTTTACCTATATGAATATGCGTGTATTTAATTTACTTCTTTCTCACAAATAAGATATTGAAGGAATTAATAATAAACCTCTGTCACGAAGTTAAAGAAATATAATGAATACTATAACAAAGGGTTGAATTTAGACTTTACTTATTTATTTTGCATGCGATCTCTTTTTCATTATTTCTATAACGTTTTTGAATTGCATTTATAATCATTTTTTTTCTGAAGAGAAGAAACAAATAAACAAATGACACCCAAACTCCAAAAGACAAAGCAGAAAAAATATTCCCTTTCTTTTGGATCCGTATGAAAATTTCAGTTCCTTTGCAAAATACACCAACACTACTACTGCAGCATCTTTTGGATGCACATAAACTATACTACTATTGCAGCGTCTTTGTGATGCACATAAACTACACTACTATTGCAGCGTCTTTTGGGGGCTCGAGTAGCCGAGTGGCCTAAAGCGCTCTCCGTTACTGATCACTTCCATCTCACCTCTTTTTGCGTGGGTTCGAGTCTAGGATTCGGCGAATGTGGATATGTGAGAAAGCTTGCCAGTAGCTTCTCGTGGGTCGATGGTTCTTTCAGGTGATTTCCCGGTTTCTTCCTCCACCATTAATATGGCCGCCATGTATAGCCTATCGTGTGCTGAAAAATGGTGTTAAGCCCCAGAACAACAACAACAGTAATGTCTTTTTAATGCACATAAACTACACTATTATTGTAGCGTCTTTAGGATACACATGATCAGCACTATAATTCAAGCTTTTGGGGATGCACACAAACAGCATTACTATTCAGCTACTTTGGGTTACACATAGACAACACTACTGATAGCTTCTTTGTGATACAAATGATAAACACTACTATTGCACCATTAATCAATCGCAATTATGTCAATGATTTTGTAGACGCATACAGTTTAAAAAAATAAAATGTTCAATTTTGGGGTAAATTAAAATCAATTGCAGAAGATATATTTACTGTTTCTAATAAAAGATCTAAGTAATTACAATAACAGTCACAGCAAACTTGCTTCTAGTCAAGAAGATCCTTCACTCAAGTAATGACTATTTCTAACATTATTTTCTTTATCTATACGTTTAATCTTCACAAAATAAACTGTATATTGATTCTGTCAAGATGCATTGCCATTCCTAATTATGTTGTCTTTTAATTCATTTTAGTCGTAATTACTTATTAAGAAAAAGTTTAAGTGTGCACATAACTAAAAAAACATGTTTTGACTTTAGGATCCTGTTTTCGTATAACCAACCTGATTATGGACTAACCCGCCTTTAGAACAATCATGTTTTACGAATCTGACAGAAACAAAAACAAATGTCCAGCCGATTTACAGGAAGACATGTGGATATTTGTTAAGCCAGCGCAAAAATAATATCTGTATAGCCGTCTCCTTAGTTTATTCAAAAGAGCAGGGTCATATATTATCGTTTGATGGACACATTCAGTTAGCAATATAAATATAAAAGAGAGACGGATTGAGAAATAAGTACTAAATTAGTTGCAGCGTTATTTCAAATACTTATTTCGTAGAAATATTATGGCTTGCTTTTGTATTTGTTTAATTAGCTTTTTCAGTAAATGTGTAGTTTATACAAGTATATTTGGTCGATAAAGAACCACAGCCACACCGAAAGCTATTGACAGCCGTTCTCACATACTCAGGTTTTCTGAGCTTAGACACGAGCCTGCGTAGAGGTGAGATGTATGTGATACATATAAACGAGCTTCTTAGACCAATCGGCTACCAGAACCACCAGAAACATCATGGAAATTCGTATAGTAGCCATTTTCCCACGTTCTTGTTGTGCTTAACTTAACTTCGTACACAATTCTTACAAATCTGAGTTAAGGTACAATTCGAACTATTTCTTACATTCGAATATTGTTGTTGCATTTAAAAATATTTTACTTTTAGCAATAGCTCGAAATTATGATATCAAAATAAGATCTGAAAGTCTTTATCCATTGATTGGTTTAAATAACATTAAAAATATTCGTTAAATGTACTTAAAGCTAAATTTATATTTCAAAGCGATTAGTTACATAGTACTTAAATGCACAAATAAAATTCAGTACTGAAGGATTTATTCCATTTTTTTTTTATCCGAAGAATTACCTGTAAGTTGTCATTAATTAGTAGCACACCACAGCAACACTAATGACTGAATCAAGTGAGTTTCAACATATTAAGCAATATCGTATATACAAATAGCAATACTTATCTGCCCGTTCGAGAAGACTATATTTATAATGAGTCACTGTAACAGTCCCTTTCTTGACGATGTACAACACCCTGTCACATAGCACCCCAATCGAATCAAGTCCGATTAGCTAATAAATGCCAGATACATAATTGTACTGATATGCTTAGTGTTTCAAAAGGTGTATCACAGCGACGTGTATAAACCAAGTAAAAATACCAGCTGAAAATACTTTACCTAATATCCCTGAAAGTACTCACATATGCAGGTCAGTTGGGACAGCATTTCGCTGATCTAAGACATGCCTACAAAATCCTATAGCATCAACAATTTCCTGAAGTATAAATATGTGAATTCTAACTAGTGTAATATCTTTACAATAGCGCAATAGAACTGTTTAAAATGCTCATTTCCGGAACACTCGTATACAATGAAAATACACTACATTTGTTATCGCATTAACACAAACAGTACTAGTAGAGTCATATCGTGCTACTGAAAAATTTGTTAACGAAACATAGATGATAAAATGTTATAAATATAACAATAAAAAAATCCAGACCTTATTAGTAGCAGTTATTTATTGTGCTACACATTGTTTATTTCAGTTGTATTGACTTGCGCTTTATAACTAGAACACCAAATTATAAAATTTATGTAAAGCATATATCATATAATTTAATATAATGCGAGTAACAAGATAAACTTGGTCCTAACATATTGCACATTATTTTCAGTTTGAATAGTCTGCTTGTTGTTTTTTTTTCCAGAGGTAAAATTGTGTTGCTATATGAATTGATTATACATGCTTTCTGATACTTATTCGCCGTCAAACTTGACAGTATAACTTTCAACTGACTCTTGGGAGAATGACATGAATTTAGTATTGTTGTAGACTGCATTGCGCATGTCCAATTTAATCTCTACAATGGTTTCAGTATGCTTACGGAGTAATTAATTTTCACAGCTCCCAAACTTTATTTGCTACCTACGGCTCCAATGGGTGCAACAGGCAGATCTGACACAAATGATGGCAATCATATTAAGATCCCTTATAAGAAAAAGCGATAAATCCTGCCTTTTCAATAGGAAAACTACAGATGTGGCTTCTTCCAATGATTGGAAGACCATAAATAGCTTACTGGCTTCTGCAGAAATTTTATGATGTGGACAAAAGGTTATAAGAGGAAACAAATCACACACATACGGAAAATAATCAACAGAAAAATAAAAATACAGCTTTTGTAGACACAGTCTGTGAAGCATGCCTCACCGTAATCATTTGGTTGTGGGGAAACTGGTGTGGGGTGCTCCCAATATTTTATTTGAACTATTGTAGAGAACTCAACCAGACTCGAGTTTGGTTGGAAGTTAAATTAGTGAAAGATAGATGTACAGCTCCGAGCCCCCATTAAGCAATGCCGACGGTTAAATAATTAACTTTACAAAAATGGTGAAATTCAATGAATAATAATTTAATAACAATTCGATGATCAAGAAATGCAAATTTCCCATGTACCCTCATTCCGCTCGACCCTATTGCATCACTTGATGCGTAGTGTGCGATAGATTTCCACCAGTTCTTACGGTCTACTCATCTGTGTATTCTTCTCTGCTATCTTCCAATTCCTTCTCCTTTTCGTCTCCCTCTTTTTCCAATTTCCTTCTCCTCCTCCTCGACTTCTCTATACTTCTTTTCCTCCTCCTCCACTTTCTCTTCCAGACTACGTTTCATTTTCTACCACCTTCTATCCACCTTCTCTCCGCCGACTAGGCTTTCGTCAGCTCCGACTGTTCGTTAATCTCACTTCCGTCTTCACTCTTGAAAACTCGGGGCTTAATTGAACCGGAAGAGCTGTCCCCCCCAAAAAAAAGCTTCGTTTGAAAACACAAGGACGATACAATATTTTTCTTTAGCCCTCTCATCTCACACTGCACTCAGCCTATCATCAGATAAATTTCTTCGATCATTCATTCATTTAGAGCGAAATACTCATACGATTTTGAATGGTGAACAACATCATAATAAAAGCACGGTATCAATTACGTCTCATACATTCATCAGTAAAATGGGTCATATCAGTACATATCCCTAAACCAGTTATACCAAAGAATATTACAACAATTTCTTTACATTACAATTCATTCAAATTGCACAAATATTCAAATATCCATGCTCTGTTATATTCATACGTCCATAGTAATTATTTTACATACATAAACAATGTTCCAATCTCAAAATTCAATCATGCATAAATTTTAACATAACACATTCAAAGTAGTTTACCACGAAGTAACCTTATAGCGACTTACAAATTTAAAGCCGACCACAAGCTAACAATCTGCATAATTATCTACGTAAATCTCGAGTCTATTTCTCGAATACTCATGGAAATGAAACACTACAGAGGTAATTTTACATACTAAACGATGCTAGTAATTAGGTATACATACTACAAATAGTTACAATTATGATCCCATAATATTCTTCAAAAATTGAGCAAATAACTTACTGAACCTTTAGAAGAATCTTTCCTTAGAATATGTTCTAAGTTTTACCGCCAAATTACGAGTGGCTTCTAGGAATAACCCTGACTTTCTATAAGTTGTCCAGGCGTCTACAAACCGTTCTCCGCGAATTAGGAAGTTATTATTAGGATCTAAATTGTAATCACATCCTCTATCTTAATTACGACTGGATGTTGCTGTGAACGTGTGCAAACAAACTTAGGAGCTAATGTCCTCTCGCTCTCTGTCCATATGAGGACGGATGAAAAGACGCCCAGTTCACACCTTTGATCCCTGAACAAATATTTAATACCTAGATGTGATTACGACCACCCTTTGTCAAAGGACGCGAGAGATCACCTAATAAAGCTAACTTTCTATAAGGGATTAACACTATACATCAAACACATGGGTCGTAAAAATACTCTAGTTAATATACACATCTTGATAGCTGTGCTGATCAAAGGTGACACAGTCATTGCTTTGGTAAATGTCAGATAAATATAAAACATTTAGAAATGTGAAAATGAGATGGACATGCCTGTAAATGTTTTATTGTTAAAATTGTACAACAATCTTGCGTTAAGCCAGTTAGAATAAATAGACAAGAGAGAAAGACATGTTCACATTTTGGCAATATTTCAATATGATGTTCCTAATGACTACATAGATATAAAATATCATCAGGTTAGAAAAAGTTTTTTTTCTCAGTAATATCATGATAAAGAGATCAGTGCACAAGAGAAATAAACCAATAGTTTATTGTCCATCAGATGCATTAAAGTCTTGTCCAACAGATGCATTAAAGTATTTCAAAACGTTTGCAGTGAGCTTTTATAAGAAGAATATATTATTAAATGCTTCATTTTGCGTTAACTTTGCATTGTAAGAATCGTTCTGTATTTTGCGATACTGAACACCTTAATATTGCACAACAAGTCTCTCTAAAATGTTATAGAGTATTAGGAACTACTTTGTAAACAAAAAAAATACAAACATTTAGTAGACGCATTAGATTATAGTTATTAGATTTGCTTATGGATGAACTAAAGAAGCTGTTTCCTCTATCTGAAAGTAGAGATTATAAAGTGAATAATGAATACAAGTTTACTGAGTCACAAATGAAACTTTCAAGGAAGCAAACAAATGAACGTGATATTGACAGTGTTCACATCACACGTGAGAGACGCACTAGTGAAAATACCATTCTTATCATTTAAACAGTTATTTAGGAGAAGTGTTAGTAACTTTTATGTAATGGAATGGTTCTGTATTCTTTGAGTATATACAAAAGACAAGAATATTGAAGCCAAGGGCGATTACACCATTTTATAACTCAAAGTACTAAATTCTAGAAAAAAAAATGCAACTGAACTTTTTGGTAGAAAGTTAGGCCTCAGAACCAATAAGACAAGACGACGAAAACTTCTTATTTACGCTGACTTAAAAGACATTCATACTCAAGCTGGTTTGCAATTTTCCGCGTTAAAATTTTTGATACAATGTTTCGGATTTAGGCTAGGAATAAAATCCATACAGATCATAACAAAGCTGGAAATCCCTACCAAGAGCATGCAAGTATAAGAGGAATAAACATGTCTTCTTTCGCATGTAATAAGAAATGCAAAATATCTACTTACATTCTTGCATTTTGAATTTCCTCAACATGTCCTTTCTTATTTCTGCAAAGCTATTCTAAAATATAATACAACAAAGGGTAAGCGTACTGTAATTTCGACTAAATTTCCAACTGCATAATCATTCTCTGCACTGCACACAGAATAAAATGGACGTGACATTCCATAGCTTCTTTTAATAATTTCAAATGAAACAGTTTATTTATTTTCCAGACCATAAATAGCAGACCAAATAGAAAGTGTGTTGTAATGAGCATCCATTAATAATATGATTTTAATTTTCAATTTAAAGTTGATCAAAACTAGAATTCATTTTGAAATGTATGTTAAGCGCGCTACTATGCGACTAAGCTCAACGTTCGCTGGGTCGTGCAATGTGCGCATTAATATTGTATTTGTGCATTGATGAATCAATACATATGTATTTATTTTGGAATAAAGCATAAATTGAACTACTTTGTTTCTTAACGTGTATTTGTCATAATTATGCCTTAGGTAGGATAAAGAAAAAGAGTATATAATAAACTGCATTTCTCTTGGAAAATATGAACTCATTTTCTTGGATTAATACTGTACTCCCACAGATCGCACAGTATTAATCTGAAACATAATAGTTCATATTTTCCCATACGAGTGCAGTAACATATGAATATTGACAAGGGAAAATAAAATAAGTTTTACATAAACAAATGTATGTGCCATACCTCCCGCATTCGAGGCGGACACTAACCACTAGTCCACGTTTAGGGGAAATTATTTGTAAATTATGTTTGCGATTATGCAGTTTTAATAATGTCAGTTCTTCATCTTAGACTGTAGTTGACTGTGAGATGTTTGTGGTGATTTAAAATTTACTTAAAATGGGGAATCAGCAATATATCATGGTATGCAGAGGAAAATCATGAACGTGGATCATAAGTTATAAAGGATTATACAATTTGTTTACGCGGCAAGCACGATGATGAATTCAAAAGGTTAATGTCACGGTCACTCAGTATGCAATTGCCTCTATTAATGGATCCGAAACCAATACATGCCGGAAGAAAATTAAATTTGAATCTGATTAACGCATGATTGTGTTACAAAGTCAGGAATATGTTTAAGTTATCGGACTAGAATAATACTGGTACTGGAAGCTGATCTTTAGATTATATAACGCTGGCATCAATATTTCAAGGTCTATCCAGGTGCGCCATTAAACGTTATCAAGATGAAAATGATTTAATTCCCTCACAAAAGAAGTTGATCAGAGATTAAAAATTTAAAAGAATACTTGTATAGTAATTTTCAGAGAAAGAGAAACATACCATTCAATTTATAACTTTGTTTTATCTTTCAACGGTTTTTGTTCAAACTTGATATTTATAAACTGGCATAATGTCCTTTTCCGCGTGTACTATGCTAGTGAACAGGGTCTTTTCTCTAGTTGTTCATACAGCTAGATTTCAAACGGAAAAATATAGTTTTATTCTCGATTAAAAACAATGGTTAAAAGCCTACAATAATTTGAATACAAGCATGAAACAAAATGTGTAGAATATATCAAGAAAGATTTTAAAAATTTATTAATAACGCTGTGTTAGGTAAACAGTTTGAAAATGTTACAACTCGAAAAATATTAGAAATATGTTTACATGAAAATAAAATTGTATAATGTCAGAAAGATCTTTCATTTGTAGTAAGAACAATTTTTTTACAGATGATTTATTGCTTGATAGTTTGAAAAACGGAAGAGAAAAGTTAATTAATAACCCAGTTTACTTTAGATTAGCAGTGATATCTAAGTGAATGTGTATTGGATATAAGAATGTCAGATAGAGACAATTAAAACCAGCATTTGCCATGAATTTATACAACTTTCGAGGGTATATTTGGTAGAGCTAACAATAATGCTACATTCTTCTCTACGTTTGCTGCGACAGTCGAACTAAGCTACAACTATGCAAAATTAGAAAAAGACTTGACATGTCTGCTATTTTAATGTAATTTGGTCTGGCGTGTATGCCTATGAAAGAAATGTAATTTTACTACTGGTTATCGTTTTTGTCAATTATCGAAAACAAAACACTGTTATTTCTCTACTGCTTGCATTATTAAAATCCTTGTTATTTTGTATTTGCTACTGCTTATGTTAACAAAGTGTTTCAGTTTAGCATTTGAGTTTAGCGGAAGGTGTACTATTCCAAACCACATACTTTTAGGGCCTGATAATTAATCAGTCTGCAAATTGAGATTGCACTGCCTATAGTATCAAACACCTAGGTAAATGGAATTGAAATGTCTGTTGCAATATCCTATTGCTCGAACGATGTGGAACAAATAGAAGTATCCATACCCATCAAACTGTGAAATAATTCCTAAACAATAAAAAAAAAATTCAGTACGAAGTACAATATTCTGCTGCGACAGTTGAACTAAGCTACAACTGAGCCTAATAGCCCGAGAAATACAATGTGCTTCATCAAAGAACAATAGGCAATGTTGTTGCATGAAAGGCTCTTCTTAGAATACTTTAAGATATGGGTTAAACTGTGTATGTATGTATGTATGTATGTATGTATGTATGTATGTATGTATGTATGTATGTATGTATGTATGTATGTATGTATGTATGTATGTATGTATGTATGTATGTATGTATGTATGTATGTATGTATGTATGTATGTATGTATGTATGTATGTATGTATGTATGTATGTATTTACTTAAGTATTGCGTTGGTGTACATTGTCTAGCCACTTCCGTTCTTGAACTGCATAAAGGATGCTAAATTTGATTGGGAGTCTGCTGATTTGAGTTTTTTTCACATTTTTATAATTTTTGTAACAGATTTTATTTGTTTACAACTTAGAATGTTCGAGAAATATTTTTTGGATCTATGTTCTGGCTCTTCGTTTATTCGTTTATGTCTTTGACTATTTAATATAATTTTGTTGCTTGAAGAGTATTCGTTGTTCATTTAGATTTATAATTTTATATATGATAAACATGTATGTGCTATTATTGTTATTCACATAGGCAGTGTTTCAAAGGACAATAAAGAAAGGGAGAAAGAAAAAGAAAATAGTTAATAATAATAATAATAATAATAATAATAATAATAATAATAATAATAATAATAATAATAATAATAATAATAATAATAATAATAAAAGTTATTAATAATAAAAACAATAATGATGATAATAACAATAACATAATTATGTTTATTTAGTTCTTATGGTTTGCTAATTGTTCTTCTCTGTGTGTATATGTGATGTAAAAAATGTTTGTACTTGACCTTGTCTAAAATCAAGTTCACTGTGTTCCTGACTAGGGACACTGATGCTATCAATAAATGTAACATGTTTTGTTGGATACGATCTATGATATTAGATTTACTCAGTAAAGAATTTGTTGTACCTGATGTTTACCACATTCATTTTCATCATTTGAATAACAGATTTTATCAATCTACAACTTGGAATTTTCTAGAAATGAGCTTTGGGCATCCATCCTGGCTCTTCGTTGTGTCTTAGGTTTCCTTATATAATCTTGTTTACTTGAAACAATATTCGTTCTTGCTTTAAACTTCTTTACCAGAATCATTTTTATTCTTATGTCCAATATTTAATTTTGGTGGAATTATGTATTCAAAATATTATTATTATTTATTCAAGATATTGTTCACTTGAAATACAAAGTATTCTTCAATAATATTCTTCGATAGACTCATTAATTTGGAATTATAGTGAATTCAATCATGAACATCTTGAATTTGTTATTGTGATTTATCAAATAACTATGGCACATTTCCACATCACAGGCCAGTACACGCACATCAACACATTCAGAATTGCAATTTTTGGAAAATGACTGGAATTTGATTAAAATTTTAATCATAATGACCGGAGATAAAACTTTTTGGACTATTTAGGATTTAATTCGTAATACTACTGTAAGTTCTTTTAAAATTTTCACTTTGTATTTTAGGGAATAAAGTATTGAATGAATTTTACAAACCGTGTTGATTTTTGGCCTTTTATTTTACCTGCTTCATGACCATAGAGACGTAATAATAATAATAATAATAATAATAATAATAATAATAATAATAATAATAATAATAATAATAATAAAGAGCAGTGGATCATATTGATCATCATATAAACAGAGAAAACTCATCATCATCAAGCTATTTTATTTCCAATGCTAAATTATATCATGTGGATACCATGAAATACAAAAAGAGAAAATAATTCTAATGATTCGTGTAACCATCATAACGAAAATCGTCATTATCATCATCGTCGTTGCCGCCGCCGCCGTCGGTCGTCGTTGCCGTCATCATCATCATTATCATCATCTGTGTTTTCCTTCTTGATCACAGCTGAACATTTAAGACAAATGACTAAAGTTTTCCCAGGGCTAATATTGATGCGTATTGTTTGTAGATAAACAAAGGCATTCTCGTATTGTCGTTTAAATTTTCTTCCTAGGAAAGATTATCACAGCTTTAATGGGCTTCAAAGCTATGTCCACAAACTGAAGTTATCTGTCATGTGTCTCGTGTAAATATTTAGAGTAGTAATTTTCTTCTCGACTCGAAACTGCAACGGATGTAAAGATAAAAGACCAGACGTGCCGCTATGAGACTCATCTTCTGACAATACAGATATCAGATCTCCCCCAAACACTTTGAATATGTCCAATAACCACATATACTCCCATCTTTCCACATCGGAATATAAAACTCGCAATGGAAACAAATTTATCCGCCAAGATCATGTCATGTTTTTTTTTTCGCTCATAAACGTCATTAAGACAAAACTACTGAACATACACTTGTTTCCTGTAAGTACTAGACCTTTGTCTATTGCTTCTCCAATGATTATTTTAGCTGCTGGTATTATATTATCAGTAAACGTTTGGTTTTAAACTAGGATATTTTCATACTTTCTGCAAATAATAGGAACCATTTTCTTGAACTCTTTTATCAACATTTCTAGTTTGATCCCTCTGCAGTTGAAACTATGTACTTTGATTAACAGAATCCTTCTATAATGGCATCGTGTTACGTCTCAGGACTTAAAAAGTAAGTAACAAGAAAAGGTAAACCAAAAGCGTTCAATTTTCCCATTATAAAGAATAAAAAAACGTATAGTATATCAATTCCTCAAATATTATCTTAAATTGTCCAATCAAATTATCATTAACACTGAAACTGTCCAAAGGTATTCCGAATGAAAGTTCTAATGCCTTTATATCCTATGGCAACACAACTGAAGAATTACAGTTCTAAATTCAAATATTTTTATTTCATGGTAATACTGTGAACGTTGAACATCACTGAAGTTATTGAATGTTGCACAGAATCTAATATACTTATTTAAATATTCAAATCCTTGAATTGTTTTACATAATCAGATAAGTACTGATTGTTTAATTTAAAACTTTTCCTCTCAGCTAAACCAAACAAACAAATATTTTAAATAAATCACTATCATTTTCTCAAAAACTTTTACAACACTGGAATAAACTGAAGAATGGAATACTTGATGCGTGTATTCTTATCATATAGTCTCCATCTACGAATCAAATAAACATAATCTGATTTACGTAGAGATGCTTCAAAGCAACTCAGTCATTCATGTTTTGACCATCACAGACTGCTGAACCAATCAATAATTAGAGATTAATTTACTCGAGCTTTTATGTGATTTTTTACGTGACAGCCATTCAAATTAAAGCGTTGCGTATTTTACCTATTGGTTGTTGACTTTACTTTAACGATTAGCCATGGTTTGTGAATGAAATTCCTGCAATATCATGCACATCTACTTTGCTATACTGAATTACAAAATTAAAAATATAAATGTCCTAGACACAATTGACTCAAATAAAACTATTGTATAGATGATACATATTTATAAGAATAGAAAAAGTACCATCACCTCCCAGTTTGTAGTCCTCTACATTGTTTTTTTATGGCAATTTTGAGATTTAGACAGAAGCAATCTCTTTTTATTTCTTATTTTTTTTAGTAATGTCATTTATTATCACTAATATGACGCTACTTACAATGTAGTCGCCTTATCACGCAGTTCGTGTGTACCATTTTGGTGATGTCTGGCTACTTTCTTTTTCCCTCTGAGTTTATAATTAACGCTGTGCATAGTTTCAACCCTTTTATTTGCAATCCTTCTTCAGTGGAGTGTATAATTCATCTGTATGTCCATTAATGTGTTCTTGCCTAAGTAATAAGTTTGTAGTGGTTAGAAACTTTCATGAAACCCTGCCATTGCATTCATTAAAACTATAGGTTACATTTTGCTCATGACTACTCCTCATGTTCCAAGGTCCAGATCAAAGGAAAATATAGCTATGTGACTTATTTCAATTTGCGGGGCATTATTTTTAAACATCAGAGTAAATGTAATTAATTTTCTTCATTTAAATATCATCACAGGTTGATTTTTCACATAACTTAGTCTTGAGAAGCGCATGAAGGTGAAGGCTACAGAAAAGGTAATATTGTAATTTTTATCCTTGTCCTAAATATAACATATAAATATATTTTAATGAAGCGTTAGTCAGTTCTATATCATATATAGGCATTTTGTTGCAAATCAATGCCACGAACATTGTTAAGGGCACAGCAAGGACTATAAAATTCGAACTTGTTTGTATCCTCGTCGGGAGTATTTTTTTTCAACCACTTTTCTCGACTCTATGGTCTTCAACTCACTTTTAGAAAGAAGTGAAACCAGTAAATTTTGTAAAATCAACAAGTAAATATATTTCTCAAGAATTCAAATTAAAAATTAAAAATAACATTCACAGTATTACGAATCAAATCTCAAATAATTCTAAATTTTTTATCACAAATCCGAAAGTAAAGAATGATCTACAATAATCTTGATTGTGCTGATGTACCATAGTCTTTATGTGCCGCAATGATATAATCCAATAAGTATTTGAATGAGTCTTCAATAATGTCAAAGTAGTCTTTTAATCCAAAAAGTCAATGAACACATTTGTAACTCCAATAAATAACTTAAATGAATAAATCCTCTCAAATTTCATCAGAACATAACTAAAATTTATTCAACAGACTATAATTTAAATAGCGACAAATAATTGTTTACCTAGTCCTTTATATCCAGACTGTCATCTGAGATATACCACAACAAATTGCATTTGATCTTCGATGTGGATCATTCCTAACGCTAAATTTCACTAATTCTTAAACAAATTCAGACCTTGACCTGAATTATTAGTACACATTTTGTTAACCACTTTTAACTACGACAAAACTCAAATATCTATTACATAGCAATAGTCAGATGGACCATTTAGCCACCCCAATCAAGGACAAAAGTCAAACTCGTAACATAAATGAAATATACACAACAAAACTAAACAATGATCTATAACCACTTATGTATCGTGACTAGAAAGTCTGTTTCACATACTAGAGTCAGCCACAATATAAATTAGAGACCTCTATTCATTAAGATGTGTATAGTTTTTTTTTTCCGCCGGCGAATAAATAGAATGAAATTGTTGCTTTTATGTTCTTTTGTTTAACATTTATCTTGCTTATTCAAAGTCACCCCACCCACCTGCGCCAAGGTTAAGATCACAATAAGAGATAATATAATTTGTTCTAATTCAGGCGTTCGGTTTTTAATTCTATAGAGACCTTTTCGTACACTTTATCCAGGCTAATCAAATAATAGATATATCAGTAGCTTAAATGTCTAGGTTATTATTAAGGAAAAGAATGCGAGACGGACCTATCAGATGTCGTATACGGTAATTTGTTATCTGCATGTGTCATATTCTATAGACTTATTTTATTTCAAAAGATAAAAGTTGTGTTGCTCTCAGTGCTGATATTTCTGTGATGTTCTGTCTTCTCTTATAAAAACACTCATTCATTCAGTGTCATACTGTACTGTTTACAGCTGGTTCAAAACTGATAAACGAGTGCTTCTCTCGTTTCCATTTCAAAACTTTTCACCGCTCATTCTTTTGATGTTGCAATCTTTTCAAATCAAAATATTCAAATATGTCATATTGTTTGTTATACAGCGATAACAATTGCAAAAAACGTACCTCTTTATCCTGTCTTCACGTCCAATTGGCTGGAAACAGCTGGTTCAACTAAACGTACTTGTCTAATTTTAAAATATTAAAGTTAGAAAAGAGGAACGTTTGTCCTTTTTTAGAAGAATTTGTTTTCAAGTTCTGACTATTTTGCCAGTTGAATTTAGGAATCGAAAATGGATAAACTGTTAAATTGATTCATGCGATTGACACGGTTTCTTCCCTGCATCATCCAACTGGATTAAGCATATTGATCTTTGATGAATATTAGTATATCTCCCAATTGTTATATTATTCCCATCCAATATAAAAGTTTTTTTGGCCTCAGTAGGTTGATAACATATCCATGGCTTCAATTATGGAAAATTTTTAAGGTTGCTGAGAAGCCCTTTTATTCCTTAAACAACATATTTCAAATTATCGAAGATTTCTATAAAATCATAATATATATAATTTTCTTTCTTCGATTAAGATTTCTTCATCTAACCATATTTGTAAGGCATACATAACAAGGTCAATATATATTTATGTCTAGCATTGTTTTTTTTTCGTAGTTTGCATGTCTGCCTATCACTAATAGGTCGCTTGATTAACTTAGGTCCTTGTAAATGAAAACTTTTACTCGCCTATTTTATGCAGATTATTTGGTTACCAGGTAAATTTCAATTTACTTTATTTTAATTTCTAATTGATCCATTTCATTTAGTCTCTTAACTGTTTGTCAATTATGAAAACAATTGACTTTTAGGGCCGTCTCAAAGATGACTTGAAATAATGTTGTTTTTTTTCAGTCAGCTAAAAGGGTGTAGATACCTCCAGATAATACTTAGATCGGTTGTCTTTTGGTTTTATCTACAAGGCATAACATAGGAATGCAATTTTCTAAAGCATAGCTCAGTCGTTCAAAAATTCATTTTGATAAATTATTGTACATTGTCTTTTTAAAATTTACGAGCTGTACAAATATAACTCTTTACGAATTTGCCTATTTGCCAACATCAAATACATTTTTCTTCTCCTAAATATCTTTGGATCAATGCTTCTCAATCACTGAAAGTAATTTGGAAATCTTTCCTAAAGCATTGGATTGTATCGTTTCATATTTAAAGCCAATAAGATTTTTGTTCTGTTGAACGTTATTTTTCAGCTCAACTAGCTTTGGTAAAAATTAATTAGACCTCTTTAAAAAAAGTTCAGATTTAATACAATGAAATTTTATGCCATTATTTATGGTTTACACTATTTAGGTTTCTTGTTTAGATTATGTGTACATGGAAAAGAGACAGTCTTGTATTTGTATTTCACGCATATACAATACAATATTTAATAAGAATCTGACTACTTCCATGTAGATAACCACTAGGCCCGGCCCTAAGACCTGGCAGAATGCGGGGCCCAAGACAGCGAGAGAAAAGCACGGGGCCCCAGCCTGATAACCACATTTTATTGCACATAAAATATTAATGACATTTGACCATCTAACATGCTTTTATTAATTGTTATAATGATCTGTCTTTTCCCAAAATTGTATTTCTGTTTGCAAAAAATTAAGGATAAACAAATGAAAATGTATGCATTCTAATGCTTATAATATTTTTCATTGCCTGAAAGTTAATAAATAAAACACTTGCGTGGCAGACGCTTTATGTGTAACATTCTTGAAAACAGGAAAACAGTGATGTGGATTTTTGTTTAAATAAAATATCAGCAACCAGGCAGAAAATAAGATTTATTAGCAATTCAAATATTTGTCCATTCATTGCCAAAGTTACGTTAGGTAAACGGAGATGGAATGACAGTAAGTGAAAGAAAATCTGCCCAGCAATAACTATAACACTTCTAACCAAATGTCTATACACAAAACTACATACCACGAAAATAAAATTCGATATGACATTGATATACGTCGTTGTGCCTAGATCCATAACACCATGTTAAACGAGTTATTTCCTCCAGCAAAGAGAAAACAACACCAATGTGGTTTGTGTTTTCTATATAACCCCTGTCTTAAGGTCTTCAAAGATTTTATTTATATTTTGTAACGGAATTCAAAACAATATTAGAATAATGTTAGATTTTGTTACATTGAAGAATGTCAACACACGGACGTTAATCAAAACATTCTGATAGTTACAACCCGAATTTGCGATACAGAAGTAGTGATTGAACAAATTACCGAACATCAGATTAACTATGTAAAAAAGACGGGTATGTAATAATAAATATCAAACATAATTACATGTATGCTCAAATATGTTACCGAGTTTACCATTTCACTTTATCATGCGTTCTGAAAGCAAGATTCAGATTTGGTTATTTTGGCAGCGGTAAATTTGGAATGCAGCGAGAAAAAAAATAATAATTATCAAAGATTTTTATGCGCATGCCTTAACTTCCTTGATATAAATATGGTTGTGGATTTCATTGAGTTTATAGTTTCAGAAGAAAAATTACATCTGAACCCAAAGAGAAAATAAGAAACGTATCAGCCGCCACATAGGCCAAACAATACATGTCCTATTTTCTATTAAAACATTCTTCCAAGACTTAAAAGTATATGAAATTACAACCCATGTATCCTGGACTTCTTCATCAGCCCAGCAGTATCTACATGGGCAATGAAATTAAAATCTTTGTATCCTGGATTTCTGTATCGTTCCAGTAGTATCTACATGATCAATGAAATTACAACCCTTGTAATCCTGGATTCCTCTATCATACTAGCAGTATCTGGTTTAGGGAAGTTGTCTACACCAATGATATTCGCGTATAAGTCGAGTTGAACAGCAAACAACATTGTCCCCTATTTGTCATCGCATTATGCTACAGCAAATAAGGGTTTGAACTGTTTGTTCTACTGTTCAGTTCTAACAAACTGCATAGATCCTGATTTGACGGCGCATAATGCAATGGCAGATCTGCATCTGTGTAATTTGCAGTTTTATTGTACTTATCATCTATAGCCCGATGCTACATCCCCGTTTGTTTTTACCCCCTACTGATTTCAATAACTAAAAAGTTTAATGTGATAAAATGTGCACAGAACTAAGTCAGTTGAATCATTGATTTATAATTTCTAACCTGACTGTGACCAGAATGGCTTTAATATTGGTATCCCCTTGCACATTTCATGCTTAACGGACATTCCATACTAACACGGCGCGATATTCCGTACACTATGGGATAGTTTATTTCCATCCGACAACATAATGACGTAATTCATCCTATTCGGTAACTGCCGCATAGTTCCGTAAATTACCATAACGTTGACTTTAGAATTATATTCCTTTGCACACATGAACATGAAATTAAACATTAACTTGAACATGAAACCACTTGTTAAATTCACGTGAAAGGCAATTTTTTTGGTCATTCATTTCCTTTGCTTGATTGGACACCTTATATATCGTAAGCAGACGACACATCTATGTACATGTTTAGTCGCATTTATAACCCTTTGCTGAAAATGGACTTGTCCAGGAACTGGAAATGGCTCTCAGGCATGTCGGTCTATGATACTGAAAACCCGTTAAGCATGAACCGCGCAGACAATGACGGTGTTATGGCCGTTCTACACACAGTCTGGTTAGATAATATAAATCAATGAATGAATTGACTAAATTCTTGGCACTTTTATCAAATTAAATATTTTTATTATTGAAATCGGTAGGGGGTACAAATCAACTGGGTTGTAGCATCGGACTATAGTAGAGACGGTATAAGTCTAATACAATATTACGTCTTGCTACGGTTAAATGTCAACAAGTATGTATTTTGTGTGCATTACGTTATTACTTACTGTTGGTTTTTCTCTGTTTTTTTTTAAATACTATAATGTTGTAGTGATATTACTAATATAAATAACTTGCATTTATATTACACTATAATTTGTAGCGGTGAGTTCAAGACACACAAACATGGCACTATACTGTGCCTTGGACAATAATATTTCATAAAGACAAACAAGTAAAATCAATATGATGGGAAACGGAGTGGAAGGATGGTAACACCAATATGGGCTTTACTGCATTATAAATCAGTCTATTTTTCATGTGTACACCTTTAAACGACAAAATAAAATATTATAATCATTTAAAATTAAACATTTTGTCTAAGACAAACATGTTTACTTCTTTTTTTGAAAATCTCTTTGCTTTATTGCACTTTGTTTCTTCATAACTCTCTAAATTCTAATGGAAAAACGCTTCTGTGGTCTTTCCGACCACAGAAGCGTTTTTCAGAAGCAATCTTCGTAATACTATAAAAGCAGATGAGACCGATATAGTGTATTTTAATAGATTACTATGTCTTGTTTGTCTCGTGCCGGTCACTCATAGATTGACTAAATTATGCTCAACAATCATAATGTCTTTACATCACTCGCAAATACAAAATAAATTTCGAGATATTAATTCTGATACTGAGTCTGTACTGTATATGTCAGTTTTGACATACCAATCGTACGTAACGCTAAATGTCAAACGTGGTATGGCCTCTAACCTATAACGGCCAGATTCAGAACTGACCAGGTTAAACGTATTTTTTACATTAATGCCATAAAAATGCTTACGCTATTACAGAAATAAATGTTGTTCTCTTATCCTGACCGCGTATTTTTTTTTACTGTTTTCTATTAACGGGGATTGGTGATTAATAGAAAATCTTTAAGACCATTTAGATTTAAAAGTTCTTCCAGCTGTTAGCATAGACGTAAAATAAGATAAGGACTCTACTAGTGGGCAAAACATTCGAAAGCTTTTACCCCCTATGAATATGTCATAATATTTGCTGCGATGCCCTAGATTTCCGCCGCCCTGTTTTATAATAACTAAACATTTTGCTAAAAGAAAGAACAGTGATGATAGAGATTATTAAAAAGAATCAGGCGGCTTGAAAACGAAGACCGCCGCGAATACGATTATAATGGGAAATTGTCATATGAGGCAATAATTCCCTCTATTCTTTACTACTACTGTTTTTGTCTTTACTATCACATAAAATTTAGATTAAAAGCTACTATTAGTGTTGTTTATCTTTACTGTCACATAAAATTTATATTATTATGCCCATAAGTAATAATATTAATACCGCCCTCGCAATATCGTTTGTCATCAAAATCATAAAGCCCCAGTTTTTTAAAAATAAAATCAGTTTCAACCTTATGGCAATGTGATCATATCGTCATAACCTCAATATGGTTAACAAATTCTCCTAATGCAGCTTCACACTCTTTCTAAACCACATCATCTAAATATTAATAATTTTTAACACCCTTTGCAGCTTTTAATCTTTTCCATTAGTTAGTATCGCTATGTACATTTTGCCGCGAAGTCTGATAAACTCTACAATAGGGTTGAACTTAGTTTCATCTTTAAACGTTATTATCATCTCTTTTGTCATAGTCACTGCTTATTTAAACCGCTCCAGTGGCATAGTGGCTAGAGCGTCCGCCTCGGATGCGGGAGGTCGTGGGTTCGATCCCTGGTCTAGTCATGCCAAAGACTTGCAAAAATGGTACTAACAGCTGCCTCACTTGACGCTCAGCATTAAGAGGTTCGTGTTAAGAATGGTCCCATTGCTAGACATCACTATAAACTGTCACACTGCAGACATCGTAGAGATATGCCTAAAAATGTGTTAAAGCTACGTTAAAAATCGTCTTTTTGTTGTCGTAGCTATACAATTCACTGCTCTTAGGATAATCAGAAAGCTCGAACGTTTCCCTATTATCATATAATTCCTTGTAGAGGTCCTCCGTATAAATCAAATATATTAACGAATCTGTGTCGGTGAACAACGGCTCAGAATTACACTATTTTGTATTAACAATATCATAGTGAAACCAGTACATTAGCCACTTTGACAATTCCAGCTCAGAAGCACGAACAGAGATTGGTTTGTTTAGTTTTAGTTTTGTCTTTCGTTTGTGCATTGCTAACAGATTCTAGTTAAAGATTTTCATGCTGAAAAACTATCATGAGCAACAAATTTATC
Organism: Potamilus streckersoni; assembly: GCA_016746295.1. Lineage (NCBI taxonomy): Eukaryota > Metazoa > Mollusca > Bivalvia > Unionida > Unionidae > Potamilus > Potamilus streckersoni. The sequence continues at coordinate 2,004,970 of JAEAOA010001942.1, forward strand.
TCATCATTTAGCGTTATTTATAATCTCAACGTTAGCATGCTTTCTAATGCTTTCCGTTGTCTTGCAGAGCACTGTTTTGTTCATCAGTTTAATTTTTTTTCGCAAACTCTATTTTTGCAGCTTCTCTACGCTGGTTGTTAGCATCAATAGAGCATTTCATCCAGGATGATTGTTTGAATTTTAGTATTCGATAAATTTTACTTAGCAAAAGACAATAGTTTAATCTTGCTTCAAGTTTCTGTGGTGTATGTCATAGCCTTTCTGTCAGTAAAATTTCTGTGGTGTATGTAATAGCCTTTCTGTCAGTCAAATTTCTGTGGTGTGTGTCATAGCCTTTCTGTCAGTCAAATTTCTTTGGTGTATGTCATAGCCTTTCTGTCAGTCGAATTTGAATTGATCTTTCTTTGCTGTTTGTTCCAATGCCAATGTTTTCTTTTAGTTAGTATTTTAGTTGCTTTGGTGACAACATATCTTCGATAATTGACATTGATTTTGGCTCAGAAAGGGTAGTCGTTATGATGTTTGAGAAATTCGTCAGGACAATCTGTATTGACTTCAACGAAATATCCCACAAAATCCGGAAACGTTTTACTGTTTCTGTGGGAAAATGCGCTTAGTTAATCCAACGAAATAAACTATATGACATAGGTTGCGACATTACCCGATGAGCTTTTAACTAGGGGATAAAACATTAAAACATTATGGCTTGTTTGGGTCAAAGTCTTTGTTGTTTTCCTTAGCTTGCGTTTTCGTTATTACACGGATTACCCATAAAATAACTTTGTATGTCAAGTAATATATGTCAGGATCATTCCACAGATTTAGTTTCCTTTGATGTCGTAGGGCATTGCATCTTTGTCCTGGTGCAAAATAATACCAAGCAGGATCTAATCCGTAGTTCCTATAACCAACGTTTCTGACATCCTCGAAATTGTCAGCGAGAAATATATCTTATTATATCACCAAAGTACTGCCACTCAAACAAGTTCCTAATCTTTCAAACATAATTGTATTCGCAATCACTAATGTCTTTTAAATTTAACTGCGAATAAAACTTATTTTTGTCTAGCAAACTTGTTTCCCAATTGCCAGTATATTTGTATAGATAAACGCCCTTTTCTTTCTAATAAATTTGTTTGTTCTCCGAAGAGCTCTAAATTTTTTAAATTAATGCAAGCTTTTGAAAATTCTTCTAGACAGGCTGCTATGAACTGCAGGCTATCAATGAACCTTAGCTTTCCAAAAGATACTGGCATGTATTTTTTCAGTATTGTTTGGGATGCAGTTAATCTTTTTGTTGTTGCAAAGCGTTATCATGTGCGATAACCTCATGATCAACAAATGCTTGTACGATAATACGAGCACTGAAGCCCCAAAAGTTATGAAAAACTATTGGAACACAATTAGGTGATATAGAATGAAGATTACAGTTGTTATGTGCTAGACCCCTGTACTCTCCAGCAAGAGGACAGTTATCTCTAATACGATCTTGTCATAACACCTTATCGCGGATGTAAAGTTTCTCTTTTGATTTAAACTGGTTTATTGTTCTGATGTTGGCGGTTTCATAGACAGTTCTTTCAAGCATTTTCATAATGGCATTGACGTTAATTTACTTCTTTAATAACAATATGGCTGGGTTATCTTCCCTATAAAAATTGATAGGCTCTGCTAGATTTTTATCAACAGCACAAGCAGTGTTATAAGCGGTACTGAAAGGCACATGCTCTTGTACTTTTCTTGTTGAGGATTTGTCCTGATCATTCAAAATCAGAATATACAAGAAACGGTATCACCATTTTGTGACCAAAATTTACAAACTGTAAAACCTTGTTATTTTCAGCTGGCACAATAGTTTTTTGTTAGATACTACAGCACTTGATATGTCTATCTAACACGATGTTGGGATTTACACGTTGAAAACATCTGTAACAAACATGTTTTTATCTTTGTTTCTTATATGTTCGAACAACTAGACCATTACAAGTTTTTAATCCAGACGTTATGTCCTCTGTAAAACAGTAAGGTTATTGTATTTTGTGAACTCTTCACGAATAAGCCTCGGGTAAACACATGGTGCTTGCCTTCTGTCATCTACAACAAACACAATTTTGTTTATCAAACTTTGGAATTCGATTTTCAGGAAATGGAAAAGGTATTTCGCTAAAATCGAGCTTATTAACATACTTTTGATGTTCTGATATTTGATCGGCATGGTCTTTAGCAAGATATAACATTGATTAAAAAGCCCATAGAAAACATTTGTTGTCATTCTTGGCTTTTATTCTGGTTGGAAGCTCAACAAACGAAGCACCTCGCAGTGAAATACAATTAGCGGTATGAAATAAGATCTGCTTTTGCTTGAAACCGCCAACCATAACCAGATGTTGTATATTCGTCATTTTTCTTCCAAATTTCCAGGGTTTTTTAAGTCTTTTTTAGAATTGTTAATACTCGTATTATTCTCGATTTTGCTGCAATGCAAGGATCAACTAATATTTCATTACACAGCTCTCTGCCTGAAAGTTTAG